>JASMMZ010000002.1:11559563-11679480 GCA_038502455.1 Anisogramma anomala | reverse complement strand
TGTATGTATGTATGTATGTATGTATGTATGTATGTATGTATGTATGTATGTATGTATGTATGTATGTGTGTATGTATGTATGTATGTATGTATTTATGTATTTATGTATTTATGTATTTATGTATTTATGTATTTTTGTATTTTTGTTTTTATGTTTTATGTATTTATGTTAGAATAGTATTACATGCAATGCAGTAGGTCAACTTTAATTACAGTAATGTTGACTATACTAAACTGCAAGTTGAGTGTATTGCGTTGTGCAGACTTACCGCATTGGGTGTAAGTCGATTGCACTACGCTGCACTTCACTCTAGGGCATGGGCCAAGCAATTTGCCATACAAATTACAGTGTAGACCGGTTAGCGGTCTGCCAAACTTGGAACAATACATCCATCATCTAACCACTGTAAAAATATTGTTATTTCGACCAATCGAATCGATAAAGTTATAAAATCTAAGGTCTATTAACATTAATTAGTGTTTGCCTGCTAGGTTAAACACGGATTAGCTAATTAAAAGAAGAAATTACTTTCCAGTACGCTTTATGTTAATAACGGTGGTGAAGGTAAAGGAAAGATTCTTATGAAAGACCTTTATTAGTACTGCGTTAGTTCCTAACGGCAGGAAAATAGAGACGATTTTGGGGTTACGTTAGTCCCTAATGGCAATTTAAAAGTAAGCGACGGAATCGTTACTAGAAAATACCAAAAAATCTTTATTAATCTTTTTTAAAGATGTTGAAATTAACTATCAGAAATTTAAAGTTCGGTAAGTTAACAAACGGCTAATTTAATACTATTGCGGGTGTTACTACTGTAAGAACGACTAAGTCCCTACTTTAAATAACTATAACAAATAATCTTCGCCCTTTATCTATAACCTTTATTACTAATAATAACTTTTAACCCACCACTTGACCAATGAAATACTACTGTTACTTCGACTATGATTCGAGTCGACAACTTCGTAATGATCTAAAGCCCTACTAACAGTTCCTATTTTTAGTTTTTACTTACTATTTTCCGAAATCCTTACAAGGCGTGCTAAAGACTATTACCTAATCTTTTCAACCCGAGTAACCACATTCCGCAAAGTCTAAGATAACATGAAAAGCTACTTCTGGCACGATGTCTACCTTACCTGATATTATATAAATTAGGCTATCACAAGGTATAGCACGATAATAGCAAGGGAAAAAAGAAAAAAACACCAATGGATATATTAAATCAGATGCTTAACAAGTTAGTATTTTTCTGGAAAATAATAGAAAAGACCTACGCTAGCGAGGCTATACTTCGCGAATAGGTATAGGTAGCCGCTAAGGACGTTAACGAGTTCAAATATGTCTTATAAGGCCTCAATACCACCTGTAAAAACTTTTTTAGCTAGTTAAGTTCCTCTTTCTCAACCGTAATAACACGTATACCGAACTGGTTCAATATATACCCATAAGCTGGCAACTTTTATAACGTGGATAAAAAGAAGATTCTAGAGTAATTAATTACGTCGACCGCAAATACGGTTATAGGTGCCCTTAGCGCCTAATATTTAGCATATCAACCTCAGATTGAAGGTAATAGCTACGTTAGAGCCAATAAGGCCAAATTTAAGCGGGCCTATTAATCGTAATAACTATCGTCGTAATAATGATAAAAGATACTAGATTTATAGTAAACCTAACTATTGGCTGACTTGCTACCCACTAGTTGATTGAAACAATAAAAAGGTAATATACTACATCCAGAACCCTATTACTTTGAAATAAGACTACTTAAATTAAAGTGCAAACTTTAAAGACAATAAGGTAATTAAGGGTGATAACACTCTAAACGAAATTAAGTAGTATAAATATGCAGCTTCTAACGCTGCCTAATAACTAGCCGACCATGCCTTTATATACCGCTTGAGTTGTAAATACCTTTACCTTCACTCAAATTAAACTCCTAACCCCTTACATACCTTTAAACTCCGCGATCTTTATGTGGTCCCCACGTTTCAAAGTATTATAACAGATATAGAAGCAGTTAAGTACTTAATAAAAGGTTATTCGTATTATGTAACACTATGAAGGGAAAGAATTACGACTACTAAGATTAATCGTTACAATATTGACAAAGCCAATGTTAGTATCAGACTAGTTAAATAACTATCGTAACTAAAATTAAAGGTAATTTAAATTGCTACTAAGTCTATTACGTTCCATATCCTCATATCTCCTACTTATTTCCCTCTTTACTTAAAATATATAAAGACCCTTAATGTTAACTTTAGCGTTAATGTCGATGATCTGGTTAAAAACAGCTAAAGGTCTTTCTTTGCCTTTAAATAAGGACATCTTTTGTTTTATATTTAAGGCATAAAGGTAATAGTATTACACTTAACAAAGCTGTAAATACATTAATCATACTGGCGTTTTTAGCACTCAGCAGTTAACAGGCTGTATAAGGTTCTAAAGTTCGCAAGATATAAAAATGTAAAATACTATACCTTTAAAGGTATTGAAAAACCTTTTCATTATTACCACATACATACATAAACCCCCCTAAAATTTAAATTTATATTAAAATACAATAAGGACTTTAACTACGAGGTTTTTATCGATATATTGAAGTTGAATAATAAGCCTATTTTTTACGTTAGACATTCTGTAACCTTTTTTTAAAGAAATAAATTTATAAAGATCCTTTCGGCAAAGAATACATAGGAAACGCTAAGGATACTATAGATTAACATGTACTTGGGTTTACCTAACGTCGTCGTCTACGATACCGGTATTGACTTTACGGTGGCGGAGTTCTAAAAAGACGCCAAAATAATAGTAACCTAGTGTAAATAAGTGCATGTAAAAGCCTACTAAAGTGAAATGATACACGCGATACTTCTCTAAGCTTACAATATCCTAACGTTAAAGATTAATAGCTTTACGGATCTAAAAAAACGCTTTTAAATAGTGATAAAGGGCTTAAACGATACTTTAGGCCCTAAAAGCCCAATACCAACGATACTGGTTTTTAAAGCGTACCCACGTTTTAAAAGTAAATCTTGGTCATTAGCAAGCACCTAGAAACCAACTGCGGCCTACGGCGAAACACTAAAGGAAATGCGAAAATGATTGGCACACCGCTAATTCAAAGATACCTTTAATACAAGGAACGGTCCCACGATTATCTACGTACTTGATCTATCGTTATAAAGTAAAGTCCTCGTATAGTGAGAGCCGAACAGATGGATGGGCCTATGTAAGAGTTTAAGTATCGCCAACTCCGAAATAGTTATTCTAACTATTAATAGCCTTATAATGTTCCGCATCATTTAGGTTAAGCCCCATATCAAGGATACTAACGATAAAAACCTTTAAACCAAGCGACCAAACCAACATGAACCTCCTCCACCTATATTAGATCAGCGGATAAAATACTATCGGCGCGGACGACCCCCGAATAAAAGAAACGTTAAAAAGCAAGAATACATACCAGGCCGTATCTATGATACTACTTGGTTAACAGGAAAACTAAGAATAACGAAGACTTAGTATTAAAGCTTCAAGTATAAGGTTTCATTAAAACTTTGGGCAAACCCTTTAAAAACAATAAGGCTAAGATTAATAGCCTATTAACTCGAAAAGTCGTAAAATTCGTGTCGAAAACCAACTTTGACCCCCAAAACCCAAAGTTTACGATATTTAAATCGATAATTATCCATGAGGTTAAGGGAAGAATCACAAGGCGGTCGTACAAAAATTACGCCTAATCGTTTAGGGATACAGTAATAAAGACAAAAGCTAAATCCCTACGTAATAGTTAATAATTGAAACAATTAGGTAACTCTTAATAATCTCTTTAACAATAAGTTGGTTAGCCTAAACTAAAAGTAAGTTTAAGCTTAATAGCCGAAATATAATGTAAACCTATACGTAGTTAATAACATATTTAGAGCGGATTATATTTCTAAAATTACCACGAGAACTACGTACTTCCTACCCTTCAGGGACGGTAATACGATATATCAAACCTCCATACATATTAACTAAAATAAGCTTCTATTAATTTCTTACCCAATAATTACACTTTAAATTACGGCTAGGTATAAAGTTTCTAACATACGACCCGTACCTACTAATAATGTAAAAAGAGGACTTTGGCCTAATAGGTATACAAACTGATGATACCCTTTTCGTTGGAACGGCTAGCTCTATAATATTGGAACAGTAAAGCATTAAAGACTTTAAGTTTTAAGACAATAAGCCGGTGACGACATTAACAAAAAGTAACTAGCTTAACTTTAACGGATTGATAATCAGTATACTTATTATTAATACTAGTCTTAACTTTCGTTTAAAGGGCCAATGTACTAACTCAACTCCAATCGACAAAACTAATGGATCCAAGGCTTAACAGCACCTAAAACCACGTGCCCGAAGCAGTTATATTGCTACCCTATGCTAACTGAAGGCCTCATCCAAGTTATCTATCGCGGTATAAACACAAAACCTAACAGGTAACGACTTTAACCGTCTAAATGAGAGGCTTAAGTAGCAGATACGAAACGTAGGCCGAAGGATTAATATGGTTTCAATCGACCTAACGAAAGCTAAGTTGATAATCCTTACAAAAAGGTTTTTTATAAATTACACCGACATATTTTTAGAGATCGGCTTCCTAATAACCCTCGTCAATAAGAAAAAACGAGAGAATTAGTTTCGTATTACCGGCAGCCTCATCCACTAAACCTCTATTCAATATAAAAGGATTACCCGAGTATATTGGCTTTAAAGATCTACGGTATGTTGAAATATATAATAGGTACAGTCACACGGCACACAACTCAACAGCAGGGCCAACAGGGCCAGTCAGTACTTGGTACAGACCTCAAGTAACTGAACACCTCAACACCAAAGGATGAGGAATTCACCGAAGTTGTAGATATCACCATCATCACTAGTGTTTTAGTAGTGCGAGTACTAGTATTGACTAATACTGATGATTAGCATAGAGATGCTGCCTGGGCTAGTATTTACTAGCACGGAGGAACTAGTATTTACTAGTATACACTAGTATTGACTAGTAGAGGAATCTCGATCCTAATCGAGATCCTTATAAGGATATGCTTAATTACATATCAAATCCTTCATATAGATTCTAAAATACTTGAATTTACAAACATATATAATATCTTTTGGTGTAATACATTTAATTCATTATTATTACGATTGTTCACTACTATTTGTTACGTTATTTACTTTCTTTTACATAGGCTAAACTATCTACTTTTTTTGAATCATTTAATACTTTCGCGGGTACCCTATTAGCATCCCCTGAATACGGCTTGTTTCAGCCACTAGAGCTGTCCTACGGCAGTACTAGTAATGATAGTCCTCCTTCATAAAGGATTGTTATTGCTTCTGGTCTTTTTTCTTCGGCTGAATCCCCATCCTTTTGATTCCTTCGCTTTAGAATTACTCTCGTTGCTTTAGGAGCTTTGGACCCTAAAGCTCTGTTGAGGAAAGAAAAAAAGAAATCCCGTAATGCCCGTAAAGCTAAAGTTGAGCAAGAAATTCAAGTTATTAATGCTAATATTCTTGCTAATAAGGAATTAAAAGCTAGAACTAGAATGACCAGTTTTCTAGAATCAGCAAGGCTTAAGTTAGCTATCCTACTTGTACGAAATACTATCATCTGGGTTGGAAGAACACTTAAAAGGACCAAAGAAACCAGAACTATTCAAATCGATAGGTAATATCACGCAAGTGGAGGAGGAGGAGGAAAATATTAAAAACCTTTTTTTGAACGTAAAAAAAGAAGGGGACAACTTATAGAGCCTAAGTAATAATGACTAAAATACTTTAAAAAGTGGACCTTTATAAACATTGATGTTTGGCTAACAGTTATAAAAGACTTTTCCGTTATTAATGACTGTTTCGAAATCTCAAAAGGTATTGTCAAAATTAAGATAAATATAATTTTGTGGAAAAAAACTACATTTACTTATTGAGGTTTATCGACTATGTTATTTTAAAAACTTATAAAATTATATGCACATGAATACGAGCCCATAGAATAATTACCTATTTTATTACTTTAGACCTTCTAGCATTTATTATGGGTATATAGGACCCATATAAGGCCTTATTAAAGTTGATTAGTATATTCCAAAGCACTGGACCAATCCACTATTAAAAACCTTTTAAAAAAAAACTTCGTTTTCTTAGCTCTTTACACTATCTATCCTCAACTCTCTTGATAACAGCGTTTAAAAACACCAAAAGAAGTTTGATCTATTTAGGCCATTAGGTTAAAGATATTGAGTATTACCTATAGTTTTTAAACTATATTAAGCCCAATTTTCTAGTTTGGATATTCTGCATGCGATTTAAACTAAAGAAAGCCATTCTTTTATCACTACGAAAACTATGATTAGACTTCACCAAAAAAAACCAGTTTTAATGAGAAAAAAAAACGTCAAATTCTATCCTCTAAAAAAAACCGAAAGACAAGCCATCTATTAACCATAACTAGTGTATCAGTTAGTTTTTAAAAAAACCTTCCCTATAGGCTTTTACATGAGCTATTCGGCACAGGCTTATTGGGCATTGTATCCAAATCTATGACCTTGAAATTCTGGTAAATCTAGTGGTAAAAAAGAAAAAGCGAACGCTGTTACTATTAACAATAGTAAATTGAAAGATGTCTGTCACTTATAACATTATAACCTTATATTTATATTATAATTAATTCTTTGTTAATTATGTAAGGCCCTATATAGGACCCTTCACTAGAGAATAATATCCAATTAAAGGCCGTATCTTACACAAGTGTATCCGTTTTAAGCTATCTACTTTTAACGTTAAAGTCTGAACTTTTAACGTTAAAGTATTCACTTTCAATGTTGAGGGATCTACTTTTTACATGAATCCACCAGAATGACCAAGTAGAGGCTATACTAGATACTGGTATTACCGCAATACAAGCCCCACTTTTAACGTTAAGTCTTGAAAACTTAACATTAAGTTTTGAGTTTTTTCCTCTTTCTTCCACACTATAATATTATTTTTCAATTAATATACTTTAGTTTCGATATTGTATTAGAGCTAATTTGAGTTTATCTTACCATATTTCTGATTCCTAGAAATGGTTTTAACATGTCGAAATGAAAGACGAAACCTACCACGGATTTCGAATAGAGGAGGGTATTATTTAGCTTATTAGTAAAGGATTAGTTTATATATACGTTAAGTTTAAAAAATGTTATAGTTTATATATACGTTAAGTTTAAAAAATGTTATAGTTATAATACCCTGACTTTACAAAACTGTTTTTTTACCCTAAGTTTGTCATAAAAATAATTAACCTATTAAAAATTTATAGCTTAAGCATCAAAGTTAAAAACTTATCGTTAATTGACTTCAAAACTAAGGAAATAATTGCCACTATAATCATCGATTAGAACATACTTGAAGTCATGTAACAGTTTCATTGTAATATAATTGCCACAGTTTTTACTACGTCTTTTAATACTTTCCTTTAATATACCAGGTTTAGTTACACCGGCCAAAAATTAGTAAACCAAATCACTTTAGTTATTAGACGACCCGAAAAAGGATTTGGAAATAGAACGTTTCGACCTTATTTTTGCCTTTTATAAACTTTCTAAAGGCACCCATTAGCGACCAAATTTCTAATATAGTACCCCAAGAAAAGGAGGGTCTATTCAAACTCTCAACAGCTTTCTGGAAACAATTTTTAGGCTAAGAAGAAAATGTTGTGTCCTAATGGCAATAAAGGGTAAGTATAGTCACAGAATTTATGATATAGTAATTATATCCCCTAGTAATTAATGAAAAGCCATTGGTTGTATAGTAAACTAAACGATTAAATGTATAAGGTAAATAATAGATTGTTCAATCCTCGACAAAGGTAACGAGCTTATTAACTATTTAATTAGGAAAATTTTTATCGACTACGTTTTTACCCTTAATTTCTATTTACTACATAACCCTAAAGAAAACGGTATTTCCGAACGCTGTAATAGAGTAATCTTGAAAAAGATAAGGACTTGAACTATTTCTGAAAAAATGTTACATTACTTATAGCTTTACCTGTTTTAAATAACTATTGTTATAATTGACTTAACGATTAATAATGAAAACAGGATCTAATATATCACGCCTATTAAGGGTCTTTACGATGAAGTAAAGGGATAAAAGGCTTATAAACCCAATATTAAGTTTAACCTTACTTCTGGCTTTGCTATTATTGTTCATATACCCTTAGTAAGACTATTAAATAGTTAAAATACTAATTCAACAAAGGTAAGGGGAATCCTTTTTTTTGTAGCAGTTTTCCGATATTACTGATCCTTAACATATTTTGAAGGTTTATTTACCAGACTATCTAGAGAATTCGAAGAGGAAAACTCAACAGTACTTTTAGCTTAATGGACTTTAAAAAACACTAGTACGGGATCTTGTAAAGTATTTATAGGGACAAAAGACATAGAATCCATTATGGTTGGTATTCCTTATGATAATACAACTGCAGCTCCAAACTCAAAGCCAAAAAGAAGTCTTTACCAATCAGTATGGAAAATAGAAAATAACTTGCCGGTAAGCCTGCCAGTAAAGACTTCTATTGATAAAGACATAGTCCATTTTTACTCTTAGTTAGTAAATAAAAAAACCGGTAACTATAAAGGAAACTTTACAGAAACCAAATATAAAAGACTATAAAATAACCCTTTGCAATGAAATACAGAGTTTGCTATCCTTTAAAGTCTTTAAGGCTATTAAGTGGGATATCACACGCCTCGCTCTAATTACAAAGGAAGTAATCAAGGTTAAGACTAATTCTAAAGGTTAGATCGAAAGGTATAAGGTTAGGATCGTAATTCGAGGATTCAAACAAAGGTATAGTATTAAATATATTAAAACCTATGCTATCATAGTAAAGTCTTATACGTGGAGAATTCTTATTACACTTACTACTTCCTAAGGATGGAATATTGACTAAATAGACATCGACTCGGTTTCTTCGAATAGGGAACTTAAAAATCTAGTGTTAATAGAGATCCTAGACACTACGAGGAACTTTTTCTTAAAGTATCCAAATAAAAATATTATAGGTTTGAATCCCATAGTCGACCAAATCTTTTAGTTATTTTATTTACTTTTTGGGTTTAAACATTCTTCAATACAATGGTCAAGAACGTTAAATAAGGTATTTAATACCCTTGAGATTAAATAGTTCAGCTTTAACAACGCGATATATATTAACTAACGCTGTTAACTTATTATATATACTTACGTTAATAACACTTTCATCATATGCTATTATCGAAACTCCATCAAAACCTTTAACATAGATATTAGGAATGAATTCAAGTATATGGACTTGAGACAGGTAAAATAATTCCTAGAAATTCGTATAACGAGGAACAAGAACGTATGTACAATTATCTTAACACAAAATACATTCATCCAAAGGGTACTGCATTCAAAGACAGAGGAACTAAGCAAACGTCCGGCCTATATTCCCATTCCAACCGAATCCCCCGTCCATTCTATTTCATATACGGATCAAGCCAATATTTCACAGACTTAAAAGTATTAGATAAATGTAAGGGTTCTTAGCTATACAATATGCTAAATTAGGTTGTATATAGCTTTCCTTATATCAGTACTTTTGATTTTTTTCCATAATCCTTTATATAAAAACATTAAATTTATTAGTGACGTTTTTGAATACTCTAGACAATACAAAAACCATAGATCATTTGTGGATGATGAAAGACTTTCAATAAATCCACGTTAGAACGTCGTAGACTTGAGCCAATATTACAATAAAGATACACAAAAACTTCAAATCAACAGCTAGTGCGATTCAAACTAATGGGGGGATAAAGACATTAAAAAGTCTACCTATAGATACATAATTTAAATCGTTAACGATACGGTTAACTGGGTATCCAAAAGTGGATTTAAAGTGTACCTATCTTTCATGGATGCTAAACGTGTACCAATGATAAGGGCTATTGAGAATACTCTTTGGATAATAAATTTATTTACAAAGCTAATTATTAATATTATCGTTATGGTATACTATAATAATAAAAGAGTCAGAAAAGTATTTAGAAACCTAGAGTATTACTAACGCACTTAATATAGACTCCTTAAAGAACACTTTATCAGGGATAAAGTAAAACGTGGCACAATACAAATCAAATGGGATTCTACCAGTAAACAACCTGATAATAGATTAACAATGCTTGTGTTAAGAGTAAAACATAAAGCAATAATATAACGGTTTAGATTAGTTAACCTGGGTTTGAATTGAATTAATGGTTTATAAAGTTTTGTATTTAATATTATTCAATGTTATTATAGGTATAGAATAGTATAGTGATTTTGGTATAAACTTAAAATATTAACAAAAGAGATACTGGAAAGATTATCGGATTAAATAGGATTATATAAATCTTGTTCCTTTTTACATCTACGGATTTTTCTTTTTTCCGCATTACAATTCCTTTACTTTACCCTTTACCTTTTGTTTTTTACTTTTCTTTCTATTCTTTTTAATTGGACGGTACCTCTTAAAATAATGTGTTAAAATAGATAATACATTTATTTATACGAAATATTACTCAACAATAAGGGTTATATAGTTATGATTTGGTATAAACTTTTAATAACTCAATACCTTAACACCAAAGGACGAGGAATTTACTGAAGTTGTAGATATCTCCACTAGCACTAGTGTTTTACTAGTGCGAGTACAAGTATTAACTAGTACGGGGGATTAACACGTAGATGGGGCCTGAGCTAGTATTTAACAGAACAGAGGAACTAGTATTTACTAATATACATTAGTATTGACTTGTAAAGAAATCTCTATCCTAATCAATATCTTTATGAGGATGTTATTGATCATATATCAAGTCCGCCATATAGATTTTTGAATTCTTTAATCTTCAAGCCTAAAAAATATGTTCTTATATAGTATCTTCAATACAGTATAATAACAAGCTTCTATATAGGCATAGTATTAGAAGGAAGTAAAATATTCCGCCTATCCTGGTAATAATCTATACCTATTCGAAAATCCTATTCGAATACCTTTCTAAATTCGGAACCACTAGCGAAAAACGTCGGATAATTGACGTAATAGTACTCTACGAAGCCTACGAAGGGAAGGAGATTAAAGAGTTTCCGTGGATTAACGGGAAATATAATCCTGCCAACGTTATAATAAATGCATCGCTAAATAAGGCCCTTGAAAGCTTTTTTAACAGCAATAAGCTAAATATACGCATCAAGAGCTGCGTTAATAGGCTTTCCGGTAAACTCAAATTACGTGAAGGCGGTTAGGAATGTGCTAGCGAATTGGAAAACTACTAGGGGACTAAAAATAGCGATTTGTTTAATTATTATAGTTAAAGTAGAGGCTTATATAGGTTTTTAGCGGGAAATCTTCTTCAAAGGAGTCGATATACTCGGATCTTCGAGCTGTAGAGCAATTAACGGCAATTAGGGTTAATTTAAATGCAATTGGTATAATTCGTTGTAAAGGTTAGTTAGAATGAACAGGGTTTGACTAGTTGACGAGCTCGTAATTTAACGATTACCGTAAAAGATTAGTTAACTAAACTGGCGCGCGTACAATAACTAAAAAGGCGCCAGTATTGGAATATTAGTATTTGCAATAAAGTAGATCAAATTTACTTACAGTAAAGCTGACTATACTAACTATAATTTGAGTATATTGTTTTGTATAGGCCTACTATATTGGTAACAAAGCAAGTAGAGTATACACACACTTCAAATGAGGGCACAAGCCAAAAAATTGGCCTTACAAATTACTATGCAGACCGGCTAACGGTTTGCCAAACCTAAAACAATATATCCACCACTTGACCACTTAATACTACTGTTACTTCGACCAATCTAATCGACAACGTTGCAACGTCTAAAGCCCTGCCAACATTATTGCTTCTTAGGTTAATAACGGATAGCTAGTTAAAAGAAGAAGCTACTTTCCGGTTACGTTTTGTGAAAAATCAAGGTAAAAGAAAGATTCTTACGAAAGGTTTTACGAATTTCGTCGATTTTTACAGTAATAAGTAGAGAAAACTTTGAGGTTGCATTGGATTTCACGGTAACTTGGGGGTAGCAACGATATCGTTATTGAAAATAATAATAAATATTGACTAAATCCTTTTTGGAGACAAACGTTAAAAATTACTGACAAGAGCTTGCAAAATCGTCAAGTTGGCTAACAGCTAAATCAGTACTATTGCACATATTAATATTGTTAAAATTATTAAGTCATATGGCCTATAACGTTGTTATAGACTTAGGCCATTAGCCATTGAGCCTGTAGGTTACGTGACTGTGCACGTAACGGGATATGTAGTACCTAACCTGGGCCCGATCTGGGCACGGTCCACATTCAGCACATGCGAGGGCACGTAACGGGCTATGTAATGATCATTCCAATAAGCCTTGTACTAAGGACTACGGTAGTCTTTTCTAGTTTTCCGCCTATACTTTAATAGTAAATTCCATTTGGCACTTATTTAGCTAACTATCATAGGGTAAACTATAATATATTATTAAAGGTTTTTTTTTTCTTTCCAAGGGGATATTACTTATAATAGACGAATTAATAACAAATATTTATGATTTTATGTTATACTTAAGATTTAACTGGAAGGATAGGCTATCGGCGAATACCTAGCCTTTCATTTTTATAAATACACTTTTTACCTTGTTCGGGGCCGACTTAGGCCGATATATCTTGTTTATAGGATATTATAGGCTATATTACGTTTGCCGTAAAGTAAATACAATGGTCTAGTTAATTTACTTTTGTTTTTAACCTTATATCTGACCTCATTTACGTCGTAATTGAAATTGAACAATTCGAAACCGATTTAATAGTAAATCGTATTAATTTTTGAATGTTTAAAGGTAATTAAAAACGATATAAATACTGGTAATTCGACTAATCCGTATTCACGTAAACAGAGACGTATTAAACAATCAAAATTATATTGAAGTCTAACAAAATGTGAATCGAAGAAAGTTAATATACGGACTTTTACCTTTAGGGTTATTATATAACGACTATAAATTAAATTATTATGGTATATTATAACACCAGCGGATATAAAGGTATATACGATATAAGTTATTTTTTCTACTACATTAAGATTATATTCAATGACCTTTATTACGTAAATAAAACCTTAGTTAAGTTCAAGGTATTGTTTATAAACGTCGAAGATTTATAAGCTTTGTTTGCTATTAGATTCAAGATATTATTAACTTAAGCAGGTGGATTAAATTGAATTTCCGTTGCAAAGTACAATTAGCTACGCGTTGGCATATCCCCTCTCATTCGCGATAAATTCATTACGGCAGACGTTAATCGTATCGACTATATCGCGGCTTTGGCAGAGTATAGCTAACTTGCCAACGAGTTAAAATTCTTAAATTTAAAACAACTTTTCGGTCCATAATTATCGGAATTCGTATGAGTATAACGGCCGGATAAAAATATAATTATTACGGGATTTTATACCTTTTATGTTGGAATAGTATTACATGCAGTATAGTTGGTCAACTTTACTTGCAAGTAAAGTTGACTATACTGAACTGCAAGTTAAGTGCATTTCTTTGTAGAAACTTATCTCACTAGGTGTAATTCGAGTGCAGTACGCTGCACTTCACTCCAGGGTACAGGCCAAGCAATTGGCCATACAAATTACGGTGCAGATCGGCTAGCAGTCTGCCAAACCTAAAACAATACATCCACCATCTAACTACTGTAATACTACTGTTACTTCGAAGACCAATCGAATCGATAACGTTGCAACATCTTAGGCCTACTAATAAATATTAATTCTTATTGAGTTAAGCATAGATTAGCTAAGTAGAAAAAGAAGTTACTTTCCGGTTACACTTTACAGCTACGGAGGCTAGGTTAAAAGAAAGATTCTTGCGAAAGGCCTTTATTAGTACTGTATCAGTTTCATAATGGTAGGAAAATAGAGAAGATTTATGGGTTGTGTCAGTCTTATAACGGAAATCTGGTAGTTAACAACGGTATCGCTATCGAAAACACTAAGAAATATTTACCAGATCTTTTTTAAAAACGTTAAGATTGATTATTAGAAATCTCAAAGTTCGAGAAGTTAGTAAACGGCTAAGTTAGTACTACTACGTGTGCTATTACTGTAAGAAAAACGACTAACTCCCCACGTTAAATAATCTTTAACCTTAATCCTTTACTATTAATAACGACCTCTTACCTTATCTATTACACCAGACATTTACCCTTATGTTATTTTATTCACTCCTTATATCACCTCGATCTTTGGATTCGCTACCTCGAACGAAAATACCAAATTACTTTAAGAAAGCCACGTCGCGAGATCTAATGCCAAGTCGCTAAGTTCCTATACGACTTTACGCCAAAACACTTAGTCCTACACAAGCTAAAACTTTAAGATGTCTACCGTAAGTATTTACTTTCAAGTTATTACAAACCCCGCCTAAAAAGAAACAATTAAGGCCTTCGAACACTTTTTTACCAAAATACTACAACTACGACTTTTGTGGACGAAACGTTAATAAAAACTTAATCGAAAAATACTTTACCAACTTCGTCGGTTATTATATCATTGATTATAATTATACTAAATACTTCAACCACGCTTTTAATAACTTTTGCTACCTTTTTAACGACTAAACCATTAATACATAGATTTTAATTTGAAAAGGGGTAAAGTTAAGGATAAAAGCAAAACCTAAGCGGTAAACATTTTATATACCAGTAAAAGGTAATACAAAGTTAATAGAAACCTTTTTCGAATTAGTTTAACTTAAGGAATACGCCTAAGTTTTTGAAGACTAAGAACTTGAAGAAGACGAAGATGAAGACCTTCCGGAAGACAAAGACAAAGACCCTCTTTAAATCGAAAATCTTCATTTTTTTTCGGGCTGAAAATCTTTAAGATCCTTAAGACAAGGACCTTTTCGATCCTTAAAAATAAAACCCCTTTCAAAAAGAAGCCGAAAACCTTTAAGACATTCTAAAGACTTAGGTGCTATAAGATCGGCAAACCTAGTAAGTCCAAAAATCTAAAGAACAGGTGTAACAAGCGCTACAGGCTAAGGTATAGGCATAATAGGCGCTACAGACCTAATAAGTCAAATAGGTCCAATAAGCCTAGCAATCCAAGCAGGGCTTGCAGGCCTAACAAAACCAACAGGCGTAACAGGCCTAATAAGACCAATAGGTGTAACAAGCCTGATAAACTTAGTAGGGCCGGTAGGCTTGACAAGCCTAATAAGGCTGGCAGGCTTAGCAAGCCTAATCGGGCCAGTAGTCCCGGAAAACCCGTTAAGGTCGAAATACACAATTTAAAAGTATTGGTTAATAGTAAAATCACATGATAAAAACACTTAGTAAAAAGCCAAATTACATAAGAAAATGAAAATTCCCTGATTAACTGGAAAACTACCAGGATAACAATGGTAAAGGTGGTAATGACAGTAATTTATACAACTAGTAAAAGGTACGTAATTGGTGGAATGCGTAATACACGTAAGTTTATAACCAAAAACTTGTGCATAGGATTAAGAAACGTAAGACTTGGAGCCGTAGGGGAAAAGGAGGTAATTAGAGTTAATTTGAGTGCGGAATGCACTGGAATTGATAGGGGTCTAGCCAGTTGACAAGGAGGCAATTTAGTAACAACCGGAAAATATTAGTCATCCACACTAGCGTACGCGTACAAACTAAAAAGCCGCTAGTATTAGAATAGTATTATATATAGTGCAGTAGGTTAACTCTATTTACAAATAAAGTTAATGATACTAAATTGTAAGTTAAGTATATTAATTTATAAAAACTTACCGTATTGGTTGTAAATCGAGTGTAGTACGCTGTACTTTACTCTACAGCATGGGTTAAGCAATTAGCCATACAAATTGCAGTATAAATCAGCTAGTAGTTTACTAAACTTAAAACAATACATCCGCATTTGACTACTGTAATACTACTATTACTTCGAAACCCAATCGAATCAACAACTTTATAACGTCTAAGACCTACCAATACTAATCAGTAGTTATAAAGTTAAATATAAATTAGCAAAAAAAAAAAAAAAAAAAAATCCGCTTACTCTTTACGGCTACGACGGCTAGTGTGAAAGAAAGATTCTTACGAAAGGCCTTTATTAATACTATGTTGATCTTACAACGGTAGGAAAAGAGAAAATACTGTTGGGTTGTATTAGTTTTACAACGGCAATTTAAAAGTTAACGATGGTATTGTTATCGAAAATACAAAAAATTATTTACCAAATCTTTTTTAAAAATGTTATGATTTACTGTTCAAAGTCTAAAAGTTCGGTAAGTTAACAAATAGCTAAATTAGTATTATTACGGGTGTTATTACTACAAAAAAAACTAACAAAGTTTCTACGTTAAACAATATTTAACCTTTATCCTTTATTATTAATAACGACCTCTAACTTTACCCATTACACTAGACCTTTACCCTTACTTTACTTTTTTTACTTGTTACATTACTTCGATCGTTAAGTTCGCTATCCTAAACTAAAATATAAAGTTACATTAAAAAAGCTACGTCGCGCGATCTAATGCCAAGTCGCCAAGTTCCTACGCGAATTTACACCAAAACACCAAGTCCTACACAATCTAGAACCTTAAGATATTTATCGCAAGTGCTTACTTTCAGGCCATTACTGACCCCACTTGAAAAAAAGTAATTAAGGCCTTCGGACACTTTTTTACCAAATACTATAATTATGACTTTTATGGACGGAACGTTAATAAAAACTTAACTAAAGAACATTTGGTTAATTTCGTCGGCTACTATATCGTTAAATATAGTAGTATTAAAGACCTTAACCAAGTTTTTAATAACTTTCGTTACATTTTTAACGACTAAACCATTAATATATATATTTCAATTGAAAATAGGGTAAAGTAAAAGATAAAAGCAAAATTTAAACGGCAAAGAGTTTATATACTAGTATATGGTAATACAAAGTTAGTATAGACTTTTTTTCGAATTAGTTTAATTTGAGAAATACCTTTAAGCTTCTGAAAACAAAGACCTTAAGGAAGACGAAGACGAATACTCTTTGGAAGACGAAAACGAAACCCCCTTTTAAGCTGAAGACCTTTAAGTTTCTCGAACCGAAGACCTTTAAGATCTTTAACATAAGGACCATTCCGATGCTTAAAAAAAGACTTCCTTCGAAACGAAGCCGAAAACTTTTAAGATGTTTTAAAGGCTTAGGCGCCACAAGATCGGTAAGCCCAGCAAATCCAAAAATCTAAGGTATAATCGTAACAAGTGTTATAGGCTGAGGTATAGGCGTTACAGGCGCTATAGACCTGGTAAGCTAAGTAAGGTTAACAGGCCTAGCAAGCTAAGTAGGGCCGGCAGGCCTGGAAAAACCAACAGGTATAATAGGCCTGGCAAAACCAGTAGGCTTAATAGGCCTGAAAAAACTAGTAGGCATAACAAGTCTCGCAAACCCAGTAGGGCCGGCAGGCCTAGCAAGCCCAATAGAGCTAGTAAGCCTAGCAGGCCTAATAGGGCAGGTAGGCTCAGAAAGCTCGTGAAGGTCTAAATATATACTTTAAAAACAACGATTAATAGTAAAACCACTTAATAAAAACACCTGGCAAAAGGCCAACTCATATAGAGGAACAGAAATGACTTAATAAACTGGAAAACTGTCAAGGTAGTGTAAAGAGACTTAGACCGGAGCTATCGCTTAAGGTGGTGGGATTCTGTCTATAAACCTTAATGAAGAAGGGAAAGAGAAGTCTCTGCTAGGGAGCGGCTATAGAGCTAAGATGGTGTAACCTTCAGTCACGTAACGTGTAGAAGCGTATCCCCAAGTGGCTTACTCCATACTTTAAAACATCGCAGGAGCATGTAAAACTACTAGAGTTAAATCCCTAGTAATAATAACCAGGAACTAGCCTATAACATTATCCCCACAGACATCTCCCCCTTCCCTCTCCGTTTTTTTTTTTTTTTTTTTTTTGTTTGCATAGCGTGGCAAGTACAAAGGAAGGTAAACACGCCTTTCAAAACGTCGCGGTTTTGTATAGAAGGTACTAAAACGAACGTCACGTAAAAGGTGACTAGCACCTTCCTCCCCTATAAATAGTCCTTAAACTTCTAAATCAAAAACAAAAGCTTTCCTTACTTTGTAACCTTTAATCTTTTCGTATATTATTAATAATTTTAGCCTTTGGTATAATATTAACCTTACAGTTCCTTCTGTTGTTAGATTATATTATTAAAATCATAATATCACGATGAATCTCCAACTTGTTGCTAAAATGGATAAGGTCATTAAAGATGTAGGTTACATTCTATAAAGTTACTTACTCCTTACTAACGAATATAAAGTTCCCTACCTTAAGGCCTATCAATATATACTCTAATGGGACTCAGCAACATACTTATTTTAAATATGTTTACAAAATGGCATATAACCTTAGGAAATTTTGCTAAAGGACTTAGGGTAAGTGATCTCGGTAGCCACGAAAGGGCTGCTAATAAGCGGCTAAATATCGGCGTTTAGTATCGCCTTTGATCAGTCGGGGCCATAGCTCACAGTTTTAGATTTTTTCACACACCGCTATATTTAAATCTTCATATAAATAAGGCCGTGGAGGATTTGTCTAAAGCGTACTTGGCGTTCGAGTTTTAGGACCGGGGTAAATCTACGTTTTTATAAGTCGCTTTATAGGTGTTAACGAACGGCTAAAAAGCGTAAAAATTAAGGTAATCGACGTAAAAAAGGCCATAAAACTACCTCGTACTAGGCACCGTAAAGTCGACACCTAAAGCGGGGCGAGGTTTGTCCCCGCCATTATTGTACGCTTTAGGGGCTTACGGGCCGTACGATTGATAAATAAAAAATGTAATACTTAAATAAATTTCTCGTAATAAGGTAAAAACGTAAGAAAAGCGACTAACGAATAGTTAAGAAACGTTGCTAAAAGCTATATAGAAGCTTATTAATGTTTTGGAGTGTATTAATGTTAAGTTAAGTCGTATGAATGCTAAATTAAACCAGCTTATCTAAATAGGCAAAAAACAGCTAAATAAGTAATCAGACCAGGAGTTCGAAAATATGTTTAAATAGGCCCGGTCGTTGTTGTTCGTTTTTCGTCTTCTATTAATATTAATACGTTTATTCATTACATATTCTTCAGCGACTTTTACGTTGTTTCATTCCGTAAATCAAAGTGCAAATATTAGGCCCGTTTACGGGCTTGTTGTAAAGGCCTATCGTTATATTTAATTGGTTTATAACGCGATTCGAAGGTATTAAATACCATTGTATTGTAAAAGTTCAAAAGCGGTTTTTACGTTGGGTTCACATAACCCACCTACTAAACGAAAACTTGTCGTTCCGGTTATCTATAAAGTCTAGTACATCCGACTTAGGGTTTATAACAGACCCATAATATACTTTCGACTCGAGATTTTGATTTCGCCTCGTCGTTGTTGCCATTAATAACTATAACTTGCGGTTAAAAATCTCGAGTATAATGGCTGAAAAGCGGATCCTAAGCGGCTCGTATGAATTGATCCACATAAAATTAGGAATACTTCCCACACGATACGTTAAATTTAACATGAGAATCTATTATACGCGTTATTCGGTACTTATCGTAAAGTCGACGAAACTTTTTAAAGAATTCGTTTAATTTCTAGTTTTTAAGGAAAATTTAAACGTTGTCGTTAATACAAATATCTGCTTAGAAATATCGGTCGCCTATACATACCGTAAGTACTAGTTGGGGGTGGTTGGTATAGCTTATAATAGCGGCATTTTAACAGCTTGAAAGGTTAACGTTAGTAAAACGTTTACGGCTTTTCGGAATAAACTTGCCGGCGATAGTTAACTGAGAGATATACGTACGCGAAAGCGGTTTGGAAGCTGATTATTTGGGACGTAATAATTAAAGTTTTCGATCTAAGTAACGTGCATCCGAAAATCCTTTAGAAATATCTTGGTTTTGTTGTAATAATATATCGGGTTACGTATAATTTATTACTTTGTTGTATACTCATTTAAAGCGAAATTATTAAAGGTGTTTAAACTAGCGGATCTATCATTCGAAACGCTATCGTATAATTATAAAGTACTTTAAGTTTTTATAATCCTTTAAAATCATAAAAGGGAGTGGCGTTCCCAGGAGCTTCGCGTTTTATACTTTTAAACAGCTTATAATTCCGAGTAGCTCCTTATCGTGGATTTCGTAGTTACATTTAACGGGAGACAAGCGACGGGAGTAATACGTTATTAGGCGTAGATTACTTTAATCGTCGCGCTGGAAAAGGCAGCCTCCTAGGGTCTAGTCAGAACAGTCGGCTTTTAAAAAGGTGTCGCGGTCAAAATCCTATGAGGTGAGTATAGGTTCGAAAAAAAAGCTAAACTTCAACCGTTCGAAAACAGCTTTTTCCTTAGACACTGAAAAAAATAGGGTACCCTTACAGGTTAGCCAAAATAATAATTTAACAATCATAGTATAATCGCGGATAAAATAACGGTAAAAATTCTTGAAACCAAGGAAGTCTTGTACTCCTAAAACCGATGTGGAAACCGCCTATTCCCGGATAACACGTAGCTTTTTGAGGTTTATACGTACGCCGACACCAACTTCGATAACTAATTTTAGGTGTTTTATTTTCTAAATACCGCATTCGCATTTGGAATATCTAGGTTTAGTCCCGCGACACTTAAAGCGATAAACTTTTATTTAAACTTACCTATATGTTCATCGAAAATTCCGTTGAAATAAATAAATATATCATTAAGGTTAAAAAGAATGAAATATATCGAGGAAAAAACGTAACAAATTATTCATATATTATTATAAAGTAGTAAGGTCGTTTAGAAGGTTAAAAGAAGTAATAAAGTATTCAAAAGATCCGAAACGTATACGAAATATAGTTTTTCATTTATCCTCTTCCCTAATACAAAGCTTGTTAAAAGCGGTTTTAACATTAAACTTGGTACAACCACTTAACTTACGAAATATTCGTAAACGGCTTTGTAATGAAAGAAAACGGGTAATAATCCGCCTTCGTAATAATATTGAGCTAGCGGTAATTAATATAAAAGTATAACCCCCATTTAAGTTTTTTGACAAAAAGTATTAGGGTACCCTCTAAGGAATTACTCGCTCGAATATAGCCCTAATTAAGTAATTCGGTTAACGTTTGAAGTAATATAAGGAGATTTTTACGCGATATTCTATATAAAAAACCCTATGTGACTTTTAAAGGTTAGCTTTAATTATTGGTACGAAAAACGATTTTAGAGTCCGCTTTAAAACGGTAAGGGAGCAGCTTATCGTTAAGGGCTTTATCGAATAAGGGGGCGAATTCCTTAATGTTGGCGAGAAATTTGTCGAAAACGCAAACGAGTGGTTTCGGAGCAAATGATTTATTAATATTTTCGAAAAAGAGGGCGGTGAATTGCGAATTAGAGGCTTGGTCCCTTCGGGCTTTTCTTTAGATGACGTAAAATATCATTACGCTAACCCCTTTCGACGTTTTTTAAATGGCCGTAAATCTCTACTTTCAAACGCGATAGTTAAAGGCTCACCCTAAAAGTAATATATATTTCGAAACGTCGAAAATAACTTATTAAAACTTTATTCAATTTTTACCTAAAATAACTTTATACTGTAAAAAGGGGATGATATAAGCTTATATCTGATAAAGGTATTTATCGAAGTCAATATTTAAAAAGGTTATGAAGGAAATAAGTCGTAGGGGAAAATTATGTATGTAATACGTAATTTCTCTAAGTTGTCGTGAGTAAATAAAAAAACGCGTATACTTTAAAAGATCGGTAAGTTACTTATTCATAACGTTGTAACATTTATAACCAATATTTACTTAAGCGTGAATAAAACGATTAAAATAATAAAGTAAATTTACTATATACGAGGAGCTATTGAAAAGTTGGAACGGAGTTACCGAATTGATTTAAAGTCTTTCTAACTCCTATACGCGACTGTATATAAGAATTACTCTTTTTCCTCCTCAAGGTCGATAAGATCTTCGGTCAAAATACAATAAATTTCCATAGCGGTCTTAGCGTTAAAGTCGCTCGGGCGCTACGTTAGATCCCACGGACAGGTACGGATATGGTAGTCGTCCGCGTCGTAACGCAAGTATAATGCGATTTTTTTATGGCGGGAAAGTTCTAAGTAATTAATCTAAGCGGTGCGTCACTTAAAAGCGATTCGGAAAACGCTTACGCCAGTTATAATAATATCGCCTTAGCCATCTAGAATGGGCGCATCGCCGCCATTATTCCTACTACGGGAAACGCCCCCAATAATAATAATACTAATACCTCCGTAATTGGTATGGAAATTATAAAGGCGTCAATCGATAAGTTAAACACTGGCAGCCTATTTATTGTAATCCGCGGGCTTATTGAGGGAAAGCAACGCATTGATAAGTATATAATTAATGACACCCTTTAAAATAGCAAGTTTAGCAGTGGATTCCAAGGCTATACCACCAACTTTCGTAAATAGAGCTTTTTAAACGTTAAAAAAGGCGTAAAAATCGTTTGCAAGCTTTTTATTTTATGCTCGTAAGCCGAGTAATAATTACTTTATCCGCGTTATAGTTGTAGTAATTGGCGCTAAATAAAGCTATCAATGCGTTGGAGTTGTTAGTGCCGCCGTCGCCTCCGCAGGTATAATAACTCTTTATAACAGTTTTTGCAGTGCCTTTTAATTGTTGGAAAATAATGTAAAAGTCTTTTTTAATACCGATAAACTTTCGGTCCTGGCGTAATATACGTATTATTATAGCCTCCTATATAGGGAATCTTATTTTAACACCGGAAAACTTAACCGGTTGGTCGAAAGGCTCACGTTTAGGTCGTTAAAACCCATCGAAAAGAGTGCTAGTATCGTAGTCGGAGTTGGAGAAATCTAAATCGTCGTCTTCTAGAAAGCTAATTCGATTTCTGATAAGAAGCGGTATAATGGCAACGTCGTTTATGGCGTATGACGGGAGAATGTTTTAAGGGGAAAGTTAACCCGAGGATGTAAACGTGCCGGCAACTTTAAACTGTTGGATTATGTTTGTTAAAGCGTTTAGTACGTCGGTATTCCGTTATTCCAAGTGTAAAACGTACTCTCGAACGACTTAATCCCGTTCAATAAGTTTTACATGTAAAACGTCAGTAAAACGTTTGTATTAAGCCGTAAGGTAATTTTATTAAGTCTCCAAAACGCTTCAAAGCTGCTCCCTAATGCGCGCGTTAGGGAATTACTTGAAGACCTGGAAGTCTAGATTTGGTAAGTCGGAGGATGAAAACATAGCCTTAGACTATAGCCATTAATAAGAAATTAAGACACCATTAGAAAAAGATGAGAGTTTTTATGTAAAAGAACTAAAACCGGAGCTATCGCTTAAGGTGGTCGAATTCGGTCTATAAACCTCGATAAAGAAGGGAAAGAGAAGTCACTGCTAGGGAACAGCTATGGAGCTAAGATAGTGCAGTACTCAGTCACATGATGTGTGGAAGCGTATCCCCAAGCAGCTTCTTCCCTACTCTAGAACATCGCAGAAGCGTGTAGAACTACCAGAGTTGGATCCCTGGTAATACTAGCCAGACACTAGCCTGTAACAGTTAGGGAAAGCAAAGGTGACAATAGCAATAATTTAAATTACTGGAAAAATGTACATAATGAGTGGAATGCGTGATACGTGTAAGTTCATGACGAAAAAAATGTGTGCGGGAGTTGAGGAACAAAAGACTCGGGGTCGTAAGGTAAAAGGAGGTAATTGGAGTCAATTTTGGTACGGAATATACTGGAATTAACAGGGTTCTATCCAGTTAACGAGGAGGCAATTTAGTAATAACCGGAAGAGATTGGTCAGCAACACTGGCGTACGCGCATAAACTAAAAAGCCGCCAGTGTTGGAATAGTATTACATGTAATGTAGTAGGTCAACTTTACTTGCAAGTAAAGTTGATTATACTAAACTGAAAGTGAAGTATATTGCTTTGTGAAGACTTACCAAATTGAGTGTAAGTTGAGTGCAGTATGCTGCACTTCACTCTAGAGTATGGATCAAGCAATTAGCCATACAAATTACAGTGCAGACCTGCTAGCAGTCTGCCAAACCTAGAACAATACATCCACCATCTGACTACTGCAATACTGTTACTTCGAAGACCAATCGAATCGACAACGTTGCAACGTCGAAGGCCTACGAACATTTTAGGTATTTTTGTTAAAAGATCGCAGTAATTGCGGCTCATTATTTGAATAAAACCGTTCGGTATTCGTTTAAAACTAAAGACATAGGGCGACATGGATAACGGCAAAGGAATACCGGGCTAGGTAAATTACGGGGATTTCTTTACGTTATAGTTCGATGGATTATTATTAAGTAGTTACGAACTTCGCCCGGCGTTACCTTCGATATAAGTATATACGATCCAAGTCGAAAAGATTAATAAAGGTTTTCTATTAACAGCGACGGAGGAAGTCTAAATTTTAAATTATTTTCGTTTTTGAGTTACGTAACTTTAACGATATCGTTGAAAAATCGAGTGAATAAAATATTTTAATTAAAACACATATAAATAAGGATTCATTTCTCATTCTTTTATTTTTAATAATATTTGGTTTTTGGATATTGAAATCGATTTTAATTATAATTATTATCGTATTATAAGTAAGGGTTTGATATAAGGGTTAAGAATAACGCAAATTCAGCTATTATATCTTTGAAATCTAGAGTATAATGTTAGGGTTACGGGGAAATACACGTATTACATAAATAGCCAAGTTTCGTATAAATATTAATAAATAGTAAATCCCCATATGAATAAATATTATTTCCGAAATAGCGCGGAGAATGATTTGGGGAATATTTGAGGTATAATATTAATGGGTGATATAAAATGTTAACGGTAATCGTTGAATAGTTCATATTGAGGGAAAATTAATTATCGATAAAGTAATAATACATCTTAACTAAAAGGATATATAAAGCGCTGTAAAAAAAAATTCATTAGTATAACAACCCGATTTTAAAATAAACAATATAGCGTATCTGAGATTGGTTGTAATTAGCCTTTATTATGCCTTTTTTTTAATAACTCAGATTTTGTTATCGACGGTGTTAATTATCGTCAAAGAGAAAGAAAATTAGTTCCGTTTTTTACCTTAACTAGCAAAGTTCCGCGACCTATTCGATAAATTAAAGGCAACAGATCTATCTCTATATAAAGGAGAATTCGATTACAATATTTATATTTAATCCAATAAAAATGGTTTTTTAATGAACCAATTATAGGGATTACTATACATGATGTTATGGAATAAACATTTCGAATTTAAACGTTAAATTAAGAAGTTGATAACTAAGGGTAAAGTTTGCACGAGTTTTGTATCGGGGATAACGCCGGTATTACTAATACTAAATCCAGGGGGGTAACGGTTTTATATCGATTACTGGATAATAAATAAAATTAACGAATAAAACTTTTTTCCTTTACCTTTAATTACGGAAACCTTACACATATTATAGGAATTAATGTAATTTACGAATTAAGATATTCGAACATCTTTCTACTATGTCAAGATTAAATTCGGATAGGAAAAACTAACTGCTTTTCGTATACGTTTCGAATTATTTGAATAGTTAATTACCTCTTTTAGGTCAGCGAAACCGCCGGCGACGTTTCAATGGTATATTAATTATATACTAGCGGATATTATAGATAATTTTGTTAAAGTTTACCCAAATAACTTTTGAATTTGTTTTTCGGTATAAAATATGATGATATAATGAAAGTTCTCGTAGTTTTGGAACGCCTACACGATACTAGTTTGAATTTCAATATGAAGAAATATAACTTCGTAGTTCAAAAGGAAAATACCTTGGTTTTATAGTAATGGTTGATGTGGGTATTCGGACCGACCCTGAAAAAGTCTAGGTAATACGTGAATGGAAGTTTTAACGTATTATTTGTAAGATCCAAAGTTTTTTAGGTTTTATTAACTTTGATCGGAATTTTAATAGGATTTTTTCCGACTTAACCAATTATTTTGATTGACTTACGAAATGAAACATTCTTTAGGTATTAATAAATCGAGACGAATATATTTTTCAAACGTTGAAGAACACCTTCATTATGGCTATGATTTCAATATATCAAAATCTAAATTGGCTGACGGTAGTGGAAACCGATTATTTAGGGATAACGATAAAAAGTTTTTGATTATAAAAGAATGAAAATAATATTTTAAGGCTATTAGTTCATTATTTCATACGATAAACTGACGCGAAACGTAAATAAATCATTTATAAGAAAGAGTTTTTCGCGGTAATATTCTGCTCAAAAGCGTAATCATCGGATTACGTGACGTCCGTACCATGTTTACGATCTTAACTAATTATAAAGAATTAAAGTATTTTTTTGTTACATTTAATCTCGAAAAAATAAACTTCATAGGCCGAAGTTATTTTACTTATTCAATATTATTCACGTTACTGGCTTGCGACCAACAACACTCATCCAAATATCTTAACTCGTAAATTATAAAATAAGCAAGTTAAAAAACTCTACGCGTAAGTGTTTTAACTTATCTTTATTATTATGTTAAATAAAACAATTATGAATTTATATATCATAGTAAAGAAACTTAGGGTTAGATATACGGATAAATTTATTGAAATTAAAACCTGGTCATTAGATGGCGATAATATACACCTTAAAGAAAAGGCGGAAGATCGAGGGGTATTGGCGTTAACGAAATCGTTTCGGACCCGACTTGCGCCCGCGTTTCCAACTGTAATAACATTGGAGGACTCTGAGGCGTCGACGATTATAATACTGTAATGGGCCCGGCTCGCGTTAAACTTTTTAAATTTGTTAACGTTATACGATTGTCTTATTTTCAGGTTACTTATTTGTACTAAATTATAAAATTACAGCGTAAAAAATAATTCGTTATACGAAATTTTCTTATTAACAGTTACCGAAGGCGTTAAAGTCTTTGCGGTTAAGATAAGATATTTGGTATAAATTACGAATTGTAAAATCAATCAAAAAGAGACTTTATGGTATCGTAGCTAACTATATTCATCGAGTTGGAAATCTTTAACAAAGAAAATCTTATAATAAATATACAATTCATCTATTATAGATTATCTGGGTAGAAACGTATTATTTCAAGTTTTCTTTTCCGGAATTACTACGAAAAGAGGATAGGCATAAATATTCAACGTTTATATCGAATATATACATAATACAATAATTCGAAACCTCGTCATACCCTATAGTAAGGCTTGTTTCACCTTTTCCTACTTTAGATCATCATTAATACCATTTTTCTCCATTTTATAATTAATATATTAATTCATAATAACGGTTTTTAATATTTATTGGGTTTTATGAACCTTCTATTTCTATTTGTTTAGTCCGGAGTTATATAGTTTATAACCTCCGAGGTGTATATAAAGTCTTTTCGAAATATATAATAGCGATTTTGTGTATTTCCGGCCTTTATCATTAACGATTGAGGCTTGGATCGAATGTGCGTATTTTAAACTATCTTAAATGTTTTGATAAAAGTTAAATAACTTTTATAGATAATGTACCACTTATAAACAGATAACGATATCAAACAAATAAATTACAAAATTTGAATATATTCACGAATAGTTATTATCTTTTCGTAGTATAATTAGGTATTCTACCTCCTTATTAATTATTTCGTATTGAATAATTGGAAGTAAATGGTTATCCGGTTCAATATTAATCGGCTGGTTAATACATACGAAATATCTTTTATTTTTAGGTTAAACGAGGATATAAACTCAACAACCACATCGATGGGAAGAGCCTTCCCATTTTTAGTATACTTATGCGAAGGTATAGAGTTAACCCAAGCGACGATAACATATATTTGGTAGTGAATAGAAATAGTAACGAATAGTCTACGACGTTCGGCGAAATAATATGGAGTGGGTAATCAAATTTAGCTTAGTTCACGTAGTATTGAAATTAATTGCCTGAATGAAAACCTCTATTAGTTATATAATGAATATCGAGTTATCGACGTTTTGAATCCGTTAAATATCTTTTAAAATAATCTTAAAAAATACTTTATATTTAATTTGAATTGGGTTCAAAGTAATATTAATGACCCCCTTTTTTCGTAGGTTTTATCCGATATTCGCTTGGGATTAGCCCTAGTTACTAATAAAACGGGGGATGGTATATATGAGGAATTTGAAATTTAGTATATTTTTGCTACGAAAACAAGGTAGAACGGTATTCATTATATTTCAATTACGTAAAAAGGGTATAATAAACCAGAGTAAAAGTTATCAGAACCCTATCAATATACGACGGCTTTAAATAGAATTAAGGTGAAATAAGCGGACGTCCGGTTTTATAATAGCTCAGTATTTCGATGTTGGCACCGGATATATTTTTTTAAAAAAAAATGTTTTAGGCGAATCGCGTTTACCTCGGTAATAATACAATATTAATAAAAAAGTATGTTCTATTATCATTATGATATAATACGATATACAGGGCTGTAAATACGTTATACGGTTTTTATGGGTAAATATCCGATCGCAAAGCGGATTTTATTACGAGTTATTAAGCCCCATTTATTAATCATTGTTATTTTTATTCGAATTCTTAAATATTAGTATTATTAATATTGAAACCTCTATTATGATTAGCCTCTAATATTGGAAAAGGCTGGTAGGGGCGGGCGATATAAGGTAGGGCAGGTATTAGTTAACGCCGATAAGGACGGCAAGCAAAGAACGGGGCGCTTACTGAAAAAAGTCGATAATAGTAGGTAACTTTAAGCGAGGCGAATATTAGGTGGAGTTAACGTCGGCGGATGACGTAAGGCGAAACGAGAAAAGCGACTTTTGGGGTGCGATACCAAAAAATATAATATATGAATTTATACTCGAACAATGCAGTTGGCATAGGTATAATCGTTGGCCCATTTATAATCGACTCTATTAACTCTATTTTCATAAAGATTAATAAATAGAATACTAATAAATAAATGACTTTTACGATTAAGCTTTAAACGACTTTTATGAAGTTCTGAAAGTCGTAATTTATATTTTTCATAAAAATATAATTGACGCACCCATATTATTTTAGTTATTCGGGTTAAACCTACGAAAGGGTATATGATAAATATAAAACGAAATTTATATGAAGATATTTCCTATTAATATACGGTTAATGAAAGAAATACTATTACTATAAATAGGTAAAACAGTAGACGGCAATGGGGGAGGTTTGAAAAATAACGGGATCGGAAAAAAAAACGACGGGGACGTATGATGAAAGACATAATAACTTATATTACTGGAACGATGAAAACACCATTAGTTCGGGCGATATCGTAAAACCGGGTAAACTAATTAACTTATTCGTAAAACGTAAAAATGAAACTGAACTAATGATTGGAGATATCATCTTATTGCTTATAAACTAAGGAAAAAATATAATTACGATTTTCGACGAATATAATTAATTACTTTAATAAAGTACATAAGTTGAACAAGATTATAGGTAAACTTATCTTTAAATACATTATAAAAAGAGTTGGTTTACGATCGGATTATTTTTTATAGATTTCATATACTTGCCTTATTATAAAGCTTTTGGTAAATACAATATGTTTACTTACAATAAATACGAATATAAATGAATGGTATTTAAGAATGAAAAAGAAAACCCCCGATCGATATAAAATATATAAACGCTTTTTCCCTGTGATAGGATAAATTTACTTTTATACTCGTTATCGTTAAAAATGAAAAGTTCACTTATTACGCCAGGGGGCAATAAAATATAGTTAACGGTATGATATTCAAGTATAAAGGTGCGGTAAAATTTACGAAATGGTTGATGATCTTTATAAACGGCATTAATAACGGTATACCTTAAGTTAAAACTATTTCAAATATTAGTTATATCGAATGAATGGAGCTAATAGAATACGAAACGTTAATGAGTGAACGAAGATTACGATAAAAATCGAATAAAAATGATTACAGTTAAATTTATGGTAAAAAACATGATATAAACGGGAGATATTGAAAGAGGACAAGCGAAATGAAAAAAAGGGAGGGGGATTTTAGAAATTATGGGAGAGGTCGTATTTATAGGTATAAGCGGACCGAAATCAACAAAAGTTATACGTAATACGACAAATTAAAGGACGCGTTACACGATGCCGACGACAAAATTTAGGTGTTATATGACATATCAAAAGGTGTATTATACGACGTCGACGACTCAAGGTTGAAACGGCCAATACGTTAAAAGGTGCATTATACGGCGTCGGCAGCTTAAGGATTAAACCGTCGATATATTATACTGTACAATACGGGACGTGTTATACGGCGCCAGAAACCTAAGGTTAAACCAACTTATACGTTATACGGTATGTTAGGAGGTACGTTATAAGCCTGCGTCTGGTTAGCACCCGGCACGCGTACTATAGGGATATGGTTCACGCCCTGAGTTTAATGAATGGAATATCTCAGCATCTATGGCTTTTAATAGAAAAGAAAATATATTATAAACTTAGGCTATTAGTTATTTAAATTATAGGCTACGTAACTATATATGTAACGGGATATATAATATCCGGTCTGGGACCAATTCGAACGCGGTCTGTATGTAACATGTGCGAGAGCAAGTAATGAACTATGTACCAACCATACCTATAAGCCCTACACAAAGGACCACTATAGCCTCTTCTCGTCTTCCGCATATACCTCAATAGTAAACTCCATTTGGCACCTACTTGGCTGACTATTGTAGGTTAGATTATAACAAACATTCAATTATAAACAACAACGATAAATAACCTTCATCCTTACTTCATATACCAAACTTTGCCTTTTACACCAACTTTTTCCCTTTACACTACTCTTTCTTCCCTTTACGTTACAAGATTGCTAATCGGAAACGTTTACAAATACGGTAAAATCTTTACTTCGAGTGAAAATACTAAAAATCGCTAAGTCGCGCCAAGAAAACCACGTTGCGCGACTTCATACTAAATGGTCAAGTCTCCACGTTCCTAAATCGCTAAGTTTTCTTCCTTAAAATTTCTGAATTAACGTTAACTTTCCAGATAAAACGTTAAAATGATACTCAGTTAGAAATAAGTGAAGTCAATTGAAATCTTCGGAGATGTTTTGGCCAATCATTACAATAAATAGTTATAAATTTAAGATGTTAACGAAGCTTTAACTGAAGAATACCTGACTAATTACGTTAGTTCATATATTATCTATACGGACGTCCAAGAAAAGTTTATCCGTGGTGTCCGTATTTTTTAAGATTTATATAGGTTTTCCAACCATTTGATAATTGATATATAGACTATAATTCAACGTACAGTTAAAGCTAAATTTAACAAAGAGTCAATCTACATGGGGTTTACGTCCCAGAAAAGACCTTATTAGGGTTGGTAGAGACTCTTTTAGAACTAGCCTAACTTGAAGATTGCCTTTAAAACCCTAATCCTCAATTTTTACAAGAAAAAAATAATGGGATTAACTATTTTTAACGCTCGTATACACTTTTTAAAGGGCTTCCATCCCTCAATCCTTATTTAGGTTAAATTTTTAACTCAGTTCACACTAATGTTTTACATACCGACAATAAAAAACATAATAATTTGTTTGATATTTTAGTTACAGCTTGCAATAACGTGGAGTATACGCTCAGAAGTGTCAAAACGCATAGAATAACAGTTTTCAACGCGGTAAGAGGAACCAACATTCGCGTTATCTATCGTTTAATTAAGTAAAATCGGTTAATTCTTTAAAACTCCTCCTACGATCGTCAAATTCTTTATGCTTTTTAATGTTTTTCTTAAAATCGTCAAATCACTTAAGGTATTTACGATACGTATGCCTATATAAATAAGTCTGCCACAGATCCTACCATAAGGTTTTATCCCTTAGGCCAGGCGACTTAAAACTACCCTTACTATCACAACTTTGAGGTTCCAAGATTTGAGTTAACAGTACGAAATGCCATCAACGATTGGGAAACTATCGTGACCTTCTCCCCAAACCTATTCAAAAGTTAATATTAACTACAAGCTTTTCATAGATTTTTCCAAGATTTGAAATAACGTAGAGAAGTATAACAAGTTTATAATTTACTGAACACAAAGATGATGCTTTTTTTTAATATCTATAGGTGAATAGAAGTTCCTGTTATGGTTTGACCTACGGTGGTAAGCCAAGTAGGTGCCAAATGGGATTTATTATTGAGGTGCGGAGGAAGATTAGAAGAGGCTACCATGGCCCAACGTATAGGGCCCTTAAGCAGGGCCAATGCCCAGCCCGTCACGTGCCTTGCTTATCCCATTACGTATATAGTTACATAATCCTATAGGCTTAATGACTAACGGCCTGAGTTTATAATATACCCCCTTTTCCCTAGATACTGTAAGGGTTACGACGTCTCTTTAGATAAACACCGAACGCGAGCTTTACCCGTTTAATACGCGGGTCAAGCGTAAACTAGTAACATTATATTTAATATATTGTATTTCGTTTCGAACGGCTTACCCTTTATCGCCGGCACCGTATAATGTACCTGTTAATACGTCGTATAAGGTATCCTTTTTGCTGTCGGCGTCGTATAACGTACCCGTTGACGCGCCTTATAAGGTATTTTTTTATCGCCGGCACCGTATAACGTACCTGTCAACGCGTCGTATAGGGTATTCTTGCCGCCAACGTCGTATAATGTACCTTTTAACGCGTTGTATAATACAACCTCTTTTCCGATGATATCTTACAACGCATTATATAAAGTTACGTTTTTGCCTTTAATACCATATAATGCATCCCGTATAATACGTAGCCTTTATGGAATCCGGTCCGCCAATCCTTATAAATAAGGATGCCTTTACGTAATTTTTAAACCTTTTTCCTTTCTCATTTTATACTACCGCCCCTTCTTTCGTTAGTTACCCCCATTATAACCTTTTTAATTTTCCTTTATATATATTAACTAGCTATTCACATTAGTATATCTTAGCCTTTTCTTTTAGCTTATTATTATGGCTAACGTATATAACGGTCCTGGTTTAAGTTACGTTATCGCCAGAGCCTTTGAAAGGGATAACAAACTTTTTCATAGGATATATTATCCTATTATATTCCAATACCCTACAACTCCTTGCTTGTTATAGCTATTTCGCGTTATAAGAGATTTTCTTGTCCTTAAAAATAGTAAGGATAAAAATAAATTTTCTTCGTTATAGGCTAAGAACGCTTGTATATTATATATTAACCGCTTTTTAAATTTTAGCGTTTTTTTATTTCACTTTCGAGTTTATCGGATATAAGGGTGTCGTATATATACAAATGTTTATAATAAGATAAACTTATAAATAAGCTTTATAAGAAGCTTAACCGTTAATTAACTTCTTTTCGTAATATGTTTAGGAAATAAGTTTACTTACGGCCTTATTCGGTCTACGTGCCCTTTTACGCTAGTTGGTTGTTACGACAGAAAATGGGGGTTATATCCTATCTCTTACGCGTAAACGTTAAGGAGATGTCTCAGGTTATCGAACCGTTGTTGCCCCCGCCTTTTTTTAATTTGGTTAATTAGTTTGCCCGGTTTCGTAATATCGTTCGAGTATAGGGAATTTTCACTATACCGGCTGTATAAGTTGTTACCCCTTTAATTATACATTTACGCCGCCTTTTCTTTCCGGATTCGTTTTTACCCCAGATACCTTCGTCGCCTTTTATTATGTCTCCTATTTATAAAAATAGGACATCTTTGGCCGACTGGTCTTTAACGCATAACGTTTTCGTCCCGGCCTTTTTTAGCTACCGTCGTATATCCTTTCGTATTTTTGACCTAAGGGGTTAAAATAATACAATTACCTAAGTTATGTATTTTATAATTAGTATGAGTTACGGTTTACAAAATGTTTTAAATGATGTCTAGGGTTTAGTTATACGATTACCTATTTTACCCGTATCTTATTAGTTAACCTTAAATAGGAATAAGTTGATCGAACCGACCGTAAGCGGACGTAAAATAGTATTTGGGCCGATTACGTTTTCTGGGCCTAAATTAACGTATTGTAATTTTAAATAACCTGTTTCAAAGATTACTCCCCCCGCCCAGCCTCCCGTTCTATTTTTCGTTAATCGTTATCGTCGGCTTTCTTTAACGCCTGTTCCTTTTAACGTTATCCTTTATTATAAGTTTCCCCTAACATCCGTTTTTTTTCGTATTATCCACTATATTTTTTTTCCGACGCCCGCCTCTTTTTACGTTATCTGCTCTCCTTAACGTCGCCTTATATTCGTCCCGCATTTTATCAGCCCACTTTTTCAGCGTTTACTAATTCCTATTATACCTTTTACCGTCCCGCTCCTCTAATATAGCCTAACGTTTAAAGATAGTTGTAATAAGGCTTTTAACTTCGGTAACGCAGGTACTCGTTAAACCTAAATAGGTATAATAATAATAAATACGTTAATTTTCGTTAAGATATAGTAGGAACTACCTTATGGTCGGATATATATTTCAAATTGTCGGGTAATGTTTACATGGCTTTACCTATAGTATTATAATCTCTTTTAACAATAAATTCTACTTTTCATTTATAAATAAAGTATTTTTTCGGTGGTATTAACGGTTTTCCCCACGTTTATCGCTTAATATAAGTTTAAAGTCGTCGTCGAAATACTAGGTTATCTTAAACCTGAATATTTTCCTATTCCGTTTTAAATCTATTTAAAACCGTAATATACTAATAATCCTTTAGCAATTTCTACTTCGGCTTATTATAACCCTTTTACTTAACTAATACATAATGAACTTCGACCTTCCTCGTTTTTTCCACAAGGATTTCTTATATTTTAAATTACTCGTATTTACCGTTTCCCATATCTTTAACCACTAATACTAGTTCTGGGCAAATATCGAATAAAACTTATGAAAAAGGGGGGTTTGAAACCGTTAGCTTAATCAAGTTTATATAAAAAACCGGATATTTACTAAAAATATTTAGTACCATATTGAACTGGTTTAGAATAACGATTACCTGGTATTGATTATGAAGTAAATTAAGTTTTTTACTTAGCCGATCAGTTTTAATATTGTAAAAGTTTAATTAAACTTAATCTCTTACCTTACATTATTTTAACAGACTTCGTTTACGATTTGTCTCCATTCTTATTTACTATTAAATATAAGTTATTATTGTTTAGGTTAATTCCATCCCTTTACGTAAATAAGCTAAAAACGTAATAACTCGCCCCTTCAGATTAATTAATAACCTTATATTCTAATTTACTCTTGAAATAGGTGATATTTCGTGCCTATTTATTAAACAGTTTATATTCAATCAGGTAAATGTCGACTTTCAGTTATTTAACGTAAATCAATAGGCGGGTGAATATAAAGTTTAATTGTATTACAAAAAATGATAACGATATATAAATATTTTTAAACTTTTTAGTTTATCCCTTCAATATCGTTATTTATTTAAAGGTAATACGTTAAAAATGAAAGTTATTCGACTTTTATTAAGGAATGAAATATCGTTTAAAATACATCTACCTGATCTAAACCGTGATTACTTATAATAAAAGTTCGAAACATATCAAATCTTCATTATATATTTCGAAAACGTATTATGTTCACATCTGCGATTATAAATTATATAATCTTTAGTTGTACACATTTTAAAGGCGATTTATAATAACTAATAATTATTGAAAGCCGCTATTAGTGATTCGCAGGTCGATTATGAAGTCGACTAAAATATACCTTTAATACTGGTCGGAAATGGGTAAAGGTTGAAAAAGGCTTTACCGTAGGGTACAACGAGGTTTTGTCCCATTATATTACCTGTATATTTAATATAAACGTTGAATATTTACGACTATCTTCTTCTAATAAAAAGCCCGTTACAAAACGTAAAATAAAACGTTTTTATTTAGATAACCTTTAATAGGGGAGTCCTAGGTTTATTACAATATCCTCGTCATTAATGGTTTTTAATTCGGTAATTATAAGCGGTTACAGTAACGTAATGCCTTTCTCGGATGTATTCTGCAATTCATAATTTATATTAAATATTTCAATTTAGGTGAAAAACACCTAACGCCTTCAGAAACTGCTTAAAGGCGAATTTTATATAATAGGTTATTCGTTACTTTTTAATCTCATAATTTCGCTAACGTATCCATACTGAAAATAAGGGAATTATTTGGCGTTAACAATATCGGTGAGCCTAACTCGGGCCGTACCCGTAATAGTACCGTAGATATTACCGTATTGAAATTCCCTAACGTTATCCCCGATAACGACTCGAACGCGGGCCGGGCTCGGAACGGTATCATTTTCGGCGGCCTTTCGAAAGCCCCCGACTCCCCTTGAGGACACATATCATCGTAATTTAATAACCAGGCCTTCTTTTTACCAAACTCCTTTGTATAACTCGCCGCAATTTAAATTCCTTCAATATGTAAGTTTATTAATACCATGTTTAATATAGAAATAGAAATGGACTAAAAAAACCGCGCGCGGTGTTTTTTAATCTCGGATTTATCTTATAACCAACGAGTTAACGTATCCGGGCAGGCGCCTTAGGTTACAGGCCTATAACGTAAGTGGTATTAAAAAAGGAAAAGGACTTCGCCTTATTTAACTTAATGTTTCGAAATTAATTATAGCAAAAAAAATACTCTAATCCCTTATAGTCCGTTGAAATTGTAAACGGTATAGTGATACTATGTAATTCGTAAAACCATGTTTTTAAATAGGATATTACCGCGAGGAGTTCTTTATTGAGGATAATATAGTTTCTTTTCGTATCTGTTATTTAAATGGGGTAATAGGTTATTAGCCTTAAAATATCATTGTCGTCCAATTACGACAAATACCCTTTTAACATCGTTTTCGAATAATTTTTTTAACTATTATTAGCCTATCTATATATTAATATACTAGGATAGGTGCCATAATAAAAGTATTTTTTAAGGTTTAAAATATATATTTATCCTGTTTTGTTTAAGTTTAAAGAATACCTTATTTGGTTAAGCGGACGAAATAATTCGTTAACTTTATTAAATGATTAATTAAATTACGATAAAATTTAATAGAACCTTAAAAGCTTTAAACCTTTCGGACCGTATATAATGATTCCTATTCACGAATTACCCGAACTTTTTCGAGGTCAGCCTAGATACTAATTTTGACTGTTATAATAAAGCCTAGGTATTTTACATTTTTAATTACAAAGTTGTACTTTTTAAATTTTGAATTTGACCTTGTATTTTTAAGACGTCTTAAAACTACGCGAGTTTTCGTTATATAATTTTACTTGATACTTGAAAAAAGGTTTAAATGGTCGTTGAAATACGTTGTAACGAAATTATTCAAGATATTCGTTAGTATATAATTAATATATCGCTAAAACATCGCCAGCGTTTTCGCTAGTTGAAAGGGGTTAACTAGTTATTTAAAAAACCCGAATCGCCTATGAAACGCCATTAATTTATCCTATTTAGGTACTAATTGAATTCGGTAAAAGGCTGATCGAATATTCAACTTCATAAGCTATGTTGACTTCAACAACGTACGTAGGATTTTCTTAATCAAAGATAAAGAAAAACTATCTTGCTTTATAATTTTATTTAATACCCGATAATCTATATAAAACCGCCATTTCCCCTTCGGTTTACAAATAAGTAATACTGGCGCCGCCGCTAATAAGAAATTTACCTAAAATTAACCGTTATTTATCAATTTCGAAACCTATCATCGAAATTTATCAAGTTCATTCTGTAATATCGAATATACCGGCCTTTACGGTCGTTTTAGTGAGAGTTTATTTTCGTTTAATTTAATATAAATGTAATCATCAAGTTTTCCCTTATGTAAAGATAAGTTTATGGCCTTATGTTTATTGAATAAATCGCGGAATATAACTAATTTCAGTAAGAGACGTAACTAATCCTTTTTTTCCCTTAATTGTAGTTGTCGTTATTATTTATAAAATACGCGTTATCTCGTGAAGGCTTATAATATAAGCCGTCCGAAACGGGTCACTTATGCGTTATTCCTCTAAGTACAAACATTACGTTAATCCGAGGAAAATCAAGCCTATTACGTCAATAACTAAGCCTTTTTAACTTTGAATTACCAAACGGTTATCACTCGCGTTTCAAATTATTTATTGATATCGTATTTAACGTATTTTAAAAATAATATATATTAATATGAGGTTCGACTATTTATCAATAATCATACAGAATTTGACTACTTAGGTAATATACTTATTTTACTGTCACCTTAATATTATACCTAGATTTTATAGATATAATAGTTGAATTTACTTTATCTTTAACCGTTATATTAAATCCTTACTTATGATATAATAAAAATTATAACTAAAATCAATTTAAATATCTAAAAAATAGGTATCATTAAAAATTATAAAGATAAAAATTAATTCCTTGTTTATACGTATTTAAATTAAATTAAACTCCTTGTTACTCGATTTTGTGATAACATGATTAAAGTTATATAACCCTTAAACGAAACTATATTTAGGAGTTAGGCTTTTTCTGTCGCTGTTAATGGAAACCCTTTTTTTACTTTTTCGATTTAAGCCATATATACCTTTGTAAGAGGTAATACCGGGAGAAAATCGTAACTATGTTAATAATAATCCGATAACTTATAACGTACGTAACGTTTTGAAATAAGCTTAATTTAACGTTCCTTTATTGTCGTTTACGTCGCTTTATGTTTTTAATTTTAAACTCGTATCTATTAGGTTTGTTAAGATAATTAATCGTGATATAGAAATAATTAGCTATAATTATTACGACCCTTTAATAAAGGCGTTTAAAAAGCGTAAACTTCCGTTATAAACGTATTACTATTGAGCTATTAAATTTGTACGAGTCTTATTAATTAACGACTCAAACGTCGTTTTAAATTTAAAGATTTTAATTTGTCGGCGGGTTCGCGGTACTTTTTTAAGGTTACGACATAGTCCATCCGGCTAATACCTACTGTAATAAATATGTCGCAGATAGGTAATGATACGCGGGAGCGTAAGTAATTACACTTTACGGCCAAAGGCTAATTGAAGACGCTTATTTAAGCTAAAATTATTTCGAACCCAATAACTAATAGTATTTATAGGTCCTTATTATTTATAACAAAACTTTTCAATTTCGATTAATATTTTATTCGCGCGGTCAAGGTTATCGAAAGCCGCTTCGATATAATAAAAAACGTTTTTATATTATATATTCCTTCGTGTTCTCCGACTTCGTAATACGCCGTAACCGTTTACTTTACCATCGCCTTGTAATATCCCCATACATAATAAACCGTATGTCGACTTTTTCCAATTTATATTTTATCCGCTTTTAAAATAAATTTCATCGTTTAGCACGTAGTTGTTTATGTCAAAGTAAATTTGTCTAATTTCGGTTAATTATATCATTTTCGTCCGCCTTAAACCGGTGGAAACTTAATACAAATAGCGGCTAATTTGGATTCAAATTGCTAAATCTTCGCAACGACTTATATGAAGTCAAACATAATATTAATAATTAAAATCGATTAACCCGGTTATTATAGTTGTTTAATGACCGACTCAATATAACTTATGGTGTTTTACAAACGAAAGATATCGGTTTAAGTTGGCTCTAAAAGTTTCGAAGGTATATTTATAAAGGTGGAGGATTAGGTATTCGACAATAGCCTATTTTTTCCGATAACTTTGAAATATAATGGTTAATCATTAAGATTTGTTTTAGATTCTTCTATTATAAATAATATTCTTTGGAAAAGATAAAAAAAACCCTCAATAATATATTTTAATTCGACTTTTGGTAATAAGTTTAATGGGTATTAAATAGGATTTACTATTAAGATACGAAGGAAAACTAGAAAAAGCAACCTTAGCCCAACGTACAGGGTCGTTGGGTAGTGTTAATGCCCAACCCGTCACGTGCCCTCACACGTGCCGCGCAGAAACCGTGGTTGGCCTATATCCGAACCGTACCCTATCCGCGCCCAGGCCGAGCCTAGGCCGGGCGCTGCCCATCCCCTTACGTGCATAGTCACGTAATCTTATAGGCTCAATTTCCAATGGCCTGAGTCCATAACAGTTCCTCCTTGGGGATTTTACTCGTTTTTTTCTGAAATCATTACAGGTTACACCAAAGATTATTACTTGATCTTCCTAATGAAGACAAAAAAAATCGGGGAAACCTACAATATTATAAAACCTCATGTCGAATACGAAGTTCACCTTGCAAAATATAATATGAATTGGGTAACTATGAGGTAAAAGACGATAATAACCAAAAAAAAAAAAAAATATTAAATATCAATTAATATCTTGAACCCAATGTTTGATAAATCGTTATTATATTAATAATTAAAAAGAAAACTCTACATTGGCAAAGCTACACTCCACGATCAAGTATGACTAATTCTTACGGGCGTTAACGAGTTTGAATACGCCTCATAACGCGCATATTTCACTTTTAAGGGCTTTTTGTTAAGACTCAACAGCTGCAGGTCACAACAGCAGCGGCCTACAGTACTAATGAAAGAAATCAGTTGGATACAGTCCGACAGTAGGCATCTGGTCCCACAGACCCCCCAGGGTTAGGGTTGTTAGGAACCCACTCGGCACACCGAGAACTAGAGACTGGATATGTTGGATATGCTACATATCTAAATGATCCAGTCTGGATATGTTAGATCACGTACATATCCAACATATCTCACGCCACCACGTCAACTGAAGGAACTAGATATAAAGACATGGTCATCACCACGTTAGGTAGCTTCATTGGATAGTTCTTCAGTTGTCAATCTAAGCATTCAGTCTACAAATCTGATTAGCCTCACGGCTTTTGATCATTACTTGCACAGTTGCGATATTGTTCACTCAGCACTTCTGCTACCTTCTTGATAACATAAACCCTCCGACACCTTCTATATACTCACGGGTATTTAGTGTGATCATTACACTTTTTTAACTAGTTACATTCTTTTTTTACGATTGTGATGACCTATATGTCTAACTTACTTGATGTTACCCGTAAGCTGATAAGTTTTGCAACTCAAATGGCTAAAATCGTACGATAAAATATTATATTAATTGCAAGTACGAAAGGCCCCAACGCTTCAAATTTGATCTAAATTCTTCTGATTGAAATTTATAGCTACATTAACGATAGCCACGGAGGCAAAACTTACACGGACTTGTTAACTGTAAAAACTTTCGTCGTAATGGTGGCGAAAGGTGATGGATTTACGGTAGTTCTGATTATTAGTCAATTCACTATCCTACGACTCAAAGTTACAAACAATAAGTGATATATTACACCCAGTACCTTAATATTTCCGGGAAATATCATTTGGACTATATCATAGATTATAAGAAGAACACATTTGATGAAAGATAAGGATAAGCCAAAGAAAGTCATGTAATATGAAGAAATTCTACCTCTGAAGCAGCTCAGTAACTAGCCGAGCATTCCTTTCTATCCCTCTTAAGTGAAGAGAACTCTTATATTTTCCTTGAATATTAAACATATAATCCTTTAAATACCTAAAATATTAAATATTATAACACGAAACACACGTTTTAAAGTATTATTCAAGATATGGTGGCAATGAGGTACTAAATTGGAGGTTATTTGCAATATCTGATACTAAGACAGGAAATCACTACTTCCACGGAAATTAATCGTTGAAATGTTAGCGAACCCAAAATTAAGTTCCGTCTCGGCGAATAATTATAATCACTAGGACCGACGATTATATAAATAGTTATAACGCCGATTACGCTTCATATCTCTAATTACTTTACCTTGTTTCTCTATAAATTAGGAAGTATACAGATTCTCAACGTTAACATCTACTTTAATGTTAACGAAATGGTTGAAAACAACTGAAGGTTACCCTTTGACTCTAAGTAGAAACACATTTCATTCTATCTTTAAGTCCTTAAGGAAACGATATAAAATTTAAAGGAATTGAAAAAACTTTAATTACACCAGCGTTTGAATTAACTAGTCGTCGATAAAATCTATAAAATCCTCAAATTCGAAGGGTATTAAATATGATATACTTTGCTTTAAAAGCTATGGAAAAGCATTATCACTATATATTAATGTATATTCAAGCCCCCTTGAAATTTAAATTTATATTCAACAACAAAGATTTTCGTTACGAAATTTTCGTTGATATACTTAATTTAGACAATATGTTATATGCTGGTGCCTGGGCTAATAGTTATCAAGGATCTAGCCCTAGTTATTACCATGCTTTTACTGTACTCTGGAGCCGCTCGAAAGCATGCCCTTTTCGGTTATGTAACCGGGTTACCCATTTTTCTGTAGCCTTATAGCAATACCTTAGCAGGTATTCCTCCTCTTTTTTTCATCGAAGGTTATAAATAATATCTGTCCATCTTAAGCGAAAGCTTTGGTATAGTTTCTTTATATATATTGCTCAAAATTTTCTTTCCAACATCATTATAATTGTTTACAAGTAGTTATCGTTTGAGTTCATATTTTGCGATCTTTCAAACCATAACAATTAAGCTTTAAAATAATTTTTCGACTTATATATTAAGGATTAGCTTTAAAATGATCTAACGACTGACTATAACTATTTAACTGTCTAATACGAACGTTTTATTTAAAATTTACTTGTAAAGCCCTTTAAACGGGACCAAGCCGTTTATGAACACGTCCTGTATTAAAAACAACGTAATACTGACGTATTGAATACGTTAACGAATATAATCCGCCAACTTAAAACTTCTGGCACGACAATATCTTCGGAATAACCCCCTTTTTGAGGGTTTCCAGCTACGTTACCTACGAATAACATAGTTATCACACCGTTTTCCACTTGAAATCGTATTGATTTATCCGACGATAACAATAATTTAAATTTTTCCGATTTCGATTATGATACTGACACCCTATTTGATTTCGTTAAAAGTTAACAACTCAAACGCAAACCTTTTAACTAACTAGTAAAGTTTTCCGTCGTTAAGACATATTTAAGGTATAAAACGTTACTATATTATGTAAATTATATAGTGACTGGAAGTTTATCAGTATTGAAAAATCACTTTTATATCATTTTTCAACAATTAAAAAGCTTTACAAAAGCCGTCATAAAAGGTTACTATATATGTGACAACTATAACATTATTAACGATTCCAATACATTTATAGTAACTTTACATATGTATCATTACGACCTATAAGTGGTTCGACTCGTTATCGTTCAGCTTGTAAATATAAAATAAAAGGCTCGTAAATAATTTAACGTTTTTTTATTAGTATTTGAAGAGCTTTATCAATAAACTTTAGCTTTATAGCCTATAAATCCGCTAATGAACTTATCATTTTAAAAATAGTTCTTGATAATATATTAGCTTATACGTTATTTTCTTTTCATATTCCCGCGGATTACCATAAATGGGTCGCCCGCGCATTAGTTATTAATAGGTGAATTGATAATCTTTAGACTCTATATTGTGGCGTTAACCACGTTAACGTTACTAATATCAGGAATACTATTTATAACGGGAGTAGCAACGGTGAAGTGCCCGCCCACAATAACTAAAAAGATATTATTATAACCAATATAAACGCTTTCCAAACCAATTCCAAATGAAGTGTTACCTATGTTAACCATTCGGAATTCTCCCGTTATAAAAACCTTGACTTATAATTACGATATGATGTGAATAGTTATCGTATCTATACTAACCTATTGGATCCTACGTAAAGCTATAACGTTTTCGATACTAAAGCTAACAAGAACATGTAATTTGTTTATTTTCGATGATTTTATTATCTTTCAGGATGAAAAAGCGTAATCATGGTATATAATCGCCTATAGGAATACAGAGAACTTTAATTTCGTCCAGTAACTGACTATTAACCTTTTAATAACTCCCTGTTTATAGTAAATTTACTCTATACTTTCATTTATTTCCTTGATATTTCAATTAATATTGCTTATGAATATTATAATGTTCCGAGTAAATAACTTACGAACCGATTAATAAATTACCGCATGTTCATATTCCATCCTAATTTCTTAACGAAACTACATATTAAGTACACTAATCCAACTTGTGTCTTATTTCTTTTATAACCTTTTCAAGTATCAATCTCAATAAATACCGGTCTCGAATTTAGGCTTATATTATTTACTATTGGTAATATGACGTTATTTTAGCTCAATCCTAAATAAGATACAACTAGGTGATTCACGATGCTCCAGAGTATAAAATGTTTTTAAGAGAAACTAGAAACCATTGTATATATAAACGAGGGTTTACGTTGATATAAAAAAAACTTAAAGAAATTGATATTGCTGTTTTTCTATATTATATTGCGAAAATCCCGAAGAAACCAAGCCGATATTACGCGGCTCGCTGTTGTCTGCCTCGAGGATATTAACAAATCTTTCGCCCCGAAATCACTGATCTTTATTAACAATAAACTCCCCGATATTTTTCAACTATTCGCGCTGTTTTTTATAACGCCTTGAAAAACAAACTATCTTTTTCCCGCTCTGGAGCCGACGACGAAATCTTCCTTTAATACGATAATTAGGACTAGCTTTTGAAAGTCCTGTAGAGCCTATTATACGGTATATCGGGGAAAAAAGCTTTTGTATTTACAAATACATTAATCAAATGACCAAATTACGGTTATATTCACGCGAATATCTGTTGAATAAATACCCTAGTATTTTTCGTTAAAATACACAAAGATAATTCATGTTTTTATATCGATTATCACAAATTAAACGTTATTATAAAGATGTACCTTTACTCTCCTACCATAAATAAAAAAATTTCATGGATGTTTCCCAAATTAAATAGTTTACTAAATTGAAAGTTAAGGTTGTTTTTTATAAACTCCTTATGAAAAAGGGATATAAATGGAAAACAACGTTTCGCAAATGTTTCAGATTTTTTGAATAACTAATTACCTCTTTGAGACTTTTCGGTACACTAGTTACTATTTAACTGTATTTTCATAACTCTTTACACCTCTTTCTCAACATTTCATATTTCGTTTAATTGCATAATATTTCAATGTATTGAAACGGTATCATGAACGACTATAATTTTAAAGTCAAATGGTTATTAAACATTGTAAACGCCGTTAATTTGAACCTTAATAAATCTAAATCTAAATTATATATAAAAAGAATCCCGGAAATTCGTCCTTAAAACGAAAATCTACATATTAATAAACCCAAAAAAGTTACGCATTATGCGGAAATGGACGTCTGTTACGTTTATATTAAATATATTAGGTTTTCGTAAATTCTTTGAATATTACTGGTAATTTATTCAAAATCATTCTATAATGGCCAAACCCTTAACTTAGTTACCATAAAAAGGTACCCCTTTTCGTTAGTGATACGAATAGGAAATTGTTTTTAAAAGGCTTAATTTTAATGTCTTTTGAAACTCGCTTGGGTTTAATAGGATTCCGACCGAAAAAAACTCTTAAAATCCAACTATTTTCATTAGATTTTGAAGTGCTTTTTACTCTAACGTAACGACTACAGGATTATAGAACTAATGAGATATTGCTTTCGTTGTATATTTCCTATGAAGTATAATTGCGAAATTTTCAATAAGAAATTATTGGGAATTATAAGCTATTCAAAAAGATAAAACGTGAAACTCTGGATTACGACCCGCCCATTTACTATTCTGAAGAATTATAAAAACTGAAATTACTTCATAACTATATAATAACTTCTCGAACGACAAATCCATTAGTGGAAACTCATTTCCCAATTTTGTTTTCAATTAATTCATAATAAAAAGTTGATTATATACGAGCCGATATACTATTCCGACAAAACTAGGATATTCGGAAAGGTTTTTTTGGACCCCCGCCTTCTAAGTCGGAATTTACAGCTTTTACGTTCCAAATAGATTATTTTCGAATAATTCCCAATGTTGGTATGTCTTGACTAATTGGCCTTTAGACGTTGCAACGTTGTCGATTCGATTGGTCAAAGTAACAGTAGTATTACATGGTTAAGTGGTGGATGTATTGTTCTAGGTTTGGCAAACCACTAGCTGGTCTGCGCAGTAATTTTTTTGGTCAATTGCTTGGCCCATTCCCTAGTCTGAATCTAGAATTTCACTTGCAGTAAGTACAGTTAACATTACTGTAAATAAAGTTGAATAACTGTATTTCAATTGACCTATTAAAAATAGCAGTTAATATTGTTCCAATGCTAACGGCTTTTTATTTTGTGCTTGCGCACCAAAATGACTTGTCACTTCAATACAGTAGGCGTTGAATTCCATCTTTAATCCACCTGCTTGACCCTTGTCAATTTGCGCCTAAATTAACTTTAATTACGGCCCTTAACCCTACGTTTTCGAGTCCTATATTCCTTAACTCCCGTGTACAGGTCTTTCGCCATAAACTTAAGCAAACCTCCAACTTAAGTGTACCATTTGACCTCATTGGCCTTAATTTTCAGGCATTCTTCTAGTTTGCTTAGGTGTCCTTGTTTCTCTAAGTAATTTAGCTTTGCCAAGTGGCCTTTTGGACTTGCTGAGCTTGCCGGCCCTGTGGCACCTGTTACTCCTGTACTTCAGCCTTTTGAACCTACTAGATTTAACGGGCCTATAAGATTTATTGGGACTATTACTAAGCCTTTCGAACTTTTCAAGCCTGTGGCACCTGTATCTTAGCCTCTTATTTAGTTACTTGGCTAGCCTTTTGAAGATCGTTAGGAGTTAGGCTTGTTAGGTCGTCAAAAGGGTCCTTATCTTGAGGAATTTAAAGGTCTTTATTTCGAGGAAGGTTTTCGCGATAAAAAGATCGAGGAGGATTTGGCAGTATTGTTTGGCCTGACTCAAGTAATGAAGAGGTCTTCCTAGTTGACGATTATACTAACTGGCTTAATAAAAAGGTTTTGGTGTTGATGATGGTGGCGTTGCAATGCCTTTCCTGAGGGATACCGTCCAGTACTAAATAACATGAGTTAATGACGTGAATAACGTCCACTTTTAGCTATTTGAACCACTTAAAAAGTAAACTTATAAATCATTTACATTGGCTACAAGCTGCTTGGAAGAGGCTTTGACTCTCTCCCTAGTATTACTAATATCCTTTGTGAACTATTACACTGTTCTAAAGGTTGACTTAATGAACTGCTTACGCTGTTCGTAAAAGTCTTTCTTTTACTCTGGCCGCCGTTTGAGGTAGAGCGTAATAGGAAAGTAGACTCTTTTTTTCTCTTATCAATTTATAATTAACTTAACAAACAAACTGATCAGTGTTGATAGGCTTTTCTTAATAGGCCTTTAGACGTTATAACATTGTCCATTCTATTGGTTAAAGTAATAGTAGTATTTCATGGTTAAGTGCTGAATATATTGTTTTAGGTTTGAAAGACCGCTAGCCGGTCTACCCAGTAATTTGTATGGCCAATTTCTTGGCTCGTACCCTAGTCTGAATCTAACACTCCATTTTCAGTCAGTACAGTCAACTTTACTGTAAATAAAGTTGACTGACTGTACTGCAATTTACCTGCTAAAAATAGCAGTCAATATTGTTCCAACACCCGCATATATATATTTGACATCTATTTGTGACTAGCAAATTTATCCCGGCAAATCCAGAATTTATCACTAAAGTTAAACTTGAAAGTAATTAGGATACCGTTATTATACGAAATATCACTTACTACCATTTAATTAGCGTGATATATATAGGTAACCAGAGTTTTCTTTCCGATTCTTGTATTAATACGACGAAATATTTAAGGTTTATATTTTGAAATATTTAGTAAACGATAATGATATCTTACGGTTTGGTAATCATATTTAGGTACCCGTTTACAAACTGTTTATTACCGTGTTAATTGAAATGGCACACGATTTGCTGTTTGTTAATTGCATGGGCCGCGATATTACCGTTGTTATTCTTTTAAAAATATATTTTCACCTGGGTTACACCGTACAATCCGACGTTTTTACTGGAATTATAATATTTGAAAACATACGACCTATAGAAGCTATTTTCGGAAGGGATACTTGAAACCTTTACCAATTTTAAAACGGCTTTGAAGCAAGTTTTCTATCAATTTTATAATCGATTTCCCTTAAAAACGTACTGGTTACCCACGTTACTTTATGGTTATTAGGAACCATATGAGTAAAGTTGTTACTATAAATGCAATAAGGATTATAAATATCAAAGCTTACGTAATACTGTTTTAAAATTGTTATTAACGTTTATGGATTTCTTTGTTCGATCTTTAACCATCAAAATTCAAATTCGACCGATAGGTTTTAAAACAGCCTTTACGACTAAACAAGTATAATACAACGCGTAAACACCGTATTCCACCGCAAAATAAACGAAGCCATCGAATGTTTTAATCAAAAAGTCTTAATATACCTACTTTTCTGTAATATTTGTAATTAAATTAATCCAAACTGTTTATTATTTAGTTACTTATTAATATTACATAATAATAATATTACTATTATCGGTATTCACCCATTTTTTATAACTTACGACTATTATATCAACCCTATACAATCTGTTCAACGTTTATTAATTCCATCCACGAAATTGCATATTAAAACTAAAGATTTCGTCCAACGTATTACAACATTACTATATTGGCATAAACTGTGAAGAAATACGTAATAACTTATAAAAAATCCGCTAATAAATAACGTTTCCCTTTAAAACAATTCCTGGTTGACGATAATGTTTAACTTTCTTGAGAATAATACGGATAGAATAAAGTTTTAAGAAAACTAAATTAAGTTTAAAATAAATACCGTATTACACGTATTATCGATTTCAGCGTTATTGTATTTAATATTCCGCAAAGGGAATATCCTTAGTTTGGTATAAACCAACTTATCCAAGCCGTTTCAGACTTGTTTCCAAGCCAATAAACCCACGATTTTCAATTATTAACTATCGATATTACAAATAACTATAGATAAGCGAAACCTAAATATTACGACTGAAATATTTTACAAATCCGAAACAAACCCTAAGTAAACCGCTCCCGTTTCAACAACCCCTTTAAAAGATAGATTTTAATTAAATAAGTAGGTTATATATACTTGAATTAAAAGCTGTTTTCACACTTTTCAAACACTATGAACTTTAATATTTTCGAATTAAGTTATAAATCGGCCGAATATGATAATGACCATTTCTGTCTATCCTATCAGCAGGCCCAAAATACCATTCTTTATATTACTAAACGGCGTAAAAATGATTATTTTGCGGATGACGAATATATATTAAATTAATATTGATATTGGGACTGAAACTACTTCATTATATCAACATAATTATCGTTTTTCTAGTTTTTACTTCAACCGTATATAGCTAACAACTTTTTGCCTACACTGACCAATTTACCAAAATATTTCCTGAATGTAATCTTACTTGCTACTAATACGTTTAAAAACTTCGACTCATTATTTATTTGTTTTCAATTAGGTTTTTTACCTGTTAGTTAACCGTAATACCTACGTTAATTTTCAATATACTTTACTTACCTGTGTATTACACTTTTTTTAAGGATATGTATATCCTGGAGGCCACCGGAACAAACGAAGGTCATTACAACCGATCCCGCACTTTTATAAATGTTTACTTTTCATTACAAAACTCGATGTATCTTTATACTCTTTTCACGATAATATTTTAAATTTATATGCTATTCAGTTACTTATCAATACTTGAAAAATAGTTTATAATTAAATACTTCATATCAGTCTTAGTCATTAAAAGCTAAACAAACTTTACAAAGCTTCTTCATTTCTTTATTCATATTCGTATTTAGGTCTAATGGTATATACGTATAGCCGAAGTTACGGCTAATAGCCCTAACGAAATGTAAATAGTATCTAGCACCAATAATTAACCGTTAGTATATAGTTCTGCAATCGTTATATGGGTTTTTATTTACTTTCGGTTTCTTGGTAAAAATTCCTAGGACTGTACAATATTTTGTAAACATATAGGAAATATATGTATTCGCGATTTTTATTGGCTTATTGTTCGATCGGATGTATCGTAAGTAATTATATACTTGTTAACGAAAGATAAACGACTTTAAACCAGATATACTTATATCTTTAATAACTTCATCTATCTTGACTACGAATTAAGCTTTTCTTTTTCATAGTTATTAATAACAAAAAAAGAGAAATTTTCTGTTCTACTAGGTAAACAGGCAATACTAGGCGAAACAATACTAATAAGAAAAAGTGATTATAAAAGGGAAGGTTTTATATTTTTGGGGGGGGGGAGCTTATGGAATATTTATTTAAAGGGTTACAGGGAAACTAATGCCAACACCTTCTACGCGATATCAAATCGTTTAAGAACTGGAAACTTTTACACATTACTATGGCACTCTAAGCGCCTTCAAAACAGTTATTACGCATTTTTTATCCCTTAATAATTCGTCAACACCTTTTACCTCCTTCTATACCGGAATGCAAGGGGGAGGGAGTAAGTTATGAGGTAATGTCACAAGCTAATACCTAAGCTAATAGTTACTAGTAATCTAGCCCTAATGGTTACCATACTCTTGCGGTGCTCTAAAGCCGCTCACAAGCATACCCTCGCCTGTCACGTAACCAGTTTACCCCTTGTTCTGTAGCTCTATGGCAGCTCCCTAGCAGGGGTTTCCCCTCTCTTTTTCATCGAGAAATATAGACAGTATCCGACCACCTTGAGGGACAGCTCCGGCATAGTTCCTTAATATAATAAACCTATTTTTTATATCATGGATTCTGTAACCTTTTTCATAGCACCTAGTTTTTTAAGTTCCTATTAGCGAAAAATACGTGGAAAACATTAAAGATATTTTGGATTAATAGGTACTTGAGTTCTTCAAATATAGTCGTCCACAACTTTAATACTAACTTTGCAGTGGCGGAGTTTAAAATGAATGCTAAAATAATAGTGATCTAATACAAATAGGTTCTTATAAAAACTTATGAGAGTTTTTGAAAGGTAAAAAAATCATGTATGTTACATCTTGAAGCGTATAATATTTTCATGTTGAAGATGAAAAGCTTTATGAATAAATAAATACACTTTTAAATAACCGTAAAAAGCCTAAATAATGTTATGGACCCTAACGGTTTGATACTATCGCTATTAGCTTTTGAAGAATATCCTCGTTTAATAAATATATTTCAGTTATTAGTAAGTACCTAAAAAAATGGCTATAACGTAAGACGAAATCCTAAATAAATTACGGAGATCATCGCTACAACTTCAAATTAATAATTCTCTCAATACTACAAACGACTCTACGATAATCGATATACTGTCTTGATGGTTACGAGGAAGAGTCCCCGAATACTAAGAGACAGAAAAAGGGGATAACGCATTTAAAATATTAAATATCGCCAATCCTAAAATAGTTATTAAAACTATGAGCGATTCTATGATATTTCAAATAACTCAGGTTAAACCCAATATTATGGCGATTGAGGATGATGATAATAACGAAAATCATCAAATTAAACGAAAAAGCTAACATTATCTTTCTCTTCCCGTAATCTATAAACTCATAAACCGTCGACGGTGTAGCCGATCACTAAAGAGGATAAACACAAAGGATAAAGAATATATACCGAGTCGTATTTACAATATTATTGATACCAGTAAGGAAAAACGAAGAATTAGAATTTTATACAAGCTTTGCGTATAAGAAATTATCAAAACCTTGATCAAACCGTTTAAACCCCCAATAACATTAAAATCAATGGATTCTTTATTCGAAAATTCATATAATTTATATGAAAATGTGAATTAAACTTATAAAACCTCAACGTTACGATTTTCAAATCGATCATTGTATACGAGGTCAAAGGTAAACCCACAGGGATGTTATATGATAAGTCACGTCTAATTGTTCAAAGATGGGGTAATAAGGGTAAAATTGAATTCTCACGTAATTGCTGACAATTTAAAATATCAATCAAGGTTTGGTAATCTTATCAATAGTAAGTTTACTAGTTGAAACTAATAGTTAATTGACCTTGAATAGTCGTAATATTACCCGAATATACACGTAGTTAACGACTAATTTACGAAAAAATGGTTTATTAAAACTTCTAGAAAAATTCCCTAACAAGTAATCTTTGAAAACAATTATACAATACTTTCAATCATTATACTCATTAGCAAGAATAGGTGTTTAATTATTATCATCGTATCAATTACAGTTTAAATTAAAAGTGTGTATGAATTTTTTAAACTTTGACACATATTTACTAATCACTTAAAATGAAGATTTCGGTTCAATATATATGTAAATTAATTGTACTCTTCTCTTTGGAATCATTAATTATATGCCATCAAAATTATATATAATTAAGAATTCAAAGTTTTAGAATTATAAGTTGATTGAAAATTTGGTAGAGGGAAAATATTCAGATTTTAACAGATCTTTAATTTGAAAACATTATATTGACGATATTAATATCTACCTAAACTTTCGTAAAATTTTTAAGACATTGACTTAGTTATTATTAAGAAGACTAATGTAGCTAAAGTTTTAAGGTATTTGAAGCACCGCTTTTATGATAGTTATATTGAAACCTTATATCAGCCAAAGATATTTTACGATTTTTCGATTACGATATAAGTTCAAAAACCATTGGACGAGGATTATAATTGACTAAATTAGAGGTTTAACTGGAAAATTAAGAAATTGTACCGCGGGATGGATATGGTTCCAATCGATCTATCGAAAGTAAAGTTAATAATCTTTACAAACAACTTTTGAATAAGTAACATAGACTTATTGATACATATCGAATTTCTTATAAAGATAATTAATAGGGATAAATTGAAAGTAAATGATATTTATACTAGCGGAGATCCTAATTTATGTTACTTTCATTAAATAGGAAAGAATTGCCTAGAATGTATTAACTTTTGGGGTCTATGATTGAATCGCCAGTTTTTATATAGGAATAACAATATACAAAACCCTCAATATCATTATCAGGTAGTTAAAGATCTTACTTCTTCCGGTTATAATTTGTATTAATTCGAAAGTCCTGTTTAAATACCTTTTCAAATTAGGAATTATTAGCTAAAAACGCCTTATAATTAGCTTAATTGCACTTCTCAAAAATTACGAAGGTAGAGAAACTAAATAGTTTAAGTAAATCGATAGCAAAGATAATCTAGCTGATGTTATAATCAAATCGATACTGAATAAAGCATTAGAGAAGTTTGTAAATAGTAAGGAATTGACCATATGTATTGAAAGTTACGTTCAAAAGCTATCTGACAGGGTTAAGTTATATGCTAACTATTAAACAGGGAAGTAAAGGTATTCTAGAAAACTGAAAAACTGTTAGGAAAATGAAGCCGGCGATTTGATTAACTGGCAGGGTTAAGTTTAAGGTACGTACAAGTTTAAAGCGAAAGACTTGTATATGTTAGTAAATAAAGTCGGAACTTAAAGTTGTAGGACAAAAAAAGGTAATTCATCTTTAGCCGGACATCAACTTTCGTGGCATGAGTGTACGAACCACCTTATTAAAAAATGTTAGGGGCTTATACTGTAAACTTTAACAATACCTACCTTCAATAAAAAATTAAGTTTAGCTGTTTTTAATATTATTACTTTACATGTATCTTATTCCATTACAAAATCATTAATCGTCTTTACCACCACTCAAATATTTTCTGGCGACCCCTTTTTAGCCATAAATATTGTCGTCGGCCCAGCGCACCGCCTACGCAGCAGTGCATCCAAAGAACAGCTCTTATAAACAACGATTTTATCCTTCGTTACTTGTGCCAACGTAGCGTCCCATATTTGTACTACGGTATAAATAAAGTCTGGTTTTTATGTTTAAAGGCCTAAAAGACTTTATTTTGAGACCTTCATTATAAAATCTCGCATATAACGGCTCTATTTATGTAGGTAGGCTTATATCGTTGCAATGTAGTCGATTCGAATCACTGTGGTTAAAGTAACTCGTGCTGCATTGAAATTGGTTCTAGTTGAGTTGTAAATTCTAAGTTTGGCAGACTACTAGCCAGTCTGCACGCTAATTTGTATGGCCAAACGCTTTGGTCTGTGCCACACTTTGAAGTGGGCGCCTATTGCGCTGCACTTACAGTTCTATCCCACAAACTGCAGCCAATTTTTAGTTGATATAATCAACTAAACTAATGGTTTAGTTACCTTAACTTTATTGCATTTGACTGTTATTCCAATATTTGCTGCTTTTTGTTTTGTGTTTACACGCTAGCGTGGTTTTCTATTAATTAGTAGCAATCTTTGAAGTCCCTCCTGAATGAACATTCTAATAAAAAATCAAACCCCTATCAATTCCGATTAATATATACTGAAATTAACATTAATTACGGTTCTTTATAGCACTTTTATTCCATTCCTCCGAAACCTCCGTTCTTTAACTCACGTATATAGGTCTCTCATTATAAACCTATACGTATCACATATTCCACTACTTATATACCTTTTACCAATAATTTAACCTTTTACCATCATCATATTTTCCACTATTACTATTAATATCACTACTCTAACAATCTTCAAGTTTTCCAGAGTAACCTTTTTTCTCCATGATACGTGCCGGGCGGTCCATGTAACCCTCTATTCTTACGGTTAACATATTGCTATTTATAAGCCTTTTTGGGTGCTATTGAGCGTAGTCTTAGTTATAACGTTAGCAGAGTTATCTTTACCATCGATTTACGAAAATTTATAGATTTCCTAGGTTTCATATACCTCCTATAAATTCATTGCATTTATCATTAAACCTTTTTTTATTAGTTGTGCTCAACTTTAATAAATATATATAAAAATTCCGGGAATATGTATATATTATTATAAATATCGAAAGCAGTCTTAGCTGTTTAGTGATAATTCTTAACGTTCTATTAACTACCATACTAATATTAAAGCTTATTATTATAACCTAAACTTTTAAAGTTAATACATTATATATTATATGCTTATACTTAACGGATATTTAGTATACAATGTTTGCTATAATTTTAAATAACCTTTAAAATCTCTACTTGTTGACGAATATTATAAAGAAACCTATTTTCTATATAAGATCGGTATTATTAGCAAATAATCCGTCTATAAAGATTAATAACTTCGTTTTCATTAGGTTTACCAAAATTATATCAATTTCTTTTTATTGTTTAATTACTAATAAATCCTTGTATTTACCCTATTAAAGTTCTTTTTCTATTAATATTATATTTATACCGTAATGAATAGGTTGCATAATGCCTTCGGTTGGTATAGCGTGGTAATATAAACTGCATGAGCCTTTTACTTCAAGTATTTTTGTAAATTCACCTCATCGGTTTTATTAATAGTCTTCAAACTCGTAGCTTACCTTTTCCAACTTGAATTTATGTAAATTCCGTTTTGAACCTTAATATTATAAATACGAATTAACGATATATCAAAATCAAATTATATGAATTTAACTAACATTTAGATTGGCTTATACTTTTAAAGGCCTAACTTTTAGATAGGACGCTATTCCGCATTCATAAACCTAATATCTCTGAGGAAAATCGTATCGTTAGGACATATACCTACGATACTAAAGTCTTTACTCTTTATTATTAATAAATACGAGTTAAACATTCAAGTCTTTATACCTAACCTATTTTCAAAGTACGCCTAATACATTCAAAATTAATAAACGATTATTTATCTTAATTCGTATAAGAATTCGATATAAAGTATTTCCGTATCAGTTGAAAACTTATCCCTTAGTTTCTTCGATAATTCTAATATGATAATCCGTTAAAAATCGGTAATAAATTACATATATATTCACTTTATATTCCGGCTATTAAGCTTTAACTTACTACTCGTATTAGTATTCAAATTGGTAATAATTTCTACGATTAAACGTTAACTAATATTTCAAATTATAGGCGATGGAATAAGGATTTCATCATTATATTTATCACTATATCACTAAACGATCAATCGTAACTTTTTTTTACATTTGGTAGGTGGTTTTACTTTTAACTTTGTAAATTATCTTCGATTTAAAGACAACAACATTTTGGCATTTAAATTACGTTAACGGTATAAGTTAAATAACCCCTCGTTTAAAAAGGCTTTTAATCCACACTTGGTTGTTTTCTTTAAAAAGTTGACCCGGTGTATTAATAATACCTTTATCTCGTAACTTAAGGGTAGGTTGTCCGTTAGAATTTTCCTTTTCAGATATTCATGCTGTTGTATATTCCTTGCTAAGCTTATAGTCCTCGTTACCATCCTCCTTTTTATTATGCTTCCTCTTTTTAAGTAGTTCTTTTCGCTGTCGACGTTCCATCAGCTTATTAACAACTGGTTCTGAAATTATATTAATTAATCCGCTAGGCTTGGAGCTCATTGACGTTAGGATTTTTATTAGACTTAAGGGGTTTTTATATTGCTTAACATATATAATTAGGAAAGTAATAGAGCTGTTAATAGTTTTAAGTAATACATTTAGATTAGTAATAATTTAAATCATATACAGTTCATTTTATTTACCGGGTTTTCGCTATATGAAAACTTTACTTTAAATGGGTGAGGATAATATATCTGTTATTACTATTTAGTTCTTATTATTAATGCTGTTGTTAATTTAATGGTGTACCTATTTATTCTTTCATTCGTTTAAGGATTCATTATAAATTATAACTCATTTTGGGGTATTCAATGGTAATAACAACTTAATCGTTATATATAGGTAGGCACTAAATATCAGCAAAGTTGGTACGAAGTCATGAAGGCTGACAATACCATTGAAGCTTTTCACCATAATTTAAAGCCGTATTTTTAACAGGTAAATCTTTTGATTTCCAAAGTAAAGATATTATAAGCCTTTTATAAAAAGGCGTAAGCCTTTTCGACTTTACCAGTACCTTAGTAAGTCCTAATAAAAATCAAGTTATATTAAATTCCTATCAACTTAATAGTAACTTGAAACTTTATCATAACAAAGTTGGTATTGGTGTTGTGAACTAATACATCTAGTAACCTAAGGTACTTGTCGATCTACAAAGTATATAATACCTTTTACGTTTCCTCCGTCGTAATGGTTTTATGGAAACTAACGCTGTAAAAAGCCGTAACGAAATTTACAACATAAAGTATTAACTTGTTTTCCAGGTAGAATATGTTTACTAAAACCTTAAAATTAAAGTTTCTACTTTCCTTTAACGTAAACTTGAACTTTAAAGGGGTTTATAAGTATATTTATGAATGATAGCAAAGACGTTCAATTACATCTACTATTAGTGAATCTACATCTTTATAACTAGCCACTTTAACAACCTTATAAATCCTGTAAGTCGCCGTGTAGTTAAATTTACAATATAATGAACGAAGTTCCGATAACGTCAAATTTAATATCATTTCTTTTAATCTTTAAAGGTAAAACCAAAGATACTTCTATTTAAGGTTAAATAAAACCTTTTCATTTCCTTTACTTTAAACCAATCTATCAATTTTAACGTTAACTTTAATACCGAGGTTTTTTTATATCTTTATGGCAAAGAAAAAAGGGTTAATGGATTTGAAAACCCAAAAAAAACTAATAATGATAGTAATAGTTGACGATCCTAATAAAAAAAACTCTTTTTAAAAGTTAAAATCAACCTTAGTTTTGCCAGTATCCGTGTAGTTAAGTTCTGTAACCGTATTCGGATCCTTTTGTATCGCTACGTATTACGAATATTAGTTACCGTATTACTTTAGTGTCCGGTATAATACCCTAAAAGACTTGCTTCACCTAATGATTTTAAATAATAAAAGGTATGTATAGCTACAATCTTTATCGTTATATTGGCGATAGGGGTCTTTAGCTATCAGGCTGTATAAGAAATTGTAATCGGTGAGTTATTACGTTACTTTTAGGCCGGTGCCAGTATCTTTATATCAGCCAATAACCTTGAACTCATTTTCTTCCTATTTTACCTTATTACCTTTAAATTTTATGACGTGTAATATGTAATCTTAGTCAAATATAAATGGAAAGTGTATGTTATATATTACCTGATTTCATTCACGTTAGATAATAGTATAATATATTAACTAGTAACTCTTTTTACCATATATTCAATATCGTTTAGCTTTTAAGTTTAAATTAAATTGATTGGACCAATTTAAAGATCTTAAACAGGAAAAATACCCTTTTTCACGTGACTTAGTTACATCCCTAAGTCTGAACCTTCTATTAACCGTATTAGCTGGGCCTTTCGTATTTTGGGTGATATAATACATATGGAAAGGGTCTTCTTCGTCGTTGTTAAACTTTAAAGCTTAAAGGTATATAATAGTCGAGCCTAAAACTCGAGCCGCTTCAGTTGCTAATGAGAAACATAACTGGCTAAAAAACTCTTCATAGGTGGAGCTAATTCACTATAGCACATATTCAAACTCTTTATAATTCATGACGACTTGGCGGACCCGTTAAAGTAAAGTACTTTCGCTAGCTCTCACGTTCTCTATTATTTATTTGTAAAGTATTCGCCTATTAAATATCTGATGAAAGAAGTCCATCATACTTTCCGTTCCTTTTTTTGTAATCTAATATATAAGATTATTCAATAATGTTTCAGTCGGTAAAGTATTTGGTTAAATTGATATCGTATTCAAAGTGAACTTTAAAGCTATCGTAGATTTCACGAAAAGAAAAATAATTCGTTATGTATCGAAGGTAGTAATCCTCAGCTTAACCGGTAAATATAATGGGAGATAGCGAGTGAAACCCTGTCAATTTAACACTTATTTGGCGGCAGATGTTAAAAAACGAGCGGAATTTGATATCAAGAAGATTGTATGGCTTACCGTTATATTTTTCTTTTCCTTTCCAAATCATTATAAACGTAGTGATTGCCGTGTAATTCCAATTTACTATAGGCACTTAACTAGAGAGGAGGGTAATATACTGGTTGTAGGGACCCTTTAAATTCCTCGACTGGTACTAGAGCTGGTATTAGTGGGTAGAATAGTTACCTTTAGCTAAGTTTGGAGGGGAAAAGCCAGTAGTCGTATTTATAGTAAGTTCGTGTATGAATCCGTTTTTCCCTTGATTTGGCTGTTGAAATTGGACGTGTTAAGAGGCTTACGGGAAAGGGACTTGAAGGTCTCCGTTACGAGGAACTTGGTAATACTTCTCTTACTGTTAAGGGGTATATCGAGGTTTCTTCTTAATTAACTGGTGGACTTAGGGGCTTGTGGCATGTAAGTTAATAAACTTCTTGCGGTTAATGGTATTAGACCGTTAATTTTACGTGAAAAGGTTTAAAAAACTTATTGAGGTTTAGGAAAGGCTTTATAAATGTATATAGAGGCATTAAAGGATTCCGTCATTAACTATACATTTACACTTTTTCCTAATTTATTAAGGGTTTTTATTTATTGCTCATTTATACAATAAGTTGGTAAGATTAACATCTTTCCCTTTTCTTTACTAGGAGGTTAACCCCTTTGTTAACTAGTTCTTTTTTAGCCTGGTTTTTATTTGCCTATTTATTACCTTTTATATATATAATGTTGGTAAGTTTTCTGCTTATTAATATGAACGTAAAAGAGTTAAAGAGTAATCGTAAAGATTGGTATTGTAGTAGTAAAGATCGATAAATTAATAGAAGGGAGAAGATGTATTCAGAGTACACGCCACAAATGAGAGGTTATAAACCTCTCATCTGAGTAGTGGTACTCTGCCATGCTCTCTGCTAATCTCCCTTCTTGGATGTGCCATGCATGCACTCTGAAAGTGCAATCTACAGCGTATCACGTTATTATACACTCTGAAAGAGTGCAGCTTGCAGCATGCTACGTTATCGTACATGCTGCAAGAGTGCACCTTGCAGCGTGATGCACTGCCACCAAAAGATACTAACTAAAGTGATATATAATAATGTTCACATCTACAGTTCATTCATTAAACTATTCGGAAAAGTCTTCGAGGTCATAGGTCGCGTATTACGTTCGGTCAAGTTTAAATCGAGGATATAATAGCTAATATAATTCGTTAAGTGTTCGGGGGTAGAGTTTTTATTGAGGTTCGTTTGCTAAAAGTCGTTGTTGAAGTGGTTAACGAACATAAATCCAAGGTTTATAATTTCTTCCTGTTGCGTTAAATCGATGACGATATTAATTTTAACGTTTCCTAAAGTTATCGTAACGATCATTGAAAAGTATAAGGTGAAAAAGAATAGTGTAGAGTAGTGAGTTGTAAGTTTGCAATGAAAGTTAGTGTTTGAAGTTAAAGGTCGTGAGACTTAGTCATTTTTACAATTTAAAATTTGTAATAATAATATCCGCAATAGTAGTACTAACTTAACCGTTTGTCAACTTGCTGACTTAGTAATTTTTAAACCTTTTAAGCGGCTAATCTTAACGCCTTTAAAAAGGATTAATAAAGATTTTTTAGTATTTTTAGTAGTAGCGATACCGTCGTTTACTTATAGACTGCTGCGAATAGCTGCATAGCCTATAAGTCTTCCCTACTTATTACCGCGAATAGCTATACTGTTTATAGTGGTCCTGCGCAAAAATCTTTCCTCTACCTTACCGAAATGAAGTGTAACAACAAGAAAGCAGATTCTTCTTTTACCTAGCTAATCTATGCTTAACCTAATAAGCACTGATTAGTATAGGTAAGCCTTTATCGTTGAAACGTAGTCGATTTGAATTACTTTGGTCAAAGTAACTAGTGTTGTATTGAAATTGGTTCTAATTAAGTTGTAAGTTCTATGTTTGGCAGACAGCTAGCCGGTCTGCACACTAATTTGTATGGTCAAACGCTTTGGTCTGTGCCCCATTTTGAAGTGAGCTCTTATTACACTACACTTACAGTGTAGTCCCACAAACTGCAGCCAATTTTCAGTCAGTAAAATCAACTTAACTATCAGTTTAGTTGACTTAACTTTACTGCATTCGACTTCTATTCCAACAATTTATTTATTTATTATTTATTTTCGAGTTGTTGCTACTTATATCAGCGCTCCACACGTTTAGTAGGGCATCTACCTTTGAATTTACTTTGGATACGTTTGGCTGTCTCCGGAAGATTTTTTTTTTAGCAAACTTTACGTTTAATAGTGTACCCTTTTTATGTTTCTTTATACTATTTGGGGTTGCGGCCCATGGCAAAAAGTTGATTTGCCGAATAATTTAAGGAGTATATCTCATCTATCGCCACGGGCTTTTAATTAAGATATAAGTGATTTATAGGTCGTCTGCTCTTTTAATACCGTTGTCAGATTTGCGATACGAGAATATATTAAATAAAGATTGCGACGACTGTATCATACAGTACTGCCAAAATTACAGGTTTTACGCCCGTATAATATTACGGGTCTTTGAATTATAAGGGTTTTGAAATTTTCAATGGAAAGGTTAATTTAAGGTTCGATTCTCCGAAAAAAAAATGTTTAATAATTTGTTTTATGGTCAAAAGTTCTATTTCGTTATATTATAAGTATACTAGGTTAGAAATCTATTCAATAAAATCTGTGGTCGTTTTTCTCTTTTTATGTAATGATATGAACTAAATCTATCCAAATACTTTACACATTTTTTTATACGGAAACGTTTCTTTATGAGGTGGGAACGTATATGGTTGATACACGGCCCTATCTGTATTTAATAATTATATATAGCGTAGTATTCAAAAATTGGCTACAGGTGCACAAGATACGTTTTCAATTTATATATTAGTATTATAATGAATAGAGTGGTTTGTTTAACAGGTTATAGGGTATCTTCGACCTGACATCAACTTTTTTGGCATAAGTACATGGACCACCTTGTTAAGAAAGGTTAGGGGCCTACACTATAAAATCCAATAATATCTACTTTCGATAAAAAATTTCAAGTCCAGCCGCTTTTATTATCATTACTTTACATGTACCTTATTATACCACAACATTACTAATCGGCTTTACCACTACTTGAATATTTTCCAGCGACTCCTTTTTGGCTATAAAGATTGTTGTCAACCCGACGCACCACCCGCGGAGCGATGCATCCAAATAACAGCCATTACAAGCAATGATTTCGTTCTTCGTAACTTGTACTAACGTAGCTTTCCAAACTTATATTACGATGTTTCCAAAGTCTGGTTCTTTTTACGCTTTATATTCTTGAGACATTATTCATATTATAAGCGGTTTCGTTTGGTGGTACTATTTATATATTTATCTATCTATTTTTGTATTTGTATATTTATTTATTCATTTATTCATTTATTTATTTATTCATTTATTTATTTATTTATTCATTTATTTTTTTAATTTTTTATTTGTTGATTTATTTATTTATTTATTTATTTATTTATTCATTTATTTTTTTATTTTTTTATCCATTTCTTTATTTATTTATTTATCTATTTATTTATTTATTTATTCATTCATTCATTCAATTTTTTTATTTGTTTATTTTTATATTTTTTATTTATTTACTTAATTTTTAGTATGTTTCATATATCCATTCATTTATTCATTTATGTATTCATCCTTCTATTTATTAATTCAATTTTTCATCTCTTCATATATATATATATATATATGTATTCCTTCATTTATTTCTTCATTTATTCATTTATTCATTCATTCATTTTTGAGCCGTCATCATTTACTGGCGCCCCTCCCGCTCAACAGAGCTTTCGCCTTCAACTATACTTTGGATACTTAGCTATCCATAGATGACTTTTCTCGGCACATCACCCGCTTTATAGTATACCATTTTTTACCTTTTTTTCTACTTCTTAGTATTTTACATGTTTTTTACTCTTTCAGGACAGTTTTCTGATCTTCAATACGAGTAGGCATCAAATGGGGACTATGATGACCGCATAAAACAGCCTGGTCAAAGCTACAATTTTCACATTTTCACAATATTACGGGTCCTTAAATTTTAAGATACATTAAGGTCTTATCTGGAAAGCTAGCTCAAGGTTCGATTTCTGGTAAAAACTTTTATTTATCATTCCGTTTTATAAATAAAGGTTATAAATATTAGGTGATGGATTTTGCTGTATTAGTATATGAAGTCGAAATCTTTTTTCTTAACACATAGTAATATCTCTACTCTTTTACGTAGTACGTGGACAAACTTATACATATATGGTTCATATTTATAGATTCCGATAAGTTTGTGGCACATAGTAAGGATTAATACGGTTTATAATAAAACGCTATCGGCATTCAATATATATATGCAATATACTGTTCACAAATTGACCACAAGTGTATATAAATAGGGTTTTAACTTTGTATATTTGTTTTAGTTAAAAACTAGGTTTTTATTTGTAATAATTTTCAATGAATTATACGGTATAATTTAGCAACATGAATTTTCGAATAGAGTGGTTGTTGTTGAATAGGAATACTCAAGTTGCAAGCCTTTCTGCCAGCAAATGTACCTTTTATATTAACGAGGACCGCACCATACTAGCTATATAGTGGACACTGGCCAGTGATAGTAAAATATAAAAAAGGTCAAAGGGTATAGTTTAAACGGGGAACTAAATCGGATAGAGATTGTGTAAAGTGAGGATACTCAGGTTGTGAACCTTCCGGCCGGTATATATACTTTTTATATTAGCAAGGGTCGTACTATACTAGTTATATAGTGGGTACTACCCAGTGATAGTAAATTACAAAAAAAAACGTAATTGGGATCAATTTGGCTGCAGAACTGATAGTGGTCTGGCTAGTTCAAAAAGAGGCACTTTAGAAGTTACGTAAAACAAATGGTTGACTATAATAGTATGCATGTATAAAAAAAATAGCCGCTAGTATTAGATTTGTAGTAATTGTAGTATATTTAATTAACTTTACTGTTAAATAAGGTGACCATACTAACTACAAGTTAAGTGTATTATTTTGTAGGTTGACTGTATTAACTATTTAGTAAAATACAGTATATATAAAATTTAGATTAAGGCATAGCCTAAATAACGAACCATATAAATTAGAGTGCAAACTGGCTAGCAGTCTACCAAACCTAGAACAATACATCCACCACTCAACCACCCAATACTACTGTTACTTCGACCAATTCGAATCGACAATGTTGCGATATCTAAAGGCTAGTTAATAAGTTAGGCTTATTAATAGTAATATTAATTTAGATTTTAAATCTATACGTGCTATATTTTAACACTATACATGCGTAAATTTTCAAGTTTTACGCATTTAAAAACTATTGACTTTTAAAGATGTACGAGGTTAAATTTCAAGTTTTTATATGCTTACAATTATAGGTTATATATATTTATATCTTAAAGTTAAATTCAAAATTTGCGTTTAAGAAAACCTGTTATAGTTATTATACATACAGAATTAAAAATTTGATAATGATGCTTGCATGAGCCACCTACGGGCCTCATTTCCTAAAAAGAATATAATTTGTTAAAGTGGTTTAATATATGAAATCAGTTAATATATGTGAAAATTCATTTTCACTTGTATGTATATTTATTCTGTATATTATTCAAAATTACATTTTATGGTTCATATCGTAGCTACTCATAGGTATCAGAAAATTGTTCATTCAAAAAGTATATAACTAAATTGGAGATACGGGTTATATTACCTGTTTGCGTTGACTGCCGTATGCCTGCAATGAGCTGTTGTGTGCGCATTGCCTGCCGCACGGCCCTGCAAAGCAGTGCAGGGTCGTGCGGCAATTGCCGCTGAATTGCCTGTACTTGCCCTTTGTAGGATGCACAACCGCATCAATTGCACAGACCAGCTCTTCCTCAGAATGTAGTCAAAGATGCCTCACATCAAAGCTTTCTTCTAATCATTTCAAAATTTGACATAGGTTTTAAGCCTTAGACAAAGCTCATTCATTTGCGTGGGCATTTGATGATTTATTTTAAACTTGTATGGAGTTGCATAAATCTGGAGTAGGTATTTGAAGGGTCGAGCTGTGAGACTTCATGACTAAGGTAGGTGTACTTTGAGGGCTGTGAGGTACATTCCAAGCAGTGGTATGCCACATTCTCCATTCTCGGCACCCAACCTGAGGTTTCTGCTCCTGCTTTGCCAGTTGCTCAACTGCCTTGGGCCCTTTCCAGGACACCTACCCAGGGTTGACTGCTCGATCGGACTTGACTTGAATGTCCGACTTGGAATCATTCACAGCCTCTCCCCAGCTTAACAAAGTTGCAGAGTAACATTGCAGGCGTTGGGACATCATCAAATCTCCAGTGCGAATGAGTGCCACAGCAGAAGTGGGCCCAAGAGCCGCTAGCCAATTTCCTTGGTTGACGAGCCCTGGTAGAGGGTATGGCCAGCTGTGCCAGGGCAGGGAACACCTGTAGATGGCCCGTCCACTCCTACCACGGCACGGCGTTGGGCCTCCATGCCTCCATGTCTCTATGCTGGGTTCGCTGCGCACTCCACCCCATTCGTCTTTGCGCTTCTCGAGCAGCGCAACCTTGGGAAGCGAAATTGCAGCCTTCCCCAGCCCAGTCCTTCTCCTCATCAATCTCGACCTACAGAACCACAACCTTCTCCTTTGACGGCTCCTTTCCCCCCTGCAACCTGCTTCCTCCTTGTGTTGGTCAGAGGCACCATCACTTAAGCGGCCAGCCATCTATACCCGGCGCTGACTTTACCTCCCGAACCGTTTCCTAGATCGTCGACAATTGCTTCCAGGTATCCATCCCCTACGACCCAAGCACATCACCGCGCGTGAACCATACTTAGTTCATTCCGGTTCTCGTATCCCTCCAGTTCGTCCTCCTTTCCGGCGCCCGACGCCGCGGCTCTCCTTCTAAGCTCTCAGTGCCGGGGACAGACCGCCCTGGTCTGCTGCAAGTCCCAGCAACCCACCTGCGAGCTCGGCAATACTATTCTCGACCTCTTCCCCCGACCTTCTCCAAGTCGCCTGCTGTCAATCACCCACCACGTCGCCGATACCTGAAAACCGGTCGGCCTGGGCCAACTGCCCGCTGACTCGACTTTGGCGGTTGGACAACGTGGGATTCTTCCGGTGAACACGACTCTTCTCCGAGGTTCGTTACAGCTTCCCTGCTTCCATCCCAGCGGCGCTTGCGGCGGCACAATCACGCATTTCTGGCTCGCCCTGCCCCGTCCACTTGCGAACTCCAGCCCATGGTCGGCCATTCTTGGTGTTTTGTCACAAATGAACGGGCTGTATCACGAATTGCTGTCGGCGATTTTGGAGCCAGCGACAGATTGTGCATGGCAGTTTGGTCAATACGATCCTGCTGCTCACCAACACTCATTTGCCTGCTGACTGACTCCGTGCGTTCCCCTTAAATGCTGACCAACTTACTCATAAAATAGGCCCAATCTCATCTGCCCGCGTCGATCTTTTCGTCGAGTCTAGACGGCGACATGTCCCGCGACTTGCTCGAAATATCCCAGAACCCACACAGCTCGAAAGACATCGACAATTCCTCAGTCGACGACGGACAATCCCCAAAGAGAAGCCGGGCTCTGTTGCGCGTGCCGTCGAGGTCCTCCCTCCAGAAGAATCAGCCGTCGCCTACAGCCTCCGGCCTCAGTGGTGTCACGGCAAGCGAATCGAGAGACAGTGTCGGCGATCACTCCAAAGGGTCCAAGGCTAGCATCATGGGTCGCCACAGGAACGGAAGCGCGTCTAGTAACCGCTCAGCGGTCGGCGCCAGCCAGGCAGGGGCTGCAGGTGCGCCAAATGCGCCCGCACAGCAGAAAAAGAAAAAGGGAGGGCTGTTCTCGCTGCTATGCTGCGGTGTGCCAGACGAAGCAAACGCATTGAACAACGAGCCAGGTAATGGGCCTGGCCACAAGGTCGACAAACTGCCACCGCGCCCAACGACCGCCAGTCGAAGACCGACTCCGTCCGACACAACTAATGCAAGCAAGACCCCCCAGCTTCAGGAGAAGGACGTGCCGAGCGGCAACCCCTCTGATTCCTCAAAGACAAAACGTGTGTCAGGTGCCACCACACAGGACCAGTCCACACTTGCTGATGACTCGAAACCATCCACCCTCCTCGGCACTGGCCCAACAGTTACTGTGGACCCGCCATTGCAAGAAAACACCGCCCCGGGACCATCAGGGCGCTCGGTACCTAAGGATGAGGGTGGGGACACTGCGATGCCAGATGCCTTGGTCGAGGCAATAGAGCCTGCTGTTCAGCCTGCGGACGTGGGCGACCTGTCAGGTTTGCCTCTTGCGCCCCCTCTGCCAGCTGTGCCCAGTCCACCTCATGAAGCCGAAACTGGTGTCGTGAGTGCGCCTGAGCAGCCACAACAACAGTGGCTGCTGCCGCCAATACAGCCACAGTTCAAGGGCAAGAAGTGTCTTGTCCTGGATCTTGATGAAACTCTGGTCCACAGCTCTTTTAAGGTACAACTTTTCCTGTTGTGTCGCGTTCTGCATCGTTGACTGACGTTTTCCAGATACTACACCAAGCCGACTTCACCATCCCAGTTGAAATCGAGGGTAACTATCATAATGTGTACGTGATCAAGCGGCCTGGCGTGGATCAGTTCATGAAACGGGTGGGTGAGCTGTACGAGGTTGTTGTCTTCACAGCGTCCGTATCCAAGGTACGACCGACACTTTGACCTCGGGCTCTGAGCACTGCTGACCTCAGTGACAGTACGGTGACCCTTTGCTGGACCAGTTGGACATACACGGCGTCGTTCACCACCGACTGTTCCGAGAAAGTTGCCACAATCACGGCGGCAACTACGTCAAGGATCTTTCCAAGGTCGGACGGGACCTGAAAGACACCATCATCATTGACAATTCGCCAACATCATACATCTTCCACCCGCAACACGCAGTTCCCATCAGCAGTTGGTTTTCCGACGCGCATGACAACGAGCTGCTCGATTTGATACCCGTCCTCGAAGATCTTGCCGGATCCACTGTGCAAGATGTCAGCCTTGTTCTCGACGTGACTCTTTGAGAGAGCTTCAAGCCTTTTTCTATGTCTATAATACTGCGACGCCTCCTGCACGACCTCTATACCTATACCAATACCATCACACCAATTTGACAGTCACAGCGGCTCGCAAACCCGGCTCATTGTCATGTCAGAGTTTTCCACTTTGCTCAATCATAGCGGAAGGCGTTGGGAGACTGCATCTCCGGCTGAGGCTGGTATAGACCTACTGTTTAATACGGATGAATAATAAGGCGCGTGCAGCGATGTTCTGCCAGCCTGAAGCAACCAAAGGGATGACAGCCTAAAGGATGTATCAACGACTGCGCTCTCGTCGATCCCGCCAAGCGCCCATGGGGTCGGAGTTCAGCAAACGCAGAAGTAGCCTGGGTCCAAAACCGGAGGGGAGTGGCTGAGGCAGATGATGGCCCGCCCGCGCTCTGCGGTTTTCTATTCCATCAGCAGAGCGAGCATATTGAAGTTGTTAAAGGAGGATCAGCGATTCCGGAGGTATCTGGCTGTTCTTCCCAGGTTGATTTGTCCCATTTTCTGTTCCTATGGGTTTCTTGAGGCTGGAGGAGATTCTTTGTTATTGCAACCCCCACCACATTTTATACCACACCACACACATGGTATTCAATTCTTGCTTTCCTTTGTCAGAACCTCCTTTCTCACCCACAGTTATTACCCACTACACCTTGTCCAAGCACCTCGCCCAAAGCTGCAGTGTGCTTCTGTGCTTCTACATATACAATAGGATGGGAGAGACAGCACAGACTGAGCCTGGATGGTGGACGATCTGCAGGTAGCTTTGTCATCTGCAAGCAGATGGATCGGACCAAAACATGTTATAGTGAAATTATATAGCGTTCCAAAGCGTACTGCTGTCTGTGTCATTGTGCGTGTGTCCTGGATCTTGGGGCTTTGGAGGTATGTGGCAAGCCTGTGACTGGGTGATGGCTGTTAAGCAGAGGTCACAAGAGGGAAATTCTTGCATTGAGCATTTACACCTGCCTGTGGCCATTCCCCATCCTCTCATCTTTCCTTGGGGTTTTTTCTGTTTTCTTTACAGTGCCCTGTCATTTCAAGCACTGAGAACTAATCACCTATAGAGAGCTCCTAGGAGCAGAGCATCCACCTGCACACCGGGTGCCTGGCAGATTCGGACCCTGGGACCTCATGGCATACCGAAGATGGGGTGGCAGGCATTTGTTAATGAGCAAGAGAACGGGTGGATTTGGGCTGAGGGGACAGTTTCACTTCTAGCTGGACACTGGAGAGCTTGTTTGGGTTGACCTCTGATGTTTTCCTGGCCGTGTTGTTATTGGGAATGGGAGATAGCAATGCATCAAGGCTGAAGTGGAAGAGAAAAGGTTTTGACACCACAGTCACATGAAGCAGGTCCAAGGGCATTTAGGAAGCATGGGCAATATTAATGAGGGTGGAGATTTGAATGTATGTATATATGATGTTGGGCAGAGGAATACAATTTCCAAGCCCCAGTTCATTTTCATACACAGTAGATAAGCTTCAAGAAGCCTAGAAAGGTACCAAGGGGTTTCTCTATATCCAGTTGTTGTACTATATTAGGCATGGGAAAGAACTATGGGCACGGCAGGGTACAAATAGCATCCCAGCTGGGCTTATTCTGGATTCCCAATCTTGTGTGCACCAATTCTGGGAAAGCTGGGGCAGGGTCAAATTAAGTACTTTGTATTGCAGGGATTGCCCTGTTGCCGAACTGGTCTGCATTGAGTTAGTGCCAAGGGAATTAGCGGCAATTGAGAACACCTGTTTGAACGTGGGCTTTAATTGCATGTCTGCAAACTATCGCAACAAGATCCCTTGAGTGTTGACTTCAACAACAACATCACCAACCACGACAGGCCCAACTTGCTTCTCCTCATCAACATTTCCCCACTAGCTCTTGTCCTTCTTTTCCCTCCTCCAAACAGTCAAGATGGTAAGCAACCCCCTTTCCCTCCTCCCGTATCCACCCACAGGACCGCTTTGCAAACGCATCACGACACCACCACTGCCAACATGGACGACATCAACGACATGACCTGCAGCCTCAAGCGGTATTTGGCTGCCCTGATGTCATCCGTCAATGCGGACGTCCAGTGCGGCGCGTGTATCTTGGCCCTCGTTCTTATCGTCCCGACGTTCCTGGGGCTCGGCTTCGCCATCAACACGGCTACCGCTGCCCCGTCCAGGTTTTCCCCTCTGTGGCCGTGTGGTGCCTCACCGACCTCCGCCGCCGCAGCACGTGCCGCGGCTTCTCGGCCGCAGCGATAGCGGGCCCCGACTGCCCGCCCTGCCAGCGCACCTGGGCGCACTACATAGCATGCGCCGAGCCTTTCGTGCCCGACGAGGACACGTACCTGCAGCTAACGCGCGCCACCCTGCTACGCAGTCTTCGCCCCGCGACTCGTCGCCGATGAATACGCCCGCAGTGGGGTCCACCACGGCCACCCGTCCGGACTCGCCACCCCCACCGGGCGGTGCCCGGGCGGTGATTCGTCGCCGTGCCGCTGCCGATCAGAAGGAGAAGGTCGCTAGCGCCCGGCCGAACAGCACCCGCGCTGCTGGCGCGGGTGGCTCGAGCAGCACCATGTTGCGTAAGTGCGATGCTCTCGAATGGAGCGCTGGGTGGCCTTTCGGAAGCTCTCGCTGCGTCCAGCCCCTAAGCTTTTCATGAGACTGGGTTTCTGCCCCCGTTGGACGACCGGCGTGCCGGAGAAGTATTTTCTAACCAAGGTTCTACTCTAGGCCTCTACACTGACGAGTCTCCTGGTTTGAAGGTCGACCCGGTCGTCGTACTGGTGCTGTCCCTCGTCTTCATTTTCAGCGTGGTCGCCCTCCACAGTATGTCTACCCTGGATTCCTTGCCTACTGCAAGCGACTCGCAACTGACCTACGACAACCAGTCATTGCCAAAATCTCGCGCAAATTTTCTGGCTAAGTCCAACGCGAACGAAAACCGAGCGATATCTGGTGGAAGGAATAGAAATCGGAGAAGGAGAACCGAGGAAGGGCTCGCGAGCAAGTCAGATGCGTCAACAAAAGAAGGCTGTCTAGGGAGACGGTCTGCGCAAGAATGGTTATTGGGAGCAAGAAATCGAGCCCGGTTCAGTTACGGAACGCCCTTGCTGCGTTGTACTCTTGTCCGGGGGCTCCAACGATTCTTTGGCGTTCGGGAAAACGGAATGGATCATGATGCATTCAGATACCACATATCGTCAACACGTGTGTTCCATTTTTGTTTGGAAAAATCGGAGCCCGGAGCACAAGCGCTTGGAAAATGGTGCTGTTACCGGCTCAAGGCCTGGCCCACGGTCTTGGACATAACACGAGATTGCAGCCAAGGTACAGGGTACATCTTTCTGGGCCCCCAGTGGCTGGGCTGTGGGCTGTGGGCTGTGTACACAGAACAAATCCAGGCTTGATTGGCTCTACAGGCGCCATGAATGCATAAATGGAAAGCTTGCAACAGACAGGGCCGTCACCTGCGCCACAGATCGTCGTCATCGTCATGGTCCAAGTCATGAGTATGCTCATGACGGCCTCCTTTCCGGCTGCACATTTTGTATTTTTGCGTCTTTTTGTGATTTGTACCTCGGCACCGGTACCTTTTATCTTCTTTTTCTTTTGCTCTGCAGAGCTTACTTGCTCAACCCCATCCGCATCAGCCGGAAACCATATGGGTATCGGTATGGATTCATATGCCAACCTTGAGTCTTGACCTTTATTTATCACCTGCCACGGGCGTTGGCCACCTTCTCTCACTGCTTCGTGCCCCTCATCCAAAGTCTCCCAGTGGAGATATTCACGGACCCAACGTGACTTGGCAGGGACGAGACCTCCACCATGGCGAGCTTGTCTCCACCGCGGCAGGCAGCACAGGCCACTTCTGCAGAAGGCTTCAAGTTCGTTGGGACTGAGCATCAGGCCAACACCCCGTTGGACCTGGGAGCCGGTAACGAGGCACCCCCAGCATACGGCGACCTTCACGACCAGCTCAACCTCTCCCAAGCCGGTTTCAATGTGGGTGCCGTGGTCACAGATGATGGCCGTGTCAACATCAATATCAAACAGACCAGCCGCCAGTTGGCCGACCTGCTGGCCCCGGCCTTGAGAGGTAAACTCCTTCCCTCACAACAGAAGGCATCCTTATCATTGGAGCCACTTCCACCAGCCTATATCCCGCCAAGCTTGGATGGCTCCACAGGCCAGACGCCTCCGCCAAAACTGAACGTGGTCATTCAGATCGTCGGCTCACGTGGCGATGTCCAGCCCTTCGTGGCACTCGGCCAAGTTTTGAAGGACACCTATGGCCACCGCGTCCGAGTCGCCACCCATGCCGTCTTCCAAGCCTTTGTGGAGGAGAACGGCCTCGAGTTCTTCGCCATCGGTGGAGACCCCGCCGAGCTGATGGCCTTCATGGTGAAGAACCCAGGTCTTATGCCTGGAATCGACGCCCTGAAAAGCGGCGAGATCACCAAACGTCGCAAAGGTATAGAGCAGATCGTCTTGGGCTGCTGGCGATCCTGCATCGAGGCCGGAGACGGACGAGGCCCACCGCCAGAGCCACGCCAGTCCGACCAGCTTTCGGTTCTGACGGACAACAACGACTTCAGGCTGGCCGGGGAGTCCACCAAGAAACCCTTTGTGGCGGACGCCATCATCGCGAACCCGCCCAGTTTCGCACATATCCACATTGCCGAAAAGATGGGCATTCCACTGCACATGATGTTCACTATGCCATGGAGTCCCACCAAGGCCTTCCCCCACCCGCTCGCCAATATTCAGAGCAGTAATGCGGACGAGGTCATGAACAACTACGTTTCCTACGCACTCGTCGAAATGATGACCTGGCAGGGCCTGGGCGATGTGATCAACCGCTTCCGATCCAAAGTCTTGGACCTTGAGCCCTTGTCGCTGATCTGGGCGCCCGGCTTGCTCTCGAGGCTTCACATACCGACGACGTATTGCTGGAGCCCTGCGTTGATACCAAAGCCCCAAGACTGGGGCAGAGAAGTCAGTATCCCTGGATTCTTCTTTCTGGACCTTGCTACTTCTTACACACCCGACCCGGACCTGGCCGCATTCTTGGAGGCCGGCCCACCGCCTGTGTATATAGGCTTTGGCTCCATTGTTGTCGACGACCCTACTAAGCTCACTCGCATCATCTTCGACGCCATCACCATATCGGGGGTACGCGCTCTCGTGTCGAAAGGATGGGGTGGTCTCGGCGCAGACTCGGTCGGCATTCCCGAGGGCGTCTTCATGCTGGGGAACTGCCCGCACGACTGGCTATTCAAGAGGGTCAGCTGTGTGGTGCACCATGGCGGCGCGGGGACCACCGCAGCAGGCATCAAAACCGGCACGCCCACCGTCGTCGTGCCGTTCTTCGGCGACCAGCCGTTCTGGGGCGCCATGATTGCCAAAGCAGGTGCTGGGCCGCTGCCGACGCCGTACCAGAGCCTCACCGCGGAGATTCTCGCCGAGTCGATCAGGACAGCGCTCCAACCGGAGACACAGGCTAGGGCGAAGGCCTTGGGAGAGAATATCAGACAGGAGAAGGGTACCGATCTCGGCGCCAAAAACTTCCACGACTTCTTGGATTACGATAAGATGAGGTGCTCGGTGGCCCCCAGCCGCGCAGCTGTGTGGCGGGTGAGAAGGACGCAGGTAAAGCTGAGTGCGTTGGCAGCATCTACGTTGGTGAAGGAGGGCGTGATTCAATACACGGACCTGAAGCTGTGAGTCTTACACACTCGTCGCCACGTACGACGGGCTATTGATCAATACAAAGGTACCGTTCGCAGGAGCACGACACCGAGGAGCAGCCTTGGGACCCTATTTCTGCCGTCACAGCTGCTCTCGTCGGCGATGTGGGCAGCATGGCAATGGCCATTGGCGATATCCCAAGGGATTGGTACAGAAAGGCCAAAAAGTCATCGCACCCGCCTAGCGAGGACACCGCAACGGACACCGCAACGGACTCCGCAACGGCCTCCTCATCACACGCGACAGACTTTACCACTACCTTGGCCGCCGACACCGCAGCAAAGCCTGGTCTGCTGCGTCCACCAGCAACAAGCGACTCAACCAGCGCCAAGGGCAAAGACAGGCCAGCACCTTCGCCACCAGCGCGGAAGTCTCCCTCACAATCCAGCTTCGACCTAGAAACTGCCCTTGATGCCGGAATCGAAACTGGCAAGAGCTTGTCTCGTGTCGTGGAGACGGGTGTCAAGTCGCCTATGAATTTCTGCATGAGCCTCGCCAAGGGCTTTCGCAATGCGCCGAAGCTCTATAATGACGAAACGGTGCGAAGGCCGGAGAAAGTCACGGGCTTGGCCAGTGGGATGATGCTCGCGGGCAAGGAGTTTGGGCTTGGTTTGTATGATGGAATCACGGGCCTGGCGACACAGCCGTACAAGGGCGCGCAGAAGAAGGGTGTGAGTGGGTTTATCAAGGGCTTCGCCAAAGGCCTCGGCGGTATTGTGTTGAAGCCACAGGCTGGTCAGTGGAGCTGTACCCTCCCCTCCGTGTCAAGACCGTTTGGCTGACCATCCACAGGCTTCTGGGCCATCCCGGCCTACACAATGAAAGGCCTCCATGCTGAAGTCCGGGCCAAATTCCACAGGAGCGTCGAAAACTACATCATCATCTCTCGCATCCTGCAAGGGCAAGCTGACCTGGGCGACGCCACCGTGCAGGAGCAGAGAGACATTGTCACGCGCTTTGCCGCGAACGGAGAGGCAGCGAAGGGACTGTCAAACCTCAAGGCCGATGAGAAGGAGAAGCAGCAGCAGAAACAGCTTGCGGCGGCGACTGGATTCCCGGGCGCGACTCCTGCTACCACCACAGGTGAAGCTGAGCATGTCAGTCCGGTACCAGACTCTTCGCCCAAGACGGGCTTCTGGCAGACCAGGAGCTTGTCTCTCAGCGAGAGAAAGAAGCTTCATGCTGCGAAGGAGGCCTGGAAGAAAAAGAAGGCCGCCGAGGCTGCCAGCGCCACAACGAACCCCAGCTCGGCCTCTGCTCGCAGCCAGACCCTCGCTGGCTTCGCACGCGAGGACGAGGACATTGAGCGCGCCATCCGCGAGTCTGTCGCCCAGACATCTTATGGCGACCCGACCGAGGACGCGCAAATCGAGGCGCAGATCCGTGCCAGCGTGGCTGAGATGCGCCGCATGGCGGCGGACGCCGCCGTCGCCGAGAACATTACGGACGAAGAACTCGAAGCGCTGGTCGCGGAAGCGGCGAGGCGGAGCTTGGCGGTGGCGCAGCAACCCGGGAACCGGGAGGCTGCAGACGAGGAGCAGCACGGCGTGGCCGTCTCGATGGATGACGCGGCGTTGCGGCACGCGCTGGAGCAGTCCCGTCGCATCGCCGCGTCGGCGGGCACGGGCGCGAACGAGGAGCTGGACGTGGGGCTGAGGACGGCGATCGCCGAGTCCGAGAGGGCGCACCGGGTGCAGCTGGCCCGGAGCGCGGCGGAGAGAAGCGAGGAGGAGATGGTCATGGCATATGTCAAGAGGCAGAGTCTTGCGGAGGCGGAGTTCCGGCGCAAGGGGGAGGGGGCTGCCCCGGCTGCGGGCGCCGACGAGGACGAGTACCTGAGGAGGGATGTGGAGGAGAGCCTGAGGGCAAGTGGGAGGCAGGGTGGGCCGAGCGGGTCGTCGTAGTGGGCGCACGTTGGCATAGCGGTGTTTTTCTATACGTATACCCCCTTCCGCGAGATTGGCATTGGCTTTCCCACGGAGCACGAAGAGATCAATCCACGGGCAAATCACGACTGGGTTGTGGGCGAGGATGCGTCGAGTCCACACTCTTCTCCACACAGTCGTTGACGCAGCTCACCCACGGCGGCAGAAAGGAAAGCCTACCCAGATGAGGATCAGTCAGTACAGTCATGCATGGCATGGAAACACTGGAGATGCGGAGGGTTCCATGCACCTCCAGCAGCAACGTTTCCTTGCGTGATGGCAGATGCCCACGACAGTGACGGCGTGGAAGGCGACTGTGTGCCACTAGCGACGTGCAGGATGCGCTCGGAAGATAACTGTGGGTGTAGTTACATTGCCGTGGTTTTGTTGGCATCCTCTCGTCACACAATCCCTCCTCATCCTACAGTACGCACTGCCTATTCCGAACGGGGTTGCTGTGGTGAACCGTCCATGGAGGCAAAGACGCCCGCAGATCAATCAGCCTAGATAATGCATGTGACCGATTTCGCAATCGTGATATCGTACATCATATCGGCGTGAACATCATGATTGATATCGCAAGGAAGCAGAAGAGAGAGAGAGTGGACTTTGGCTGCGTCGTCGAAATACATACACCGCCCTCCATCCCCAGCACAACATATTCCCCAACTGTTGGAATAGTAGTAATTGCAGTGCAGTAAGTCAACTTTACTTACAGTAAAGTTGACTATACTGACTGCAAGTCAAGTACAGTATGCGCCCACTTCAGACTAGGGCACGGGCCAAGCAATTAGCCATACAAATTAGTGTGCAGACCGGCTAGCGGTCGGCTAAACCTAGAACAATACATCCACCACTTGACCACGCAATACTACTGTTATTTCGACTAATCGAATCGACAACGTTGCAGTCTAAAGCCCTACCAATACTGATTAGTTCTTATTGAGTTAAGCACAAATTGGATAAGTAGAAGAAGAAGCTACTTTCTGGGTACGCTCTACGGATATAACGGTAGGTAGGGTAAAAGAAAGATTTCTGCGAAGGGCCTTTATTAGTACTGCGCTAGTCTACAATGGCAGGAAAACAGAGAATACTTTTGGGTTGCGTTAGTTTACAATAGCAATCTGGAAGTAAATAACGGTATCGCCATTGAAAATACTAAGAAATCTTTACCAAAAATTCTTTTAGAAGAGTATAGAGATTGACCGCTAAAAGTCTCAAAACAATAAGTTGGTAAACGGCAAATTAGTACTACTGCAGGTGTTACTATTGTAAAAAAAAAAAAAACGACTAGTTCCACAACTTACAACTTTTAACCTTCGTCCTCTAATAATAATAAACGACTTATAATTTTACTCTTAACACCAAGTTTCCTTTAGCTTTGCCCTTAACACTAAGCTTTCCCTTTACTTTACTTTTTTAACTTCCTCTATATTAATTCAATCGCTAAGATCGTTCATTCGAGCGAAATTACTGAGTCACGTTTTGAAAGTTACATCGGGTGACTTTACGTTAAATCGATAAATCCCTATACCGTGAACCACTAATTCCCTTACTTACCATGTCCTATGCCACCTAAAACCTTAAGATAATACCTCTTCAGGAACTGATAAAGGAAATTAAAGCCTTTGAAATTACCTTTACTAAGAATTATAATGAAGATCTTTGAGTGTAAGATGTCGACAAAACTTTAATAGAAAAGTATTTAATTACCTTCGTTGGCTATTATATTGTTAAATATAACTACAGTAAGATCCTGACCGCGCCTTTCGCAAGTACCGTAACGGTTTCAACGATTGAACTATTGATATGTGAAAGATAATATAAAAAGGGGTCAAGTCGATGCTTAAATTAAAACTTAAGTAACAAGGGATTTACGTATAAGTATAGGGTGTTACAAAGCTAGTATAAGTCTTTTTCGACTTAGCCTAGCTTGAGAAATTCCTTTAAAACTCATTCACTAAGGGAAATGGTGTTGAAAAACCTTAACGCTCTTACATACGATTTAGGGAGCCTTTTCTTTACCCTGGGCTAAGTTGAGTTTTATTCCATGCTACCGATAAGAAACCTGTTAACCTGTTCGGCAGTTCAGCCCCTTAAAACCTTTAGGTTCCTATTACACTCTAGCCCTTAAGTCAAAATCGCTGAGCACTTTAAAAACCTTTTTACGGCAAGTTTGCCTACACGTGCGAGCTTACCACAAGCCCTATTATAAAACTTTACCTCTCGGACTAGGCAATTGGTAATTACTCTTAACACCGTATTTCGGAGGTTTTAAGACTTAAATTGCCAGGAAACACTAATAGAGACTAGGAAAATTAATGCGGCCTACCTTTAAGACCTATTAAGATGGTTAATATTAATTGCAAACGTCTTACGAACTTCGTTAAGATTTGAAACAATGTAGAAAATTATAACAGAAAGCCTTATAATCTCTTCGACACGAAGATAATGCCCTTTAAAATATTTGTAAGTAGATAGAGGTTTCACTTTCTAGTTTTCACTAACTATTTCCCAGAATCCTTATAGGGCACGCCAAAAATTATTACCTAACCTTTTTAACTTAATTAACCACCTTTCACAAAGTTTATAATAATATGAAGAGCTACTTTAAATACGACATCCACTTTGTTTAATACTATACAGATTGAGTTACTATGAGGTGGATTATGATAATGGCGGAAAAAGGGAGGAGATATTAATGAATATTCTAAACTAGATGTTTGATAAGTTGATTTTATATTAGTAAATAATGGAGAAAGCGTACGCTAGCGAAGCTATATCTTACCAGCAGGTACGGGCAACTATTGCAGGTATTAACGAGTTTAAATACGTTTTAAAACACCTAAATACCATTTGTAAAGGCTTCTTTAGCTAATTGTGCTTTTCGTTTACATTTCAATATTGCGTACATTAAACTCGCTTAATATATACCCCTAAGTTGGCAATTTCTCCAACGTGAATAAAGAAGATTTTATGGAAGTTAATTATGTCGACCGTAATTACGGCTACGGGCGCTTTTAACGCATAAGGTCTGGCCTATCGACCTCAGACTGAAAGCAATAACCACGTTGGCACTAATAAGGTTAAGATTGAAGCGGATTTAATAACCGTACAAATTATTGTCGTAATAGTGGTAAGAGATATTAGATTTATGGTAAACCTAACCATTAGTTAACTAGCTACCCCCTGTCTTAGTTAAATAATAAAAAGTTGATATATTACATTGAATACCCTATGAATTTTGAATAGGATTACTTGGATTTAATCACATTCTTTGAAGGCGATAAGCTAATTAACGTCGATAATACCCTCGGGTAAATTAAGTGATATAAATATACAGCTCCTAACGCAGCCTAATAACTAGCTAACCACGTCTTTTTATACTGCTGAGGCGGTAAAAACCCTTAACTTTGCCCTAATTAATCCACTAACCCCTTATATACCTCTAATCTTCGCGAATATTATGCGAACCACACGTTTTAAGGTATTATACCAAACAAAAGGGCAATAATATACTCAATAAAAAGCTATTAGTAATATGTGGTATTGCGTAAAAAAAGTATTATAGCTATTAAAATTAATCTTTATGATATTGGTAAAGTTAAAGTTGGTTTCGGATTAAAAAAGTAATAGTTGTTATTAGAGATAACGGTAATTTAAACTATTATCGAATCAATTAAGTTTTATATCCTTAAGTCACTTACCTCTTTCTTATTTTACTTGGAGAATATAAAAACCCTTAGCTTTAACGTTGATATTAACGTCGACGAGTTAGTCAAAAACAGCTAAAGGTTTCTCCTCGCCTTTAAGTAGAGGTACTGATAGTTTTATCTTTAAATCTTAGAAGTAATGATATTAATATTAACGGAGTTATAAATACTATAATTACACTGGCGTTTTAATAACCTTGTCATTAACAAGTTATATAAAGTCTTAAAGTCCTTCAGTTATGAAGACGTAGAATGTTTCGCCTTGGAATTTATTGAAAAACTTTATTACCACAGTGAAATATATGCCTAAGCCCCTTAAAGATTCAAATTTATATTAAAATACAATAATAGCTTCTATTACGAGGTTTTCACTAATGTATTTTATTTAAATAATAAGCCTAATTTTTACTTTGCTGATTCTGTAACCTTTTTTTACAAAGCCAAATTTCTAAAAAAAAATTCGGAAAAAAATACGTAGGAAACGCTAAGGATGCTGTGAATTGACACGTATTTCAACCTACCTAACGTCGTCGTTTAAGATACCGGTACTAATATTATAGCGGCGGAATTTCAGAAACATGCTAAGATAATAGGCATCTAATATAAATAGGTACATGTAGAAGCCTACTAGAGCATTGAGAAGGTTAAGAGAGTACACGTACTACTTTGCCGAGCGTATAATATCTTTATGCTAAAGATTAAAATCTTTACGGATCCGGAAACACGCCTTTAAATGGCGGTAAATGAATTAAACAATACTGTAGACCCTTAAGGCTCAATTTTAATGCTACTGGTCTTTAAAGCGTACCTATGTTTAACGAGTGAATTTCTGCTATGATAAAGTATCCAAAAATGAGCTGTAGCCTATATTAAAGCACTAAAAGAACTACGAAAGGAATCGGTACGCCATCAAGTCAAAAATACCCTTAATACCAGGAACGACCTTACGATTATAGACGTACTTGCTTTACCATTATAAAGTGAAGTCTTCGTATAGCGAAAGCCTGGCAAATAAAAGAACCTATATAAAACCTTAAGTATCTCTAACTTTAAAGTAGTTATTAAAACTGTTAACGTCCCTATAGCGTTTTATACCACTCAATTTAAACCTTATATTAAGGTTACTAACGATAAAAACCTTTAAATTAAATGACCAAGTTAATACGAGCCTCCTTTACTTATAATCGATAAACTTATAAAACGCTGACAGCTTGGACGACCCCCGAAAAATATAAATATTAAAGAGGAGGAATACAAACCTAGCCGTATTTACAATACTATTTAGGTAAGCAGAAAAAAGAAAGATAAATAAAACTTGATATTAAAGCTTCGAGTATAAGGTATTATTAAGACCTCTGGTAAACCTTTTAAAGAAAGCAATAAGGTCGAAATTAACAGCTTATTTATTAAAAAAGTCGTATAATTTGTACCGAAGGCCGACTTTAACTTTTAAGACGCAAATGTTATGATTTTCAAGTCAAGGATTATTTATAAGGTTAAAAGTAAAACTACGGGGCGGCTGTACGAAAAATTACGTTTAATCGTTTAGAGATATAGTAATAAAGGTAAAGACTAGATTTTAAAGTAATTAACAACAATTAAGAAAATCAACTAGTGCTGAATAGTCGCTTTGGCAATAAGTTTATTAATTAAAACTAAAGTTTACTTTGAATATCCAAGATATAACGTAAGCTTACACGTGATTAACAATAGATTTGCCAATTTACCTATTCGAAACGGTAATACATTGTATTAAACCTTTGTAAAGATGAGCTAAAACAAGCGTTTATTATTTCCTGACCCACTAATTATACTTTAAATAACGGCTGGATATAAAAATTTTAATATAAGACTCGTATTTATTAATGACGTAAAGGAAAAACTTCGGTTTATTAGGTATATAAATTAACGATACCCTTTTTGTTGGAGTAGCTAGCTTTATAGTATCAGAATAATAGTTGATTAAATACTTAAAGTTTTGAAACTGTAAGCTGGTTACGATATTGGCGAAAGGTAGTTAACTCGGCTTTAATAGATCATTAATCAGAATGCTTGGTGTTAAAAGCGGCTTTAGTTTTTTCCAAAAGGGCTAAGACGTTGACTTAGTTATAATTAATAAGAATAATGTAGCTAAGACCTAACAGTACCTGGAATAGCGTACTTGTATCAGTTATATTATTATCACATGTTAACCAAAGACCTTTTACGACCTATCTATAGCGGCATAAGTTCAGAACCTAATTGATAACAACTTTAACCATCTGAATAGGAGGTTTAAGTGGTAAATAAAAAACCTAAACCGAAGGATCATTATTTTCCTGATCGACTCGTCGAAAACTAAGTTAATAATCTTCACAAATAAGTTTTTTACAAATAACACCGACCTATTTTTACAAATCCGCTTCCTAATAACCCTCGTTCATCAAAATAAACGGGAAACCCTATTTAACATTATTAACAGACTAATCTATTGAACCTTTATCAAATGTAAAAGTATTATACGAAACGTATTAACTTGAAAGGTCCACGGTATAATAGCAGGCTTCAATGTAGGTATAACGTTATAGTAAACCCTCAACGTTACTACGTGGCAACTAAAAATTTCTCCTATTCCGATAGTAATTTTTACCGACTTAAGGAGCCTATTTGAATACCTTTCTAAGCTCCGAACCACTAGCGAAAAACGCCTGAAAATCGACGTAATAGCACTTCGCAAAGTATATAAAGGAAGGGAAATTTAGAAGTTCAGGTAAATTGACTGGAAAGACAATCCTGTTAATGTTATAACGAAGGCATCGTTAAACAAAACTTTTAAATAGTTTGTAAACAATAATATGTTAACCATACGTATCGAGAGCTACGTTAATAGGTCGTCCGGCAAAGCCAAGTTATGTGGCAACGGCTAGAGATATGCTAGAGAATTGGAAGGTTATCAGGGAATTAAAGATGGCAACTTGTTTAATTAACATGGATAAAGTGGAGGCTTACATGGACCTGTATCAAAAAAAACTTTTTATAGGAGTCGATAAAGTCGAACCTCGGAGCCGCGGGGAAATTAACGGAAACGAGGGTTAATTTAAATACAAATAAGTACAGTTTGATGTGAAATTTCATTATAATTGACAGGGGTTTGGCCAGTTACCGAGGTCGCGGTTTAACGCTTACCGGAAAAGATTGGTCAACTACACCAACGTGTGCGTACAAACCAGAAATCCACCAATGTTAAAATAGTATTATTTACAGTACAATGGATCAATTTTACTTACAGTAAAGTTGACTATACTAACTGAAAGTTAAGTGTATTGTTTTTTGTTGGCCCACTATATAAACTGCAAGTTAATTATAGTATGTGCCCACTGTATACTAGGGCACGGGCCAAGCAATTACCAATACAAATTACTGTATAAACCGGCTAGCGGTCTGCCGAACCTAGAACAATACATTCACCATCTGACCATGCAATACTACTGTTACTTCAACCAACTGAATCGACAACGTTGCAACATCTAAAGCTCTACCAACAGATATATCAATAACATCTTTAACACGAAATTTAAAAGCGAGTTCTTAGTTGGTCTTTTCTTTTTAAAATACCCACGTCGTTATATATACCCTTTTTTACCAATAAATTTCGTCACTGTTCTTTTTTTTGCTATATATCCATCTTTTCGGTAATTATTTACGCCGTCAACATTTCATTAGTTTATTAACGATCGACTAGAAAAAGTTATATTAGTTAATTAACCTTACTCAGAGGTCTTTAACGTATAAATTTTATAAAACTTAAAGTATTTCTTTCTACGGCGTAACCTGCATAATTCTAAAAATAACAAAGCCGTTAACGGTTTGAACCCTTACTTTTGAATCAATAATACTCGAAATCTTACACGGATCATTCCTTTTATCTGGATTTCGCTATATAAAGACTTTATTTTAAAAGGTTAGGGATAACACATCCATCGTAGATTGACCGTTCCTAGTACTTAGGGGTATTATTAATATAACCATATATCAATTCCTTTCTTAGTTCCTGTAAAGTTTTCCTATATAATATAATGTATTTTTGGGTATTTAGTTATGGTAGAGATTCAATGATTATATGTAGATAGGTCTCAAATACTAGTAAAGTTGGTATAAAGCCGTTAAAGCTAAAAGTATCATTAAAGCCTTTTATCGCCATTAAGACCCGTGTTTTTGACTTGTAAAACTTTTAATTTCCAAAGTCAAAATATTGTAAACCTTTTATAAAAAACGTAAGCCTTTTATACTTAATCAATACCCTAATAGGTTTTAATGGAAACCTATTTATATTAAAGTCCTATCAATTAAACGTAAACATAAAACTTCATCGCGATAAAATTAATACCAGTACCGTGAACTAATATGTTTAGTGGTCTCAAGTACGCGTAAAACCACAGAATACGTAATGCCTTCGATATTTCCTTTACCGTAATAGTTTCAATAAATTGAGAGCTATAAAACGCCGTAATGAAGCTAATGATATAAAATACTGGCTTTGTTGTAATAGTACTTAGTAATATAGGTTAACTTAACTCATAATAAAGTTGACTATACTAACTGCAAGTTAAGTGTGTTGTTTTTTGTGGTCCCAATATATTGGCTGCAAGTCAATTATAGTATGCGCTTACTTCATACTAGGACAGGGGTCAATAAATTATATATACAAATTACTATGTAAACCGGTTAGCGGTCTGTCAAACCTAGAATAATACATTTATTATTAAACCACACAATACTACTATAACTTCGATCAATCGAATCAACAACTTTTTAATGTTTAAAGCCCTTCCAATATTCTAACCATTAAAATAAAATACGTTTACAAAAACTTTGAAATTAAAATCTTAATTTTCTTTTAATGTAAACTTAAACATTAAGGTGTTTTGAGAATATATTTACTATTAATAGCGAAGCTGTTTTACTGCCTTTAACATTAATAAATATATATTTTAGTAACCAGTCGCATTTAAAACTATATAAAGCTTGTAAGTCGCCGGGTAATTAAACCGACAATATAATTAATGAAATTTCAACTTTATTTAGTTTCACATTATTACCTTTGGTTTTTAAAGGTGAAATTAAAGGTACTTACATTTAAGGCTAGGTAAGAACATTCTGTCATCTTTAATATAAACTAATTCATTAGTCTAAACGTTAATGTTAACGCTAAGGTTTCTCATATTTTAAGGCAAAAAATGAAGAGGGTAAGGGATTTGAAGATGTAAAAAATAATAAACCCAACGACAGTAATAAAAGTCGTCGATTCCAGTAAAAAGAGCGTTTTGAGCTAAAGCTAAATTTAGCTTTACCGGTATCTATATATTTAGGTTCTGTAGCAATATTAGAATCCTTTCGTAATACGACGTATTATAAATAGCATCTTATTAAATATCGTATTGCCTTAATTTCTGGTATAATGCCTTAAAAAACCCTACTCCACGTAATAATCGCGGATGGTAAACAGGTATGTAGAACTAGTGTTTTTATTATTATGCCGGCGATAAGGGTCTTCACCTGTTCGAAGGTATAAAAAGGCGTGGTCGACGAGTTATTACGTTGCTTCCAAACTGATGCCAGGATTTTCGTATTAATTTATAACCTTAAGCTTATTCTCCTCCTCTTCAACATTTAAACTTTTACGATTTTCGAAGTATTTAACGCAATCGTAGAAAAAGGTAAAAGGAAATTATTATTGGTAGGGCTTTGGACATTGCAACTTTGTCAATTCAATTGGTCGAAGTAATAGTAGTATTGTGTAGTGAAGTGGTGGATGTATTGTTCTAGGTTTGGCGGACTGCTAGCTGGTCTGCGTAGTAAATTTGGATGTCCAACTTCTTTGGCCGTGCCTTAGTATGAAATAGTTGCATATTGTACTTAACTTGCAGCCAATATAATGGACTTACATAAAATAATATATTTAACTTGTAATTCGTATAGTTAACTTTACTGTAAGTAAAGTTAACCTATTATACTGTAATTACGACTATTCCAACACTAGCGGCTTTTGAATTTGTGCATGTACGTTAGTGTAGTTAACTAATCTTTTCCGGTAGCTATTAAATTACAATCTTATTAACTAGCCAAACCCATATCAATTCCAGTTTAATTCCACTTAAAATTGCACTCATTTGTACTTAAATTGACCTTACTTGCTTTTAATTATCCTACGGCTCCGAGGTTCGACTTTATAGATTCTCATAAAAAAGTTTTCCCCCATAGGCCTATACAAACTTTTTAACCGTATAAATTGAATAATTTGCTATCGTTAATTCCCTAGCAGTCTTTTAGTTCGCCGGCACATCCCTAACTACTGCCATGTAATTTGAACTTGTCGGAAAGCCTATTAACGTAGATCTAGATACGTATGGTTAGCCTATTGCTATCTACTAAATTTTTAAGGGATTTTTTCTGTAATACCTTCATTATGGCGTTAGAAAGATTGTTTTTCCCGTTAATCTACCGGAACTCCTCGATTTCTCTTCCTTTATAAGCTTCGCAGAGTGCCAATACATTAATTATTGGGCGTTTTTCGTTAGTGGTTCCGAGCTTCGAAAGGCATTCGAATAGGCTCCTCGAGTCAGTATAGATTACCACTAGGATAGGAGGAATCTTTAGCTGGCTGGTGATAACGTTAAGGGTTTCTCACAGTGTTATACCTATATTAAACCCTGTTATTATGCCGTAAACTTTTGAAGCTAGTATATTTTGTATAATCCTTTTATATTTAACCAAGGTCTAGTAGATTAGGTTACCGATAATATTATACTGATTCTCCCGGTTGTTTTTATTAACTTAGATTTCGATAAATCGATTTGTACTATATTAATCCCCTGATCCAAGTTTCTCATCTTCTACTTAAGCCTTTTATTTAGCTGGTTAAAGTCGTTATTTGTTGAATCCTATATTTATATCATGAAGGATAGGTTGTAAGAGGCCTCCGTTAAATATAAATTGACGATGTAGTTATTACAGGTACAGTGTTTTAGGTATCTTTAAGCCTTGGTTACGTTAATTTTGTTGATTATAATTAAGTTAACGTCTTAACCCTCATAGTAAAAGCTTAATCCGGCATTAACACTAAGTATACGGATTAACTATTTGTTAAAGTTAAGTTGGTTGCCATTCGCTAACGTCATAATCAGCTTGTAGTTAGAACTTAAAGTCCTAAATCGCTTGTTATTCCGATTCTATAAAGTTAGCCGTTTTAACGAAAAAGGTATCGTTAATTTATATATCTATTAAGTCGAAGTCTTTTTCTATCGCTTTTAACAGATACGGGTCGTTTTTAAAGGATATTATACCTAGCCATATTTTAAAATACTATTAATAGGCTATGAACTAATAGATGCCTACATTAACTAGTCCGTATAAAAGCTTGATACATCTTATTACCGTTTCCGGAAGGTAAATAACACGTAGTTTATATAGTAATTTTAGCAAAACAATTCTTTATAAGTTGGTTACTAATTACATATATATTCATGTTATATTTCGGCTATTAAGTGTAGATTTGATTTTAATTTCAGATAGTAAAACTGCTGTAAAAGTGACTAACAAGTGTTATATAATATTTCAAATCGTTAGTGATTATATGAGGATTTAGTCTTTGCCTTTATTACCGTATTTTTAAGCGATTAAACGTAACTTTTAATACGGCCGCCCAATGGTCTTATCTTTAACCTCGTGGATAATCCTCGACTTAAAACTCGTCATATTTGGGTCTTAGAAGTAAAAATTGGCCTTCGGTACAAAATATACAATTTTTGAATTAGTATTCCATTAATCTCGATCTTATCGCTTTCATTAAAAGGTTTTCCAGAAGTTTTAATAATACTTTATGTTTAAATCTTTAGTACCAAGTCTTCATTATCCTTGTGTTTTATACTTATTTAAATATTATTATAGATACGGCCCAGTACGTATTTATTCTCTTTAACATTCATATTTTTCAGGAGTTGTCTATTCCGGCGGCAATTTATCAGTTTTTCGATAATGGATAAAAGAGGTTCGTATTAGCTTAGTCGTTTTGTTTAAGGGTTTTTATCGTTAATTTACCTAATGTAGGGCTTAACCTTAGTAGTACAGAATGTTACGGTGCCGTTAATAATTTCAAGAACTATTTCAAAATTAGCTATATTTAAGATTTTCTATGGGCTTTTTTATTTACCCGGCTCCCGCTATACAAGAATTCTATTTTACAAAAGTTAAGTAAGTACTTCGATTACCGTAGGGCTATTCTTGGTGTTAAGGGTGTCGTTAATTTAGCGATGTGCCGATTCTTTCCACAATTCTTTTAATGATTTTCCGTAAGCTATAGCTTTTTTTAGGTATTTGCTAATAGTGTAGATTCACTCTTTAGGTGTGGGTACGCTTTAAAGACCAATATCATTAATATTATGTCATTAGTGCCTATAATATCGTTTAAAATCTTTATCGCTATTTAAAAACGTGCTTTTGAATTCGTAAAACTTTCAATCTTTAGCATAAGAATATTGTGCGTTCAGCGAAGTAATAAGTATGCCTTTTTAACCTTTCCAATGCTTTAGTAGGCTTTTATAGGCACTTTTTTTCACTAGATTCCTATTATTTTGGTATTTTCCTAAAACTTTGCTGTCGTAAAGTTGGTGCCGGTATTGTAAACGACGACGTTGGGTGGGCCTAAATATGTGCTAATTTACAATATTATTAGGGTTTTCTACGTATTCTTTACTAATAGGGACTTTAAAAACTTAGCTTCGTGAAAAGAGGTTGCAAAGTTAACAAAGTAGAAAATAGGCTTATTATTTAAGTATAACATATTAATCAAAAACTTAAAGTTAAAGTCCTTATCGTATTTTAGTGTAAACTTAAATTTTTAAAGAGTTTAAGCATGTTTTTAGTAATAGTGGTAAAGCTTTTTGGTAACTTTTAAAGTAAAGTATTGCATATCTTTATGCTTTATGAACTTTATAGCTTTATATAGTTTATTAACAATTAGGTAATTAAAACACTGATGTAATTAATGCATTTTTGCCTCCGTAAGTTTTAACATTATTATCTTTATACCTTAAAGATAAAACCATAGGTACCCTCACTTAAAGGCGAGGGGAAAACTTTAACAATTTTTAAGCAAATTGTTGACGTTAATATTAACGTTAAATTCAAGGGTCTTTATATCTTCCAAGTAAAAAAAGAAAGTGGTATGGGAATTAATGATATGAAATTTAATCGACCTAATAATAGTTTGAATGACTATTGTTCCTAATAATGATGGTTATTTATCTAGTTCGAAGTTAACTTTAACTTTATTAGTATCGTAACGATTAATCGTGGTAACTGTGGTGCTTTTTCTCCGCAAAGCGACATATTGCTAATAAACTCCTGTTAAATACCTTACTGCTACTATGTCTGGCATAATACCTTAAAACGTATAGTTCGCGTAACAATCGTAAATGTTAAAAGTGTGTAAGGGGTCAAAGGCCTAGTTAGGGTCAAAGTAAGGGTTTTTAACACTTAAGTGGTATAAAAAGGCATGGTCAACTAATTATTAGGCCGTATCAGTACAAGTGTTTTTATACCACTTAATTTTCTTAGGGGTATCGTTACTATTAATATCCTTATTGATTTCGAAGTTTAAGATATAATCCAAGTAATTCTATTCGAAAGTAGTAAGATATTGAGTACGATATATTAACTTTTTGTTATTACGCTTGGCAGGGGCGTGGCGAGTTAACAAATAACCAGATTTTCTATAAACCTAATACTTTTGTCACTATTACAACAATATTTTTTTACAGTTAATAGATCCGTTTAAATCTTGACTCTATTAGCACTAATTTAGCTATTACCTTTAGTTCGAAATCGTTAGGCCAGATTTTAGGTTTTGAGAGCGTTTATAACCGTACTTTTCTTTTGAGATTTACTATCACCAGATAGTGCCCACTATATAGCTAGTATATTGTGACCCTCGCTAATGTGAAACGCATACATATACTAGCAGGAAGGCCCGCAACTCAAGTATTTCTACCCCAACAACCACTGTATTCGAAAATCCCTATTACTTCCAAATTATACCGTATAATACGTGAAAATACAATATTAAAAACTATTTACTTAATTAAACAAATATATAAAGTGGAAAACTTAATTTTATACATCTATAGCTAATTTTGGGAGAATGTATTGTATATATGTGATAAATTCCATTAGGGTTTTATAATTAACCATATTAGTCCTTATAACGTGTTACAAAATTATAGGGACTGCAAATATAGATTATATTTGTATAAATTTATCCATATGTCACTTAAAAGAGGGCAGGAAGTATTAGGTGTATCGAAAAAGAATTTTAACTAAATATACTTATAAAGAAAAGTCCAACGTTATAACCTTTATTCAAAAAACGGAAAAGCATAAAGACAAAAGGAAAAACTAGAAACCGAACCTTAAGCCAGCCTTTCAATCAAGGACTTAAGGTAACCCTATGGCTTAGAGATTCGTAACATTGTATGGGCGTAAAAACTATAGCTTTGACTGGGCCGTATTATACGGATATCTTAGTCACCACTCGACGCCTACTCGTATCGAGGATTTGACAGCGGTTTTAAAAGAGTAAAGAAACCTGTAAAATATATATATCTTCGTTAAAAACCCTCGGTAGTAGGGAAGATATACTTTATAACTCGGTATAAGATATACTTCGTAAGTAATAACCCGAACCACCTTGTTTCCACGGACTGTAAGCCCAAAAAGTATAAAAGAATAGTAAAAGTAGTACATCACTAAGTGGGTGGTGTTCCAGAGAAAGTCTTCTATAGATAGCTAAATAAAGGTATTCAAAGTATAGTTGAAGGCCTTGATAAGCGAGAGGGGTACCGGTGTAGATAACGACAACTTAAAGATAAATAAATAAATAAAGCCTTCAAGTGCGAGCGTTTATAATAGATGTTTCTCTTTGAAACCTTAAAACGTATAAGGAATCAAACTTATATCACAGAGGAAGTTAAAATCTAAAAGCCTCACTGAGCGGGCGGAGTACTGGTATAGGTGGCGACGGCTCAAAGATAAGTAAATAAAAATAAATAAATGAATAGAGCCGTCAAGTGCGAGCTATTATAATAAAGGACTTTTTTAGACCTTAAAGCGCAAAATAATCAAATTTATAGTATGCAAGTTTAAGTTTAAAGGGCTACGTTTATACAAGTAACGAGGGACGGAATCGTTGGTTATAAAAGCTATTATCTGAATACACCTCTGATCGAGTGGTACGCCAGGCCGACAACGATCTTCATAGCCAAAAAGGTGTCGCTGGAAAAGATTCAAATGGTAATAGAGCTGATTAATTATGTTGTGGTGTAAAAGAATACATTTAAAGTAATATTGTTGAGAGCGGCTGAATCTGAATTTTTTTCTCAGAAGTGAGCACTATCAGGGTTCACAATATTGGCCACCTACACTCCTTAACAAGGTGGCCTGTGCAATCATTCCAAGAAAGTTAATGTAAGGTCGAATATGTTATAACCGTACTTGTGGTTAATTTAATTGACTACCGTACGGCTTTTTTCTTTTACGTTACGAAAGTTGTTAGCTTAGAGATATATATTAAGCTAATTTAGTATACCTATTATCACAGTTGTAAGCGAGGAGCATGACTAATTAAAGAAGCCTTCGCAGGTGGTATTTAGGTGTTATAGGGCGTATTTAAACTCGTTAATACCCGTAACGGCTGCCTATACCTGTTCACAAAGTGTGACTTCGCTAGTATGGTCTTTCCTCATTGCCTATTAGCATAACATTAACTTTTCAAGAATTTGATTTAGTATATCTATTAATGTTTCCTATTTTTTTCCCCTTCATTATTGTAGTTTACTTAGTGGTAACATAGTTTATATAGTATTAGGTAAGGTGTACGTCGTATTCGAAGTAGCTTTTTATACTATCTTAAATTTTTCAAAGAGTCGTTGTTCGGGTTAGAAAGGTTAGGTAATAGTTTTTGGCGTGCCTTATAAGGATTTGAGAAAATATTAAGTAAAACCCAAAAAGAGAAACCTCTATCTACTTACAAATGTTTAAAAAGAATATTATCTTCGTATTGAAGAGATTATTAGACTTTCCGTTATATTTCTTTACATCATTCTAAATTTTCATGAAATCCGTGAAAAGTTTGTAATTGATGTTGATTATTTTGACTGGTTTTAAGGGAATATCGCGATCATTATCTCAGTTTTTATTAGTGTTTCCTTATGATTTAAATCTTGAAGCTTCTTAGTTATAGTAATAAATGTAATTGACAGTCGCTTGGCTTAATAGGTAAAGTCCTATGGTAGGACCTGTAGTGAGCTCTCGCGTATAGGAAAACCTACTGTAAAAAGTCTTTTAAGGGGTTTAGCGATTCTAATTAAAGGGTTGGGAGGGGATAGACTTAAAGGTTTTGAGGTAATTAACAATCTTGTTTAATTGACTGGTAGATAGCGTTAGCATTAATTCCTTTGGGCGTGTTAGCTGCTACCGCTTTACGTGTCTTACCTTTGCTGAGAGCATACTCCGATATATTACGTAAAGGTGTTGGGCTGCCGATCAAGTTAACAAGTTTTTAATTGCTAGCGCGTAAAAAGACTTAAATTAGATAGGGGTAAAGGGGTGGTCCCCTAGAACGTGTATAAGGGCGTTAAGGTTTTTTAACACCTTTTCTTTTAGGGCGTATGTCTTAAGGGCATTTCTCAAATTAAGCCAATTAAAAAGGGTTTTAGCTAATTTGATGGAGCTCTTTTTTAACACGTGAGTTCTTCGTCGTTTAAGTTTTTCCGTTAGTTTAAATTTAACACCCTTTTAAATGTTCTTCTTCATATTAATAGTTTAGTCGTTGAAGAACTTACGATATTTATGAGAAGGTGCGGTCGCCGCGGTTAAGTTGTTTGCCGCCGTTTTACTTAATAATAAAGTAGCTGAAAAAGTTGACTAGGTGAGTTTCGGTTAAGTTTTTATTGACATTTGGCCCTCAAAGGTTTTTATTGTATTTCTTTAAAAAGAGTAATCCGAGGGTTTTAATCCCTTTTTATAATTTTTAGGTAGGTACTATCTTAAAACTCTAGTTTATGTAAGACTTGGTGGGTAAGGGGCTTAGTAACTTAGGACGTAGAGACTTGGCAGTTTTACGTAAAGTTACGCAGCATACCTTTTTTACGCGACTTGGTTATTTTTGGTGTTTCGTTTAAGGCAGCGAACTTGGCGATTAACTTAGCGTAAGAGAAGCAAAAAGGAGTGAAGTAGGGGAAAATCTTGGTGTTTAGATAAAGGTTTTAGTATAAAGGGTAAGGTCGAAGATTATTTGTTTTTTAGGTGTGAGATTTAATCGTTTTCAAAGTAACAATACCCTCAGTAGTACTAACTTGGCCGTTTGCTAACTTACCGAACTTTAAGACTTCTAACAGTCAATTTCAACGTTTTTAAACAGGATTTTTGTGAAAGATTTTTCAGTTTTTTCAATAGCGATACCGTCGCTATCTTTAGACTACCATAGAGACCGGCGTAGCCCAAAAGTCATCTTTACATACTGCCGTAGAGACTAATACAATAGTAAAGGCCCTTCGAAAGAATATTTCTTCTACCCTAACCGCCGTTGTTAAAGTAGAGCGTAACCGGAAAGTAGCCTTTTATTTTACTTAGATTAGCTGTATTTAACTTAATAGGTACTGATTAGTATTGTTAGAGCTTTATACATTGCAACTGTATCTATTTTATTTTTCGAATTAACAGTAATAATGCGTGGTTTAGTGGTGGATGTATTGTTTTAGGTTTGGTAGACCGCTAGCCGGGTTGCGTAGTAATTTGTTCGGTCAATTGCTTAGCCCATGTCCTAGTATGAAGTAAACGCATACTTTACTTGACTTTCAGCTAATACAGTAGATACACACGAAACAATACACTATACTTTCAGTCAGTATAATCAACTTTACTGTATATAAAGTTGATCTACTGCACTGCAATTACTACTATTCCAACAATTATATATAATATTTTACTCGTTTATCTTTAAGTTTAACAGCCATATAATATATTAATCAATAACCTTATTAACCTCAAGTTCAACACATCTTCATTTTTGGGCAATTTTATTTAACTAAATTCAATAGTCTCTTCTTTACGTAATATATTTACTATGACCCTAAGCTAGGCTTTCTATTAACCGTATGAATTAGGCCTACCATACTCACGAGTGAGAAAATACGCGTAAAAGGTGTTTTATTCGTTATCGTTAAACTTTGAAGCTTAGGTGTATATACTAGTCGAGCTCAAAACACAAGTTGTTATAGTTGCTAACGAAAAATACAACTGGCTAAAAACCCTTTTATAAGTAACGTTAGGGTACTGTAAAGCATATTCAAACTCTTTATAGCCCGTAACGGCTTCCCTAACCTATTATAGTAATATTCTTTCTCCAACTCCCATATTCTCCATTACTTATTAATAACGTATGAGCTTATCAAATATTTAATAAAAAAAAGTCTATCATACTTTTCAACTCTCTCTTATATTACCACTTAATAATATTCCAATTTCTATGGTATTCAATGAGGTTGATATAATACCAGATTTAACCTTTAAAACCGTTGTAAATATCTAGAAAATAGTAGCAATTCGTTAAGTATAGAAGGTAGTAATCCTCAGTTTAGCCGGTAAAAATATTGGGAAACAGCGAGTAAAAGCCTATGAGTTCAACCCTCATCTGGAGATAAATATTGAAGAATGGGCTCAATTTGACATCAAAAAAGTTGTACTGCTTACCGTTATACTTCTCCTTTCCTCTCTAGATCTTAATGAACGTGGTGATTGCTACGTGATCAGTATCCACTATAAGGATATCTCAAGGGAAAAAAATGATGTACTGGTCGTAATGACCTTCTGAATCCCTCGATCGATGCTAAAGAAAGGTTCTGGTAGGTAGGATAAACAGAATACTTACCTTTGGCAAAATTTAAAGGTGAAAAGCTAATAATCGTACCTATAGTAGGCTCGCGTATAAAACCAATCCTTCCTTGATTTTTGTGCTAAAAATGGACGTGCTAAAGGGCCTGTGGGAAGGGGACTTAAGGGTTTCCGCCGCAAGGGACTTGGTAATACTTCTCTTGGTATTAAGGGGTACGTCGAGATTATTATTCAATTAACTAGTAAACTTGAAGTCTTAATAGGTGTAAATTATTCAATTTTTTATGGACAGTAATACTAAGTTACTCAAAAAAATTTATAAAAGGGTTTGAGAAACTTATCTAGGCTTAGGCGTGATCTTAGGAACGTGTTTATAGGTATTAAGGTATGTTATCGACAGCAATACCTTTTCTGTTGCCCTCGTAAACCCATTCAAAGTCTTCGTAGGTAGCGTATTCGTATAGTACGTTGGCCAGATTACCCTTCTTTCCTATTTTCGCGAAAAAGTCGACGCCTTAATTTACGAGCTTAATCTTTAACCTAATCTTAACCTATTGATTTACCGTCTTTCACATATTCAAGTTTCATTTTACAAACCATTTTTAAAAGTTATCAAACGATTTTAAGACTTAAACGATTCTGGTGGTATTCAAATCGAGAATATAAACTCCGATTATATTGGTAAGGTATTTAATTGAAGACTTTTCGTCGGCGTTCGTATAGGAGAAATCGGTTTCAAAGTGCTTAATTAATGTAAAACCGATGCTTTCTATTAATTTCCTTCTAGTGAGGTCTTTAAGGATATGATTTTTGGCATTTTAGGTAGCTATTTAGATAATTAAAGGATATATTAAACAATGAAAAGGTTGTAGGGGTAAAAATTTGGTATAAAAAGGTAAGTTAAAAGTTGTTTACTTTTATAATTAGTATATTTAAAATTCGTACAAATTAATCGTTTTTGCGATTGGAAATTTTTAATATTGATATCCGTAATAATATTAACTTAGCTGTTTGTAAACTTAACGACGTTAAAAATTTGGTGCGGCTAATTTCAACGTTTTCGAAACTATTTTAGATTTTTTTTTTTGTGTTTTTGAGTAAAGATATAATATTTACCTTTCAATTACTTATGAATAGCAAGAGCACTTGAAAAGATTTCCTCTTTACTACCTGTAAATAGTATACGTAGTAGAAAGGGGCTTTTCGTAAGAATCTTTCGTTTACTTTGCCGAAATAAAGTGTAGCAACCAGAAAGTAGCTTCTTTTTCTACCTAGTTTATCTATGCTTAACCTAATAAATACCTATTAGTGTTAATATACTTTTATCGTTGTAACGTAGTCGATTCGAATCACTGTCGTCGAAGTAACTAGTTTTGCATTGAAATTGGTTGATGAGTTGTAAGTTTTAAGTTCGGCAGACTGCTAGCTAGCATGCGCGCTAATTTGCATAGCCAAATTCTTTAGCACGTACCCGACTTTGAAGTGGGTACCTACTATACTTGACTTGTAGTCAATCCCAAACTGAAGTTGATTTGCATTCAGTACAATCAACTAATCATAAATATAGTTGATTTAACTTTGTTACATTTGACTGATATTTCAACAGGAAATTTTATAATCTTTTCGATACGAAAATATTTTTTTTAAGTATTTGCAAGTAAACAAAGGTATTTTTCTTAGTTTTCACTCTTTATTCCCTGAAATTCTTATAAACTATACGAATAATTATTACTTAACTTTACTAACGAAAATAAAAACCTTTCGCCACATTTATAACAGTATGAAAAGTTATTTTGAGAACGACTTCCATTTTACGTAATATTACACAGATTGGACCATAACGAAATAAACGATGATAATAGCTACAAAAAAAAGAGGAAGAAATTGTTATAGGCTAGTGCCTAGACTAATGGCCACTAAGAATCTAGCTCTAATAGTTACTATCCTTGCTTCCACGATGCTCTAAAGCTGTTCGGAAGCTGCACAGAAGCATGCCCTTATCTGTTACATAATCAAGCCACTTTTCTTTTTACAGCTTCGTAGCAGTTTCCTAACAGAGGTCTCTCCTTTCTTTTCTATCAAGGATTATAAACAGAATCCGACTATTTTGAACAGTAAATTTGGTTTTAATTCTTTTATGTATCATTTTCTAGTCTCTTCTGACGGTATTTCGGCTGTTTATTAGCGATTACAAATTAGGACTATGTTTTTGCCGACTTTTTGAACCTAATCCATTAAACTTCAAAGTAATTCCACAATATACGCCTTGATGTATAGCTTCAAAACGCTTGAACGGTTGAATATAACTATTGTATTACCTAATATAAACGTTTTACTAACGTCTTACAGATAAAATTCATCAAACGGAATTAAAATGTTTACGAATACGTATAATACTTGAAATAATGGAATATTAATATATTGAACGCGTCAAAGAATATAATCCGGCAACTTGAAGTTACCGAAACGCCTACGTTTTTGAAACGAACCCCTCCTTAAGGAGTTTTCATCACGTTACCTACGAATGACGTAGCTATTACGTTGCTCCCTACCGGGGAACACTTTAGCTTTTCCGACTACAACAATTCGGATTTTTTAACTTCGACTATGATATAGGCCTCCCGTTCGATTAACGTTAACAATTTAAACTGTAGTCTTTTAATTAGTTTTAGGTTGAATTTTCCGACGTTATGTTACGATTTTTGGTATAAATAGCTACAATATTACGAAAATTACGTAAAACTAGAAGTTTATTGATATTAAAAAAATTACGCCATTTTTAAATACTTCAAGGTTTTTATAAAAACCGTTATAAAACGTTACTAAGCTCATAGTGGCGACGGCAGTATTAGCGATCCTAATACCTTTCTAATTATATTTCTCGCTTATTGTTACAACTTTAACGCAGCTAATGATATTATTCTTCGCCTTAAAATATGAAACAAAAAGCCCATAAACGATTCCACATATTTTTTAACGGTTAAAAAGCTTTATTTGTAAAATCTAGCGATAGAACCTGGAATCCACCGCTAAGTTCATTATTTTCAAGGGGGTTAATAACGATATAGTAACTAATACGTCAATTCCCCTTAATATACCCGCGGGTTATAAAGACTGGGTCGCCCGCGTCCAATTTGTTAATAAACAACTTCATAATTTTCGTACTTGGTATGGTAACGTTAGATATATTAACGTTGTTGATACCAGAGATGTTATACATAGTGGGAGTAATAGCGTCGACGTCCCTATTTGTAATAGCTAGGTAAATGTTATTATAACTGGCGTAAACGCCTTTCGAACCTTTTTAAAACGGCACATTACCTAGGTTAGCTACTCGGAACTTTTTCGTCGTAGGAACTTTGGGTTATACTTACGATATACCGCGAACAGTTATCGTATCCGTACCTGCCTACTAAATCCAGTGTAACGCCTGAGCTATTCCAATACTAAGGTTATTATAGGTATTTACTTTACCTCGGCCGAGGATTTTATTAATTTTGAGGAGGAAAAAGCGCAACTTTTATGTATAATTATATATAGGGATTAACAGTTTTTTTATGCGACCCGATAGTTTTCCTTTGATTTTTCAATAAGTTTCCGTTCCTAATAAATTCTTTTTATAATTCCATTTCATCTATCCACTTTGTAGTAAATATAAGTTATAAATATTATAATGTACGCGTAAATAACTTGTAAATCGATTGAAGTTACTATGTGTCCTTTTTTTCCTAATGATTTAACAAAACTACGAATTACATACCTAATTCCACCCTACGCCTTTTTTTATCACTTTTCTAAACGTTAACCTCGACGAGTTACGATACCGGATATAAGATTATATTATTTTTCATTTCTAATACGTCGTTGTTTTGGATAAACTTTGGACAAAATATTGATAGGTAACTTACGCTATTTCAAATTATATATTAATTTTGGAAGAGCGGATAACTATTGCGTTTAGAAACGAAGGTTTACTTCAATATAAAAAGCGCCTAAAGGAATTTGCGCCGTTACTTTTTACGTTTCTTTTGGAAAGCCCCAAAAAACCAAGCGCTATTATTACGCAGCTCGCTGTCGTTTCCTTTGAAAACATTAACAAAAAGCTTATGCCAAAACCACTCGTTTCTATTAATAATGTTTCCCAACGCTTTTAAAAAGTATTCCCCTTTATTCTATAAGGTTCTAAAAGACCAACTTCCTCTTTACCTTTCAGAAACCAATAATAAAATCGTTCTTTAAAATGATAGTTAAAACTAGCCTTTAAAGGTTCCATAAGACCTGTTATACTGCATATTGCAGAAGGAACTTTTTATATTAAAAAATACGTTGATCGAATTACTCGACTAAGGTTATATTTGCGCGTGAAGCTTTTTAATGGGTGCTTCCGTACTTTTCGTTAAAAAACCCTAGGGTAGCCTATGTTTTTATATCGATTACCATAAAATTTCCGCCATTATCAAGCCAAACGTTACCATTTTCCACTTATTAAAAAAAAGTTCATTAATATCTCCTAAATTAAATAGTTTACTTAATTGGATATCCAAACCTTTTTTTATAAGTTTTGTTTTCAAAAAGGAACTGAATGGAAAACTACTTTTTGTATATGTTTTGGAATTTTCGAATAATTGATTACCTCCTTTCTCTTTTTTAATATATCGACTATCTTTTCACTATATATAAATAACTTGTTACGACCCTTTTTCAACATTGTTTGATTCATTTGTTTCGAAGATATTGTAATATATTTAAATAATACCTTTGACGATTATAATGTCAGGATTAAATAGGTATTAAACTCTTTCAATGCTACATAACTTAATTTATATATATTTACATGTAACTCAAACGTTTAGCAAAATAAATACCTGGGATTCGTTATTAAATTTGGCTTTGACATCTGTATAAATTCGGAGAAATTACGCGTTATTCGGAAATAGACGGCTTAAATATTTCTTTCAAAACCAAGGGTTTTTCAGATGAACTAATGTTTACCAATATCTTATTCGCAATCATTTTACGACTATTGGGTCCTTAATTTGAACAATTCAAAAAGATATCCGTTTTTGTTAGGAACCCGAAGAAAAAGTTTCTTTCGAATAGCTTAAGTTTAGGTTTTTTTTTAAGCTTATTTTCGTTTAATGGAATTCCGACCGCGATACCTTTTTGAAAGCCAATTATTTTGATTGGACCTTAGGTGGATATCTGCTTTAACACGACAATCACAGTAACTTACAACTTATAACATATTATTTTCGCCGTTTATAGTTTGCTTATAGTGATTACAAAATTCAATATAAGGAATTACTTGGAATTATAAGTTATTTAAAAGTATAAAATATAAAGCTTCGGGGTATGGTTCGATCATTTACTATTTTTATGGATTATAAAAACTTAAGGTATTTTATAATTATACGACGACTTTCTGAACGATGAATTAGTTAATTCGAAAGCCCTTTCTAAAAAAGAATTAAATTGGTTTATAATAAAAGAGTTGATTATATATGACCTAATACATTATTTCGAAAAAAAAAACTAGGATATTTTTAAATATCCTTTAGAACTACTAATTTTAAACCGGGAAATTTAGCTTTTACGCTCTGAATTCACCGCTTTTAAATAGTTTTCCCGTACGTATATCTCCTGGTTAACTGTTATAAACGAATCTATCCTGATGGGTTATGAACTTTTTACTAATATCGATCTTTATAGTAGTTCAGACGCCGTTATTACATGTAATACCACTTATTCTTACCTACTTCGTATAATACATATAGGCGACCGAAGCTTTTTTACCGATATTCGTGTTAATGATAATCAAGTATTTAAGGATTCGATTTCGAAATGCTTAGTAAACAACGATAATATTCCACGGTTTCGTAATCGTATTTAGGTACCCTTTTATGAGTCGCTTACTACCGTATTAATATAAATTTCTTTTAACTTACTTTTTATTGACTAGCCGAAACGCGACGTTACTATTGTTATCCTTTTTAAAATATGCTTTTAACCCGGGTTATACGGAATGGTCCGGCGTTTTTGCCGGAATTAAGACTTTTATAGACGTTTAACTTATAAAAAACATCGTTCAAAAGGGCTCCCTAAGTCTTTACTAGTTTTAAATAGCTTTGAAACGAATTTTCATCGACTTTAGAATTAACCACTTTTAGGAACGTATTAACGACCTCCATCATTTTATAATTATTACGGATCATTTAAATAATGTTGTCATTCTCGATACTATAATTATCATAAACGCCGAAGCTTACGTAAAGAGGGTTTTAGATTGTTATGAGCGATTTTGCGAATTTTCTCGAGTAATTATTAGTAATCAAGACTTAAATTAGATCGGTAGGTTTTAGAAACACCTTTAAGACTTAACGAAAGTAAAATAACGTTTAAACACCGTATTTTACCCCGAAGCCGACGACCTTACTAAACATATTAATTGATTTTTTTAACGAACTTACGTTTTTTCGTCGCTTATACTGCATATAATTAAAATATCTTATTAATCTTTTTCCAACTAACGTTGAATAATATAAATATATTTATTATCAGTTCTAATCCGGGTTTATAACCTACAGTCATCATATCGACTTTATGTAACCTGTATAACGTACATTGATTCTAGTTACGAAGTTACGCGTAAAGGCCAAAGATTTCGTTGAAATTGTCCTCGATATTATGGAATTCGCATAAGTTGTGATAATAGCTATGTAATGACGTATGGTAGAATCAGCTAATAAGTAACGCTTCCCTTTCAAACGATTTCAGATTGGTAATAACGTTTAGTTTTTTTTAAAAAATGATTAAACATTAGATGGGGTTTCAGAAAAGCTAAGTTGGATTAATAATAAATATAGTATTACGAGTATTATCGATTCTTAAGTTTTCGAACTTGATATTTCAAAAGGAAAATATCACCGGTTTTATATAGCCTAATTCATTCAAGTTACTTTGGACACGATTTTAAATTAGCAAGCCCTCGACTTTGAATTATTCGCAATTAGTGTTATATATAACTATGGTAAAATAAAACCGGAGTATTACATTAAATGTATTTTACGAGCCCCGAATAAATTTTAGGTAGCTTTCCTTCTACTGTGCAACTTCCCGGAACGATAGGTACTAGCTTAATAGATATGTTACGTACATCTAATGTAAAAGTCGTTTTTAAGCTTTTTAAATACCGCGGCTTTCGAAGTTTTCGAATTATATTATAAATAGGCGGAATATAATAGCCTTTTGCCTATACCGTAGGCAAACTTAAAATATTATCAAACTTAAAATATTATATTCTATGTGGATATTAACCTATATCCCTATAATTAGTAAGCAGCTATGCTGCGGAGTACACCTTTGCAGAGTGCATGGTAACGTACCACTCTGGAAGGTGCATTCCTGCAAAGTGCATGATAGTGTTCTACTGCCTAGAAGTGTCATTTTAAAAATACATAATACCGTACCACTACCTAGAAGTGACATTTGAAAAATATATGACAAAGTGTCACTACCCAGAAGAGAGATAAGCAAAATGTATGATAAAGTTCCACTGCCTGAGTAAAAGGTTATAACCTCTCACCTATGGCATACACTCTCCAAATACTTCTTCTCCTTTAAATATTATATCATTTTACTATTATAATACCAATCTTTTTAATTAATCGTTCATTTCGTTAACTTACTAAAATCATTACTAATACAAATTGATAGCTGACTTGGTCCATCATAAATAACTTAAATGAAAAAAGATAAATCTTAGTTAAATACTTATAATAGGATATTGTAACGGGTTCAACTATTTGTACTTTAATATTACGACTTATAAAGACTATACGAAAGTATGAAATTACGCGGGAGAGACTTTAAAACTCGAAACGTAATAAGATTATAAAATCCGAAGCAACTTAAAAAAAAAACTTTAATACGGTACTATTAATCAACTAGTACTCTATTTATTATAAGCTACGTTAAGTTGTCTGTTAACTCTCTTTAACGCTTTAAACGTACCCGGGTACTTCTTAAAACGCTTCTTATTACATTATAAGCCACATAAGCCAAAACCACCACGTTTTTAAAACCTTTCATTAAAACCCATCTAATATGAATACAATATCCAAACCGTTTACATACTTCGGGAACGGCTAAAATATAATATCTATATAGCTTACGAAACCTTAAAGCAACTAAGACACAATACCTAAACCTCTTGAAAATAATAAAAACGGCTACAATACGATATCCAAACCACCCACTAAACGCGAACCGAGCCTTATACACCGCTCCAGAACACATACACTTACCTTTTCATATTCATTTTTCTCTTTTCTTATTACCATGTTCGCTTTACCTTAATCTCCTTAAACTATTAATTTAAATTTATTACTTACAACGTTTAAATTTATCAATCTCTTGATTAATATAACGCTTATAAAGCATTAACACCTCAATTTAAAACGTATAATCAGCTTATAATCACGTTTTATTTACATCGCGTTTAAATTTAACTTTTAGTAACCAGCGCTAAATAACTTACTTTAACCGTTTTATCATACCTTATTTGCTTTTTATTTGCATATTTTTACACTTTTATTTTCAATATTTAAACCAAACCACCTTAAATACTTTATACTAAACGAATCCGAACATTATTCGCTACGTAAATTTAACATCTACACCGCTTTAACATTTCCGGTATATGTACAAACCAGCCTTCAAACCGCTCCAATCCACTTTATACTTTTACAACTATGGCTTTACTAATATTAAACCTCGCAATAGCTAACAACTATATAGACTATCTATTTACGAATACTGTTGGAATAATAGTCAAATGCAATATAGTCAAGTCAACTTTACTTATAGTAAAGTTGATTGTACGTACTGCAAATTGACTATAGTTTGTGGGAATACACTGCAAGTACAGTGCAGTAGGCGCACACTTCAAAGTAGGGCACAAGAAAAACACTGTAGCTATACAAATTAGTGTGCAAACCGGCTAGCAATCTGCCAAACTTAGAACTTGCACATCAATCAACAATATCAACGCAGCACCAGTTACTTCGACTACAGTGATTCAAATCGACTATGTTGCAACGATAAAAACCTACCAACAAATACGTGATTTCGAAATAGAAATTTAAAGCATTTTGACCATAAACTATGAGATAATAAAATCGAAACACCAATAAATAATTTAGACCTTTTTACAATATATACGTACGTTATGAACATGATTTTCAACTATTTTAACGGAAACATTAAAGGACACAACTTATTAGACGACTTTAAGAGGACTTTACAAACTAGACGCCAGATATATAATGTGTAATCGATGATATAATATCCAGGATATTATGAAAACAATGACGGGGTAAAGGCATTAATGCGACTAGTAGTAACCATATCTGTATTATAAAAGCTCTTTTAACAAAGCCCCGACTTATTTAAACCCAAATTAAATCGATTATAAAGTAATGGACGTAAATTTTGTAAAGGGATACTAATTAAAAAAAACGTTGAAATGACTATTTGAAAATAATAGATAGGAAAAGAAAAAAATACTTCGTAAATATAAGGAACGAGACGCTTATCAAGCTTGAACGTACGCCTAGAAATGGAAATGAAGCTGAAGGAATCAATGGAAAAGGAGTAAAAGCTACAAAAATCATCTTCCACGCGTGTTGAACGAAAATCCTCACCAAAACGCACTTTGAAACAAGGACAAAAATGAAACCATACTCCGGATACAATTAACAATCAGCTCGTTCGTAATAAAGACGGCCCGCCCTAAAATAATATAAATAACGTAAAACGTTAATACGTACTTTATGGATTAATACTCGCTAACGACGACTCTTACCATAAACTCACACCGTATCACTTTCCAACTAATAAAAGTGATCTGATAAAACTTGATGACTTCGTCAAACTATTAAATGAAGACAAAAACTATAACGGAGAACTATATAATGTATTCAGTAATAAGATACGAGTAATACTAAATATATATAAAAAGCTAAATAATAAACCGTTATAGTTTTATATTATTCTACCAATTATATTATCTGTGTAAGCTATGGAGTAATATATATATATATCATTTTACATAAGTAAATACATTCCCGAAGTGTTATAACCTCTTGAAATTTTATATTAACACGAAAATTAACCACTAGTTTTACGATAAGAACTATATTAACACCATCTGAACATCTGTAAAAAGTTAGCATAAAACCGTTGATAATAGCCTATAAAAAGTATTCACTACCTTATTAACGAAGTTACAAAAGTACTAAATAACCTTTAAACCAAAATAAAAGGTTAATAAACTATTAATATAAATAATGACAAAAGTATGCCGCGAAAACCTAAATTTCGACCTCATATTGTTTAAACTATAAAAGATTTAAAAGCCTTTTGCATAAGTTTTAACCTATAATTTGAAACTTACATACGTCGACAGGAAAGCTTCGAATTAAAATTTGTAACTGATGAAACTTAAGGTTAATTTCAGATTACCAAAACAAACCTCTTCGAAACCATTTATTACGTTTTGAACCGAAGGTTTAAAGTATACCTAAGGTAAAATGAGCGCCTCAAACACGGTTATTGGAAAACAATTATTAGGAACAAAGCTTTGGAAACCGAAGGCAAAATAATTACTATTGAAAACAAACTTATACCTAAAGGCGAAACTTATTAAGCTTATAACAATACTATGGAATGGTATACAAAATTTTACGGTTTTTCAAAAAAGTTATATTATATACAGTAAAATAAGTTATTAGTTTATTCACCAGTTGAAATATAACTAAATTTGGACCAAACGTTGATTTCTGGCCAATTACCTACCTAAAAACCAAACGAAAGCTAATTTTATAGTATACGTAACTGGCGGTAAGGTCTTAAGTCTATAAGATTCACGTAAACTAAGGTCTTTGAAGATTAATCATAATGGTTTGTATTATAGTATAAAGGATGATGATCGTCATCAAGCAGAAGCATCCAAAGGTATATGCCATAGGTAAGGGCTTATAAGCCCTTTATCCAAAGCGTATTACTTTGGAATATTTCTTTTAAACCGATCCACGTATTGCCGTCGGTCTGGAATAGCTATTTTAAACCGATCTATACATAATGTACTTTACGTCTTACAAAAGTGCAGCCTATAGCATAACACGTTACCGTATACCCTGCAGGAGTGTACCCTACAATATAGTACACTGCTACTTAACTTATATATATGATCTATAGGGGTATATAGTAATATTTATATAATTAATATTTTTTTCTTCCTTATATACTCCGTACCTATAATTTAGTAGTAATAGTGTTATTTTTAGTATTCATTACAATAGGTCTAAATCAGTAGTTTCCGTAGTAACAGTATTGTTATCGTATCAATCGTAATAAATGCAAATTAGTAGTTTCTGTAGTAATAGTATTGTTACCATATTAATTGTAAAAGGTCCAAATTAACAAGTTCGGCTAGGATTAGTAAAATCTAGCCGAAGTGGTAATTTTAGTTCGGGTTTAGTTCGTATAGCTAAATAGGGGCGATATAATTAGTGATAATGCTTTTCGTAGTTACTAACAGGGGTAACTACATAAGGGTAATTATGTAGGGATAATTACGAAGGTTTGATTACGTAATTGCGTGTTGGGTTAATATAAAAAGAGATATCGTTATCGGTTTGTATAAAATTTGTTTTTTTCCTTTAAAGGTGCGTAATCTAAACCGATGCAAGCCCTTACTCTAATTTAACTTTTATTCCCTATAATTGAACAAACCGCTCTGATAGGTAGGTTTCTGGCTAATACCCATATATTTACATATTCCTTAAATAGATACCACGCAAAAATAAAACAGTAAGGCGTCGTTTGGCGCGAGAGCGTCGGCATGTCGCCGCTGCCATAGCTGCCATAGCCGCCGCACCTAACATCACTACCACTAGTAGAAATAACCCGCCCTTATTGGGCATAATCTCTTCCATTGCCGTTACGCCGCCCGCCCCCGTTACCTCGTTTGCCGCCACACTACTAAGTCCCGCCACCACTACATCGCCTAACCCCACCGCCGCCTTTGCCGCCGCCACGTCTCCTTTCCCCCCTTCTCTCTCCCCCTTCCCTAGCTTCCAGGAGAAAAAGTGGGGGGCTCCTAAGTTTATAAACCTTACCCTCTCTCTATAGGTAAAAAACCTATTACCCGTAAAGGCTCATTTATGCTAAAAGTGTAACTTAGTGTAATTATATCAGAGTATATATATTTTAAGTCTTTCCATATATAAACCTTTAACTTTCGCCCTATAAATGAGGACTACGAGGCGGATTTCCTTCTTCGCCTCGAGATTCTTATCGTTAGGGTATTTTATAAAGCGTTTTTAACGCGTTAAGCATTAAAATAACGTATCCAGATCCGTAGGCCTAGACTGTTAATAGATACGTCCTACGTATCATATGTCGCGTCCGCATCCGCAGGTAAGTTTATTGGTAATTGTTACCAAAGCGAGGGCACTCGGCTTGCTACCACCGTTAAGAACGGACTGGCATCTCGTACGCCCCCGTTTCAGTGGTTTGAAGGCCGTAAGCCGAAGCCGTATTACGCGCCAACCGGCTTTTTAGTAAATTTCAACCGAATCTCAAAAACATCTTTTGATAAAATAGACTGTTTGGGGCGAACCGAAAAATAAATCGTCGCAAATAACCAAAACAAGCCGATGCTAATTATTAATAAACGCTAACCGGCGAATTAGGGAGACGGTAGTCGCTGTTGCCGCCTAGAAATGGAGCTTACGTATATATTATATTGGCGAATTCGACGACGTTATCGTACATCGCCGCGAAAAGGGTGATCCCTCCCTTATATATTTTCCTAATGGTATAACCAATAAGATGTAGGGTCATATCCTCGCTAACGTTAATAATGTTGTTAGCGGTAATAATGGTGGCGTTAATATAAAAGAGGAAAGTGATGGAGAGGACGGTAAAGACACGATAACGTCGCCCTTTCCCTTTAATAATAAATAGATACTCCCGAGCCAAGTTGGCGTACCCGGCTATAATATAGTACGCTATATAGTAATTTTATTCCTTTTAACAAAATAAATATTTAAGGTGAAAAACGTAACTTAGAATGTCAAATAAAATAAGTAATATACCAAAAACGGTGCGATTTATTATATTTAATAAAGGAAAAATCGGCGACAGATGAAAATAGTACGTTTAAATAGAGATAAAACGTAAATCTATGCTAAAGGTATCGATAGACCGATCCGAGTTGGCGAAAATTAATGTAATGTAATAGCCTATTAAGGTTATAAAACCTTTTCAACAACCTTAATAAATAACTTAATTATAAATATAAAGGTTTCCAGTACATCGTTCGGTATAACTTTCGTTATTACGTTTACCGGGTTTTACTCGTTATTAATTTATTTGGTTTTCTCGATTTCTCGTCGTTTTTACAATTCGTTTAATATTATAATGTTAATCATTAATTGCGTTTCATTTATAGTACCTAACTTAACTAGGCACTTATAAAACGAAAAAGACTTACTACAAATAATGATAAAACTAAATCGTAGTTGAAGATTGGAAATAATTATTCGGACCGTTATTACTATGATAATACCTAAATCGAAGCCTTTAACTAAATCATAAATTTCAGAAATTAAAACTCTTTTTGTAACCTTTTTACACTTGATAAAGCTTTAATAAATATTGTTTTTTTTTAAACATAAAGCCGTTTCGGACCGGTGTTTCGTTTTATAGAACTAAAACGAAGTCCATTTGTAAATTACAATTGTTATCATTAACAAAAAAGCCGTTAATAAAAACAAATAGCTTTGTAGTACCTATATCCAATGACACGAATTGTAAGCCGCGTTTTGGATTGTATATTTTCTACAAAAGGCGTTTTTCAAGAGTTTTACATATATCGTCCGTCGGGTCGGTTTAGTATTAAGCAACGACCAAAAGTTTAAATTCTGCCTTTGGTTATATTACAAAAGTAACCTAAGCGCTGTATATACGTTAACATTTGTATTCATCGGCACATCTTACGTTATTTCAAACGATAGGGGAAACTTTATCCGACTACCCTTTTTACGTAAGGCTTAAAGTATCGTTCCTAAGGGTAATAATAACGTTATTAAAATGGATTACATAGTTTTTTATTAAGTACGCTTTGGGTTTAGCTTTTTAACCGGCTTTTAAAAAAAATTCTTTTTAAATAAGGAAAACAAAAAGTTACATAACGTTAAGGTGTCGTTTATATAAATACCCGTTAATATAAAGCCTTTCAAACGGGCCGTTAATACCGAAAGGTACTGGTTGAAGGTAAAGCTGGTTATTCCGAGTCGTTTCTTATAGTGTCTTTAATAGGTATTATACCAGTAAATAACGGCTTTGGCTAAGCCGTAAAGTGGTTTTATAATACGTAAAATTGTGTTAGGTAGGTAGTATTACCTGAGGTCTTTAGGTATATCGGCGTAAATCCGTCGTTTAAGCCATTCCTTAAATTAGGTATAAGCTTACATTATATTTTGAAGTTCGACATATAGGTTATATAAATCGGTAAATGAGGTAGAAAACGCAAAAATCAGACGATGGTTATCTCGTTATAACGTAGGTAATTAGGTTATAATATCTTTCTTACTTTCGTTGTTATATTCTTTTGTAATTAAACGGGTTTTTTTGTAAGGTTTCTCGGTCTTATATTTAACCTCGTAGATGAAGCGGGTTGGATAAATCCTATAGGTTCCGTAAATAACTGGATTAAAACGTTTAAAACGAAATACGCTTTGGTCGATTAATATTAAGATTTTCGTCTGGTTAAATTATGCGAATGGGGTACCTAGGGTGGTAATAATACCCTTGCAACGAAGATTTAGACTAAGCTTACGGTTTTCCATTTCCTCTTGCGTAATAAAAGAGTCTGTGGCAAATTTTTTAGGGCTTTTTTTAGTTTTCGAGTCGAAGGGACGTCCTCGGTAGCGAGGTTTTAAAAGGGTTAGTACAAATAGGCTACTCTTATTTAATGTAGTTGGCTTAAATTCGCGTTTTATGGGTAAGGATAGATTTAGGTTCGGTTCAAATTCGCCGTCGTAGGTAATATTTTATGGGCGGTTTTGTTTGTCCTACGGTTTCAGGCTATTCTTTTACGCCTTCCTTTTGTATTCGCGTACTATTATCCAATGAAACGAACTCGTCCCGTTTGGTAAGTTAACAAATATATCGTAACTTCTAAACCTGTTAATCCTCCAAAAGCTAGTTCATCTATATTTCGTTTTCCAAACCAAAACTTTAAATTGCAATGGTAAATTTAAAATTCCATTTTTACGTAAGCTATTCCTTATAATTAACGTTCTGGACATATCGGTTTTTGCTCGTAATAATCGTAGTATTACCATAGCCTTAGCCATAATATTAGCCCTTTATACTGTATATAGTAATAGGGAAAAGTCTGTATTGATCCTTGGGTAGGCAGTAAAGACAAGGAGCATAAAAATAAACCCACTTAGGTTAAAAGTTTTGTTAACGGCGTTAACCTCTATTTAAATGATAGAGTATTTAAAGATAATACTCTTTAATTCCTTTGATAATACCGTATACGCTCTTTTTAGTAGTCCGTAATATTTTTTACACTTTTCAATACCCTATAAAGCTTTTACAAGGATTTATTTACACTCGTTACCGGCTATCCGAGCTTTTATACATTACTCGGTAAAATCAAAAGCCGTTCCTGCGTCGTATATAATCCAATTTCAAGGCCCGAAGTAAACGTTTAACTAGCAGTTAACTAGGGCGTTTCAATAGTTTATAGTAAAAACGCTTCTTATAAATTTGGCAACCTGGAATAATGTTGCTGTAATGATGACGTAAAAAACCAATTAGTTATCTAAATGTATGATATTAATAATTACTTCGTAATTAAAGTTTTCATCGTTTGAAAAACAGAATTTATATCGTCGTAGGGCCTATAAGTATAGTTAAAATTTGTGGCAGAACTTCTCAATAGCTTCGAATACGTTTTTTCTTACGTTTAAATAACTTATAGTATAAAGTAGGCGTAAAAATCTTTTTACAGCTAGATATCCGAATCTTCGATATAAAACCCTTAATTTTAACTAAGTTAATTAAATAACCTTAATTATACGTGCTTCCGGGAAAAATCATAAGTAGCTAAACTTTAGCCGGAGCAGTACAGATACGTTATTTAAGGTACGAACAAGTTAGTTGGTCGTATTCCGAACCTTAATTCCGAGCTTATTAATATTAGCTAATAAAATTAGAAATAACGTTTTAAAATCCATTACATAAAACTTAATCGATCCGAAACGCGTATTTACAACGACCGTTCCGAGCGACGTCGCTTTGCCTTTATCGAATAAGACTTTTCGGTGTTTTCCTATTCAATCTAACCGAAACTTCGGAAATTTCGTTGCAAATACGTTGAATTGTTGTTTTCCGGTTGTCGAGATTTCGACTACGTCAATATTAGGTATAATACCCTGAAACCCGGTTTCGTATTTGTTAAAAAAGATAAATTATGACATTATATAGGCGTTAAAGACTTGGTTTATGTAATTGAAGTTTATAAAATATATAAGGGAAGTATTTTATTAGCCGACTAAAATATGTTAGGCATTTTTATCTTCTTAAGTTATTTAGTAGGTATTATTTCATTTAGGGTCGTTTTCTACAGATATATCTTCGTAGGGGTATACGTCGAATCCGTTATATATTCCTTTGTATTCGGTTATATATATTACAAAATTAGCTTTTATCTGATTCTTAAAATTACACTCGGCTTAAAATTGTCGTTTTATTCGAATTTACTTATAAACGGGGTGGTTTATAAACTAATAGCCGATTTTACCGTATACGATAAACTGTTTTTAAAAACTTTTAGGATTTCGTATATCTTTTCGTAAGTACTACTATATCCTGCGGTACATTTTTTTCATTTCCGAAAGATCGGCCTTATCCCTTATTAATAAAGTTTCGCCTTTAATGCTTATACGTTGAACGTTCGTTTTACTTCGAGTAAACTTTAAATTTTCGATTTGAAACATAGCAAATAGTTTCGGCGAAATCTGCTTTAGTAGTATAGGCTTCGTTTTTATCAGCTATAAATATTAATTCGAAGCTCTTCTATCAACTTATAAATGTTTTAAACGATATTTTAAAGCTGATATAAAAGTCTTTGCAATCCTTTTCATTTTTGAAAAGTATAAGATCGAAATCCGGATTTTTATGATAAACTTTTATCATTATTTAAATAAACAGTTTATTGCCTTTATACTATAATCTGAGGGCTACTTAACACTTTCGAAACTTTACTAATAAAGAGGTAAGGATTTATTATAGGTTTTTATCGGAATTTTCCTACTGTTTTTTTTACAAATTTCGATATCGTATTAGTTTAGTTTTTATCGCATAACTCGGGGTTATTTTTTTGTTGAAGTGAGATTTAAGGTGAGTATAACACTTCAAAAATATATCAACTTATATAAGGGAATATATTCACCACATTTTCATTTACTCGAAAAGTATATCGGTTAAAATAACGTAAAATCATAATAGTTCGATATCTAGTTTTTTATACGTATTAAATATAACGTATATCTTATTATTAAGTATGTTGTACAGTTCTCCGTTATAATTTTTATCCCTTTTTTATAACTTAATAAAGTTGGTTAACTTCGTAAGGTCGCTTTTATCCATAAGAAAATGATGTGGTGGGAGATTACAATAAAGGTCGTAATTAATGGGCATCGGTCCGTACGGCACTTATTAGCGTTTTACGTCGCTTATCATTTCTTGTATCGGGTTATTTCCTGTATTTCGGCCGATTATCGTTTTCCAGGGCGTGTTGTTCTTTACGTTTCGGCCAATCCTATTACAGTCGATCGGGTTATTTTTAACATCCAGGGTATATTTTTTTTTACGTCGATTTATAGTCGCGTTTCTGGGAGTTTTTGTATTCGACCCTCGTTATAAACAATCTTTGCGATGCCTCGTCCTCCTCCGTCGATTCCTCTAATTTTATTTCTGTTTTTTGGCAAGTGTTTAGTTTTTCTAAATACCGTATCTTAACCTGTAGTGATTTTTTATAACCCCGGCCTATAACCTTAAGTAGGCGTTCCTAATGCTTCCTTAAGTAGTATCATTTTACAAACTTTCCTTTTTTCACTTTATTGTTCGTCTACTTCGATATTTATATCAGCTGGGCCGTTGTAAACAGGGCTTTTACGATACGGCTATTACTTTCGCCGGGTATATTAATACCTCTATTTCGTAATTTTTTTCGTAGGATTCTTAAAATTATATTACTTTCCATTCACCACATATTTAATAATCAGTTCGCAAAGTTTTTCTTAAACTCTTCGAACAAATTGCGCCCTTTAATTTTACCACTATAATAGTTGAAAATCATATTCGTAACATAAGTATTTGCTGTATAGGGATTCAAATACTCTATAAATGCCTCAATTTTATTACCCCAGAGATTAAAGTCCAAATATTTAAGGATATTGCTACGAAACGACGTGTATGTAAAGAGGTACTTTATGTATTCGTTAGCCTTTACCAGATCTGTTACTAGTAAAGTTTTAATGTATTTGTAAAATATAACTTATATATAATTTAAAGTAGTTGAAATTTTATAATAGTATAATAAATTTAAAGTAAATAAGGTAATTGAAGCTATTGGAATGAAGCTTATTGACATTTGTTAATATAAATGAATTTTAAACGATACATAATTAAAGTGTAATTACAAACTATTTAAACGGTTTAAATTAGCTTTATTAGCGTTAGTAACGTTATATTAACGAAGCGGTTGAAAAAACTTTAAACTTTACAAGTATTAAACTTAGAATATATAGAGCGAATGTGAAAAATTGGGTAAGGAAAAGGGAATATAATTATATAATCCGTTATTGAGTAATCGGTTCGTATTAATATGCCGTAATAAAACTTAATATAGCTATCGGTTGATTTCTTGGTATATAATCGATATTATTAAGGCGGTTGGTTCGGTTATTTGTATATAACCGATTTTAGTAAGGCAATCGGTATAAATTTTCGAAAATCGAATGGTTCTTAAAGAAAGGTTCCGAAACTTGGTGATTTTGGCTTACGTGGCCTAATACGTGATAAAACTCCTTTTAAAAAGGGCCCGGGTTTTTCGTTTGAAGCGTTGATATAAGTTGGCGGTTAATGGAACGGGGCTGTTTTTTTAAATTTATTCTGGATTTTATAGTTTTGTAATACTTCGGGTTTTTCGGCGTTCCCATGTAATTTTATACTCCCGTATGGTTTTTATAAGTCTTAATGTTAAAGCACAAGTAGTTGGGACCGTTACAGTATCCTATTATAAGTATTTAACTTGTAATTTTTTATTTTTATTTTTAGATATTTATAATCAACCTAGTTAGCTACTGATTAATATCGGTAAGGTTTTAAGCCTATAAGGTTTACGTTAACTAAGGTCTTTAAAAAGTATTCAAAATAATTGATATTGTAGTATAAAAGATAATAATCATCATTAAGAAGAAACATTCAGAGGTGTATGCTACAGATGAGGGCTTATAGGCCCTCCACCCAGGGCTTATTACTCTGGAATATTTCTTCTAGACCGATCCACGCATTGCCGTCGGTCTGTAATAGCCATTCTAAATCTATCCATGCATGATGTACTTTACGTCTTGCAAGAGTGCAGCCTGCAGCGTGACACGTTATTGTATACCCTACAGGAGTACACCCTGCAATATATGTATACTATCTATGAGGGTATATAGTAATATTCACAGTAACCGAATACAAAGCCGTAAAAGATAAGTTTAACGTTTACTCTTACAAATATACCTGTGGAAAAGAAAAATTTAAAGTTAATAATACTTACTTAATAGCTTAGAATGACAAAGCCGCCGATCGAATTTTTACTGGCCTGCAAAATACCTCCTTTTTACATAATATAGGCTTAAACTACGAAAATAACGTGTTGAAAGCCTAAATAATATCGTAATTTACATTCTCGAATAATTACAGAAACTTATTTTTGGGTATTATACTTAATACCGATGCGGCCGAAATCTTAACCGCCGGAAAATAACAATTCTACGCGTTTACAACAAAATTCCCGATATTTTAACTCGACCGAATAAAAAAAATTCGGAAAATACTATTCGGTGAAAGCAAAGCATCCTTACATGGAACAATTATTATAAACACACGATTTGGGCCGTTTAAGTTTTACGTAATGGACTTTAAAATACTATTTTTGATATCGTTAACTAATATAAACAAACTCGGAATCGAGGTCTGAAATACGATTAACTAACTTATCCGCGCTTTGAATAACGTATCCATATCACTTCGCCTCAAATTCGAATACCTTTAGTTTTCCCCCGAAACACGTATAATGAAATTCATTTACTTAACTCATCCGGAACTACAGATATTATACAGCTAATTCGAATACCTAATTACCAAACGCCTTTTAGGGCTACTCTACGTCGTAGGATATACTAATGTGGGAAAAGGAACGCTTAAAGTTATCGAAAAGTTTTGCCACAAATGCCAACTATATTCGCAAACCTTATTTTATTTATTGTTTACCAGAATACCTATTGGGTATGTCAAGGACTATTACCTGATTTTTTTGTCGTGGGTAAATTTTTTTTGAAAAATTTATAACAGTATAAACAGTTATTTTGAATACGATATCCACCTCGTATAATATTATAAGGATTGGGTTATTACAAAGTGAACAAAGATGATAGTAAAGAAGAAAGAGAAGGAAATACCAATGGATGTTTTGAATCAGATGTTTAATAAGTGGATGCTATGTTAATAAGCAATGAAGAAAGTTCATATTGGTGAAGCCACGTTTCGTAACCAGGAACAGTCAGCTGTTACGAGCGTTAAAAAATTTAAATACGCTTTACAATGCATAAATACCACTTGTGAAGGCTTTTTTAGCCAATTGAAGTCCTCGTTTGCAACTATAATAGCACGTATGCCAAACTCGCTTGGTTAAACTCTACATTAAGACGACGAACAATGGTAATGAAGTCCTCAAAACTAAGCGAATAAGCTAATATGGCCCTCCTTCTCCTGTTATTGGTAAGTTCATAGAGCGCGGCCAGTGCAGATAACCACCAAAGAAGAAGAACGTGAAGAATGAGAAATATATACCTAGCCGTATTTATAATACTATTTGAGTAAATAGGATACAGAAAGATGATTAAAACATGGTTATAAAGTTTTGAATATAAGGTATTATTAAGACTTTTGGTAAACTTTTTGAGAAAAACAATAGGGTAAAAATTAAAGGACTCCTAATTTGAAGAGTTGTATAATTCGAGTCTAAAGCCAATTTTAATCTTTACGACCCAAATGTTACGATATTTAGGTCAAGGATTATATATAAGTTAAAAGGTAGGATTATAGGGCGGTTATATTAAAAGTTACGTTTAATTACTTGAGGATATTGTAATGAAGTTAAGTATTAGAGTTTTACGTCATTATGAATAATTTTAAAGATTAGTTAACATTTAGTGGTTGTTTTCGTAGCAAGTTTATTAGCCAAAATGAAAGGGAAATTTACCTTAAATAGCTACGATATAAGGTAAGCGTATATATAGTTAGCGTTCAATTTATAGTAAATTGTATTGTTGAAGTTACTATAAGAATTGTATAGCAAGTATTTTTCTGGAATGGTAATACTATTTATCAAGCTACTATATGGATTGGTTAAAGTAAGAATTTATTGGTTTTTTATCTATTAGTCGTACTTTAGATTACAGTTGTGTATGAAATTTTCAATATACAATCTATATTTATTGGTAATATGAGAGAAAAATTTCAGCTTAATGGGTATGTAAATTGACGATACCTTTTTCATTATAATGGCTGGCTTCTTAGTATCTGAATAGCAGGCGATTAAAGATTTAAAGTTTTGGAACTACAAGTTAGTCGCGACTTTGGTAAAGGGTAACTTATTTGATTATAACGAATTGTATATTCATATACTTAGTAGTAATATTAGCTTTAGTTTTCGCCAAAAAGGCTAAAAAGTTGACTTAGCCACAATTCATAAAATGAAAGTAATTAAGGCTTAACGATACTTGAAATAATACGTACGTGAAAATTAAATCGTTACCTTATGTTAATTGAAGGCCTCTTACGACCTATCAATTGCGGTATAAGCATAAGACCTAACAAATGAAGATTTTAACCGATTTAATCAAAGGTTGGAATATTAGATACAGAACTTAAGCTGAAAGATTAATATGGTTCCGATTATTTTTTGAAAGCTGAATTGATAATCTTTATGGACGACTCCTTTATAAATAATATAAACTTATTGTTATAAATAGGATTTTCGATAACCATTTTAAATGAAAATAGGTAAAAGCACCAATTTAATATTACTGATCACTTAATTTATTGGAACTTTTTAAAATGTAAAAGGATTATATGAAGCTTGTTAGCTTTATATGTGTATGGTATAATAGTTGGTTTCGATATAGGTATGATATTATGGAAAATATTTAAAGTCGTTATTAGGTAACTAAAGATTCCTTTTATTTGGGTGGTAATTTGTATATAATCGAGGAGCCTGTTCAAATGCCTTTTAAAACTCGAAACTACCAGCGAAAAACTTTTGATAATCGATATAATAACACTTTATAAGGCCTACAAAAATAGGATTATTAAGGAGTTCCAGTGGATTAATAATAGGGATAATCCCGTTAACACTATGACAAAGATCTCGTCGAATAAGAACTTTGAAAATTTTGTAGGCAGTAATAGATAAACCATATGTATCGAAGGTTACTCTAACAAGCTACCTAATAATACTAATTTACGTAATAGTAAAAAAGGATGTATTGGTAAATTAGAAGATTATGAGGAGAATAAAGCCAGCGATAACGATTTTTTTAAATGGTACAGTTAAATTAGGGGTAATAAAGAGTTAGTTAACCTACATGAGTTAAGTAAAATTGATAGGTAGCTTAACACATGTTGATTAAGAAAGCTAGTGGCGGCAGTAGACTAGTACATATAAGTTTATAGCGAAAGATTTGTATATGAGAGTTAATAAAGTCGAGATTCAGAGTTGTAGGGCAAATGAAAGCATTTGAGGTTAATTTATTTACGAAATTTAATTGGAATTGACAGGGGTCTACCTAGTTTACGAGGATATCATTTAGTGGTAAACTAAAAAGTTTGATCAACTAGACTAACGTGCGCTCATAAAACAAAAAGCTGCTAGTGTTTGAATAATAGTAATTGTAATACGGTAAGTTAACTTTACTTATAGTAAAGTTAACTATAATGACTGCAAGTTGAGTGTATTATTTGTAGGCCTATTGTATTATCTGAAAGTTAAGTAGAGTATACGCTTATTTTACACTAGAACACGCACCAAGTAATTTACCATATAAATTACAATACAGACTGGCTAACGGTTGGTCAAATCTAAAACAATACATCTATCACATGACCACTGCAATACTATTATTACCTAAACTAATTGAATCGAAAACATTGTAATATCCAAAGCACTATTGATAATAACTTATAAAAAACATGAAATATTACTAACCCTAAAGTAATGATTAAAACTATTAACAACCTCGCGACTTTTCATATAGCAAAGGTTAAACCTCATATTAAAACGATTAATGATAACAATAAAAACTTTTGAGTTAAACAAATAAATCAATATAACTCTTTTCTTCTATAATCGACAAACTAATAAAATATTGTTAATATAAACGATTATGAAAAAGAAGATACATTAAAGATAAGAAATATATACCGGATTGGATTTATAATATTGTTTAGGTTCGTATAAGAGAGAAGGATAATTAAAATTTGGTTGTAGAACTTCGGGTATAAGGTATTATTGAAACCTTTGGCAGACCTTTTAAGGAAAGCGATGGGATTGAGATTAACAGACTCCTAATTCGAAAAGTTATATAATTTATGTTTAAACCCAACTTTAATTTCCAAGACTCTAATATCATGATTTGTAGGTTGAGGATTATATACGAGGTTAAGGGTGAAACCATGGAGCGTCCGTATAAAAAGTTACGCTTAATCGTTAAAACATATGGTAATAAAAGCAAAATTGGATTTTCATATAATTATCAACGATTTAGAAAATTAAATACCTTTTAATAGTTATTTTAGTAATAAGTTTGTTAACTAAAATCAAAATGAAGTTTACATTTAATAGCGGTGATATAAAGTAAATATACATATAGTCAGGATCTAATTTATAGCGAATCGTTTTATTAAAACTATTGTAGGAATTGTATGGCAAGTATCTTTTGGGGACGGTTATACTATGTATTAAGCTATTGTATTAACTAGCTAAAACAAATGTTTATTGGTTCCTAACTTATTAATCGCATTTTAAGTTAAAGCTAAGTAAAAAGTTTTGAACTTATAACTTGTGCTTATTAGTAACATAAAAGGAAGATTTTAATCTGATAGGTATACGAACTAATGATACCCTTTTTATTAGAACTCTTAATTTTATAGTATTAAAATAGCAAATAATTAAGTATTTACAAGCTACCTGATAAGGTTAAATTATATATTAACAAATAAGAATATAGTAAACTGAAAAATTGTCAAGGAATTAAAGCTGGCAATTTATCCAATTGGTATGGTTAAGTTTGAGGTTTATATAAGTATGTGGCGAAAAACGTGTTTGCGGAAATTGATAAAGTCGGAACTCAGAACCGTGGGACAAATGGAGGTAATTAAAGTCAATTTGGCTGTGAAATTGGTAGGGGTCTGGTTAGTTAACGAGGGTGTAATTTAGTAGTAACCGGAAAAAATTGGTCGACCATACTGGCGTGCGCGCCCACAACAAAAAGCCGTTAGTGTTGGAATAGTAGTAATTGCAGTAAGTCAACTTTACTTATAGTAAAGTTGACTATACCGACTGCAAGTCAAGTACAGTATACGCCCACATTACACTAGGGCACGGGCCAAGTAATTGGCCATACAAATTAGTGTGTAGACTGGTTAGCGGTCTGCCAAACCTAGAACAATACATCCACCACTTGACCAATGCAATAATACTACTGTTACTTCGACCAATCGAATCGACAACGTTGCAACGTCTAGAGCCCTACCTACCAACACTACCTCCTTTTCCAAGACATATATTACCCGTGCAGATGTGTCTCAGAGCACCACCGTCCGAGAAATACCCCCCAGAAGCAAAAGAAAGAAGCTGTTGACGAGGCCACGCGCCTCCTTGGCTGCAGGACACTTCCCTTCTCGAGAACATGGCTACCCCAGTGCCATGCTCGGGTCTGGTACCACGAAAGTAGAGAAAAAGAAAAGACCCCC
>JASMMZ010000002.1:11145148-11547395 GCA_038502455.1 Anisogramma anomala | reverse complement strand
CATCTACGCGACATGGCATGCAGTTTGGTCGTGTGGCCACCCCTCGTCCGTGGCTGCAGGTACACCATCGCTGTTCTCAGCTTTCGGACGAGGCACCAGTGTTGGCAGGCTGAGCAACCTCAACGAGTCTTTGGTGCTGATTGTTGGCCATCTGCTGCGTTTGCTGCAGGATCATGTTGCGTTCAAAGCAGAATTTCTTAGCAAGGGGCATCACAGAGCATGTTCTGAAGACCCTACAAGGCATACAAAGCATGTGATCCAGTGGTCCCGCCTAGAACTATCCGAGTCAGAGCAGCATTAAAAACGACGATACGTGCCACGCTAGGTAGTCCACTAGGCTGCGTCCCAGGCTCCTCGTATGTCCCAAAGGGCCCTTCTCGGCTTAGTTTAGAAACACCGACGAAGTCCTGTTACCACCACTAGCAGAGGTGCCCGTAAACTTGCCCTTATGTGCCGGCATGCGAACGGGGATACCCGTCCGGGAATTAAACGTTTAAGTTCAAGTGTGTTGATAGGCCTAGCCTGATGATAGGTCTTTGGACGTTGCAACGTTGTCGATTCGAATCGGTCGAAGTAACAGTATTATTGCGTGGTCAAGTGGTGGATGTATTGTTCTAGATTTGGCAGACCGCTAGCCGGTCTGCACTGTAATTTGTATGGCTAATTGCTTGGCCCGTGCCCTAAAGTGAAGTGCAGCGTACTACACTCGACTTACACCCAATACAGTAAGTCCGTACAAAGCAATACACTTGCAGTACAGTCAACTTTACTGTAAGTAAAGTTGACCTACTGCACTGCATGTAATACTATTCCAACAGTAATTTCTATTGTTTAGTGATAATTTTCAATGTGTCGTCAGTTACTATACCGATGTCGAAGTCTATTATTATATCATAAATCTTTAAAACTTGTATGTTTGGCATTATATATTTATATTTAACAGATATCCAGTATTCGAGGTTACTGGTAATCGTAAACTGCTTATTAAACCTTTCCTTGTTACCGAATATTATAAAGAATTTGATTTGCGATATAAGCTTAGTATTATTCGTAAAGGAACCATTTGTTAAGATAATTAACTTTGTTATCGTTAAATCTACCAAAACATACTAATATCTCTTTTTAAATTGTACATCTACCACATAATCATTTTATTCAAACTATTAAAATCCTCGTCTTATAGATCTTGAGCTTATATCACAATCGACAGGTCGTACGATACCTCCAGTTAGTAAAACGTAGCGATATAATCTACATGGGCCCTGTACTTTAAATATCGTTGTAATTTTGCCTCATCGATTTTATCAATTGTTAGCAGGCTTGTAGCTTACACTTTTTGATATAAGCTAAAGTATATACCACGAATATTGTTACTATCTTCAATATTATAGATATAGAATAACGATTTTTTGAAATTAAATTTTATACCTTTAGCTAACTTCTTAATCGATCTATATTTTCAACGGTATGACTTCTCTATAATACACCATTCCGCCGTTATAAACCCAGTATTTCCAAAGAAAAGGGTATTGTTAATTTGTGTACCAATAATATTCAAGTTCTTTTTTTATATAACTAATAAATACAGGTTAAACATTAAATTTTTCATATTCAGCTTATTTTCAAAATGCATTTGATACGTTAAAAACCAATGGATATTTGTTTCGACTAATCCGTATACATGTTTGACGTATTGAATCACTATATTGACCTAAAAATTATTCCTTAATTCTTTCGATAATTCTCATAATATAATCCGTTAAATATTTATACTGGACTACATATATATTTATGTTATATTATGGGTATTAACTGTAGATTTACCGCTTATTCGAATAGTCAAATTGGTAGTGATTACAATGATTAAATACTAGCTAATCTTCTAAATTCTAAGCGATTGAATAAAGATTCATTCCTGACTTTTATTACTATATCCTTAAGCTATTTACCGTGACTTTTAATACATAAAGTTCATGATCATACTTTTAACTTTATAAACTATTCTTAACCCCAAAATTATAAAATATCATTCTTCAAATTGCGCTAACGGTATAAATTGAACAACTTCTCGTATAAGAAAGCTATTAATCTATATTCAATTACTTACCTCAAAATATTTACCCAGTATATGAATAATACTTTCAATACATAACTTAAAAGCAAGTTCTCCTTCAAATCATCTTCATTAAAACACTTACACCATTATATATGCTTTTATAGGCTTTTAGTCGTGGTTACCATCCTTCTATTTAATCTATATCCTCTTTCTTAGTAGGGTTTCACGTTATCGACGTTTTATCTATTTATTAATAGTCTTCTAAAGGGTATTATATTAGTTAATTCGCTTGGTCTGAAGGTTTCGGACTTAACGATATTTATTAAACTTAAGGGTTTTTTATACAGTTTGAACTATATGATACGAAAAGTAATAAAACTATTAACGGTTTCAATTACTATATTTAGGTTAGCGATATTTAATATCTTATAAGGTTTATCTTATTTGCCTGTATTTTTCTACGTAAAGACTTCACTTTAAAAAAGCAAATATAGTACTTTTACTATTGATAGTTAGTTCTTGGTATTAAAAGTATCGTTGATCTGGTGGTGTACCAATTTCTTCCTTAATTCCTCTAAAGCTTTGTTATATACCATAACTTTCTTTTGATTTTTTAACAATAGTATTTATTTCATTTTTATATATAGATGGATCTCAAATATTAATAAATTTAATATAAAACCATTAATATTAACAATATTTTTGTGGCCTTTTACTACTATTTAAATTAGTACTTCTCAACTTATAACACTTCGGATCTCGAAGATAAAAATATTGTAAGCTTTTTGTAAACGTATATAAACCTTTTTAACCTTACTAATATCCTAATAAGTTTTTACGTAAATCTATTAATATTCAATTCCTATCGACTTGATATGAACCTAAAACTGTATTATAAAAAGTTAATATAGAAATCCTAACCTAGTATATTTGGGGGTCTTCGATATGTATCAATCTACTAAATACGCAATGATTTTCTTGTTTCCTTTGTCGTGATATTTTTGAAGAATTTAATGCCATAAAACGCCATAAAACTCTGTAGTGAAGTAAATAACGTAAAGCGCTAGTTTGTTATCTATGTAAAATATATCCATGAAAACTTTGAAATTCAAGTCTTAATCTTCTTTCAATGTAAATTTAAACCTTAAATGTGTTTGGAAATGTATTTGGCAATAATGGCAAAGCCGTTCAATTATCTTTAACACTAGTAAATCCACATCCTTATAACTAACTTCCTTAAAGACTTTATATAATCCATTAGTTACCGGGTGATTAAATCGTTGATTTAATTGACGAAATTCTAACTCGATAAAATATAATACTTTTAACTTCAGTCCTTAAAGATAAAATAAAAGTGTCTTAATTTCACATTAAGTAGAAACCATTGTTTAACTTCAATATTAACCAGTTCGTCAATCTAAATATTAATGTTAACTTCGAAGTTTTTTTATATATTTAACGTAATGGAGGAAAGAGGGTAGTGAATTATAAAATTTATAAAGAAAAATAGGCCCAACTATTATAGTATTAATCGTTGATCTTGGTAAAAAAAGTTTTTTTCTAAGGCCAAAACCAACTCTAACCTTACCGACATCCATATAGTTAAGTTCCGTAACAATATCAATATTCTTTTAGAATTCGACGTATTACGAATAACCTCTTGTTAATTAGCTTATTACCTCAATATCTGGCATAATACCCTGAAAAATTGACTCTGCATAATGATATCAAATAATAAATAAATATATAAGGCTATTGTATTTATTTCAATAACGACAATTAGTGTCTTTACTTATTAAATACTATAAAAAGGAGTAATAGGCTACTTATTACATTGCTTCCGAAATAATATTGGTATTTTCATATCAACTGATAATCTTAAACTTATTTTCTTTATTTTTAACCTTTTTACATTCAAAGTACATAACTCACTCAAGGTATTCCTAATTGAAGGTAGAAGGGAATTATATGTAATATACTACCTGTTTCGATTCGCATTTTGAAATAATAAAAAGTGTTAACCAACAGCTTTATTTACCATAGGTCAAACATTTCTTTAAGCTAAAGAACTTACATAACTAACTTTGAAATCTTAATAAAAAGTAATATTTTTCTTTTTATATAGTTCAATATTTATACCTCCAGATTCAATCCTTTTATTAATTAAGTCAACCGTATTTACGGTCGATATAATACGCGTATGAAGATTTTTTATCGTTGTTATTAAACTTTTAAACTTGGTAATACATACTAGTTAAGCCTAATATCCATAATATCACAGTTGTAAACAAAGACCATAACAAAACTAAAAAATCATTTATAGGTATAGTTAGGGTATTATAAAACGTATTCAAACTCTTTATAATATATAACAGCTTAATAAACTTGCTAACACAGTATATATGGATATTATTAGATATTACTATAGTTAACAAGTGTAGGAAACCACGTTTGCGGAGTGCATAATAGAGTGTCACGCTGCAGGAAGCACTCTTACAAAGTATATAATAACGTGTTACGCACCAGGAGAGACGTTGGTAGAGTGTATAGTGGAGTGTCATACTCTAGGTGAGAGCTTATAAGCTCTTATTTGAGGCGTACACTCTGTGGGTAGCTTTTCTCCCTCTTGTTTTTATTTATCATAAGTAATATCAATTTTACTATTTTGAATGTTGTATTTTTTATAAATCAATATACAAACCTAAACATATTAATTAGTAGCTGATTCAGTCGATCATAGATAACTAAGGGGGGAAATGAGCTCTAATTAAACAATTATAACTTGATATTATAGTGGACCTACTTATTTCGTGTTTTAATACTACGATTCACGATGAACACACGGAAATGTGGAAATATACAGCACTGACTGTGAAACTTAAAGCTTAAAAATATTGTAAAACTCGAATTAACTTTAAAAAGGATAAATTTAATAAGATATTATGAACTCATTTGATACCTTTTAACTACTAAAAGCCCAGTTACGTTACTATTAATTCGGTTAACACTCTAGATGTATCCGGGTACTTTTTTTAAAAAAAGTCCTATTACTTATTGATTACGTAAGCTATTAAGTTTCTAACCCCTTTATTAGAACTTATCCGGTCTAAAAGTAGCATTCATATTATTTACGTACACTTTAAAAACGGCTACTACAACTTTTAAAATGCTTCGATAAACTTGGAAATCGTTTAAAATTGCTTTCGAAACGTTTATACAATTACTTTAAGCGCTTGAAATGGCTTTCGAAACGCCTACCAACCCTAAACTCTTAAAACAATTTTTAAAACGCTTCTACATATTTCGAAAACACTTTAAATTGCTTGAAAAATATTTATGAAAATATTAAAAACGCCTAAAGTAATACGAGACGTTATTGCACTATTTTAAATTAACTTTCATACACAACTCCCTACTCTGACTCCGAATACCCGATTTTTCTCTCTCGTTTTCATCCTATCTTTCTTACCTTATTATAAACTTCTAATTTAAGTTATTATTTGCGAAATTTAATTTTACTCATTACTTTAATGAATATAAAGTCCATAAAAATTAAATAATTAGTTTCAAACGCTAGGCTAATTTATAATTACACCTTATTTTATTTATATATATATTAATAAGCTTTGAAAACCTTATTTGAAACGTTTCATTAAATTTTTCTTATATGGTATTTGTATATTTTACGCTTTTATTTGGAATTCTTTTTGCGGTCATTTTGAACGTATTGCTTTAAATATATATAAAACCCCATTATTATATTATACTATGCATATTCCCCCACATACCATAATTTCATTTTCATAGATTTATTAGAGACGAGCCTATTTAGAACTAACAAATATTTAAACTTTTTATTTGAATACACAACAATGTAAAAAAGCGTTTGAAATCATATCAATTTCAATTCATAAAATAACAAAATCGAAATTCTGGTAAAGTATTTGAATTTTCATAAAACAAATACCTACGTTATAACCTAATTTGTTTTGTTGTGGTAACGAAAATATTGATGGAATCTATTTATTCGATCATTCTGAAAGTATTTTTGAGATTAGATGCCGGAAATGTAATGCATGATAAATAGTATAATATCAAGAATATTGAGGATATAACTACAGATTAAAGGAATTTATACGACTGGTGGTAAAAGAGGTTATATTCTAAAAGCGTTATCTGAGACTGTTTCACTTCATTCAATATTAAAATGAACTAATAATAAAGTGATTAATGTGAGATTTGTGAATGCATATAAATTAGAAAAACGAAGGAATCGATTAATTGATGTTTCGTTAAATAATAAGTAACGAGAAGGTATTTTACGAATAAATGGTGTGAAACTTTCGGCAAGATGAGCTGCGTCCTACGAAAGATAAACAAAGTTCGAGGGAAAATTGACGAAAGGGGAGGAAGAGATATAAAGGTTATAATTTACTCAAGTTTAATATATATCCGTTTCTTTTGGTAGGCTTTACCTATTATAGGCCTTTAGATGTTGCAATATTGTCGATTCGATTGTTCGAAGTAACAGTAGTATTGAAATAGATAAGTAGTGAATGTATTGTTCTAGGTTTAGCAGACCACTAGCTAGTTTATATAGTAATTTGTATGACTAATTGCTTGGCCCATACTCTAGTGTGAGGTCAGCTTATACTATACTTGACTTGCAGTTGATATAACAGACTTACAAAATAATATACTTAACTTGTAATCAGTATAGTCAACTTTATGGTAAGTAAACATGAATTATTGTATTGTAATTACTACTATTTTAACAATGACGGCTTTTTGTTTCGTACGCGTAAGCTATTGTATGCGACTAATTTTTCCCTGTTACCAATAAATTAAGTCCTTATTAAGTGGTTAACTACCTATCAATTTCACCGCCAAATTCACCTCAATTGCCTTTATTTACCCAAGGTGTCCAAGTTTCGACTTTATTAATTTTTACAAACAAGTTTTTTTCACCACAAATTCATATAAACCTTAAACTTAATTATATTAATTAAATAAATCGCCGGCCATAATTTCTTGACAATCTTTTAATTTTTCACATTTCTATTCGCCAACACGTGATTTGACCTTGACAGACTGTGGATATTACCATATATCGTCATAATCAGTAAGTAGCTATACTACGAATTACACCTCTGCAGAGTGCATAGTAACGTGTCACTCTGTAAGGTGTATTCCTACAGAGTGTATGATAGCGTATAACTGCCTAGAAATAGCATTCGCAGAGTGTACGTTAAAGTGCCACTGTCTAGAAGAGAGATTAGCTGAGTATATAGTAAAGTGTTATTGCTCAAATGAAAGGTTATAAACTTTTACCTATAACGTGTACTCTCCGGATACATTTTCCTTATTCAATTTTGGTATTTACGTTTAATATATACCATTTTGACGATTACTCTTTTACTCTTAATGTTTACGTAAATAGGTCAAGCTTTTACTAACACTAATTAATAGTCGATTTGATGGATTACAAATAGATTGGAGACAAAAATATAAATTTAAGTTCAATACTTATGACGGGATATTATAACGGTTTTAACTGTCTGTGTTTTCATATTATGATTTACAAAAACTATACGGGAGTATAAAAATACACGGACACGCTTTTAAACCCCAAAATATAAAAAGATTGTAAAATCCGGAGTAACTTTAAAAATGATAATTTTTAATACTATATTATTAACACAGTCAATGCCTTGTTCATTAAAATCCACATTATGTTATCTGTTAACTCGTTTTAGCGTTTTAAACGTACTTAGACACTTTTTGAAAAGGGTTCTATTATGTATTAGGTTATGTAAGTCAAACCCATTAAGTTTCAAACCCCTTTATTAGGACCTATCCGATCAAAATACAGTATTCAAACCATTTATACACTTTAAAAGCGGTTAAAACACAGTATCCAAATCGTTTATAGATTTTGAAAACGATTAGTACACAATTTTCAAGATATTTTTATAACTACACTACGTTTCCAAAACAATAATTAAACGTCCAACCAAACGTATACCCTACTCCGAATACGTATACAAAATCTTATATATCATTTCAAATTTTACAAACGTATTGATACCCTTTTTTATCCTTTTTATCCGTTTTCACTACTTTATTCGCCTTTTTTTATTCGCTTTACACCATTTATTATTTTTTTTGATTCACGAATTTTAAATTTACAAACTATTAAGCTAATATAACACTTATAAAGCGTTAAAATACAAATTCAAGACGTTTGATTCATTTGCAATTACGTTTTATTTACATTTTTTTTTACTCTATTTAAGTTAGCAAGCATTAGATAACTTACTTTAAACGCTTTGATATATTTCATTCACTTTTATTTTACATGTTGTACGCTTTTATTTAAACCGAATCTCTTGAAATATTGTATTGAAAATGTACAAGAATCTTATTTACTATATAAATTTACGGTTTCTATCGCTTTGATATTTCCAATATACGTATAAACCAGGTTCTTAACCATTTTTATATATTTTACACTTTGATAACTATACTTTTATTAATGATATACTCGGTTGAAGCTAGTTAATACATGGATTATGTTATTAGGCCTTAGATAGTTACAACGTTATCAATTCGATTGGTCTCTGAAGTAACAGTAGTATTGCATTATTTAAGTAGTGAACGTATTTTTCTAGGTTTGGTAGACCGCTAGCTGGTATTCACAGTAATTTGTATGGCCAATTGCTTGGCCCGTGCCCTAGAGTAAAGTGTAGCGTACTACACTCAACTTACACACAATGCAGTAAGTCCGCACAAAGTAATACACTTGTAGTACGGTTAACTTTACTATAAAGTAAAGTTAACCTATTGCATTACATGTAGTACTATTCCAAAACTAGCAGCTTTTTAGTTTGTTCACGCACGTCAGTATGGCTGACTAATCTTTTCTGGTTACTACTAAATTATCTCTTTATTAACTGGCCAAACCCCTATTAATTTCAGTTGACTTTTATACCAAATTACACCCAATTGCATGCAAATTAACCCCATTGAAACTTAATTGCTCCGTCGCTCCAAGTTCCGAGTTTATGAACTTTCACAAAAAGTTCTATCGCTACAAACCTTTGTAGGCTTCCACTTTAACCTTCACATTTAAACGAGTCGTCATTATCAGTTCCTTTACTTTCCTGTCAATCTTCTAGTTTGCCGGTATATCCCTATCCACCGTCATATAATTTGAGCTTTTTAGGTGGCTTATTAACGTAGCTTTCGATTCGTATAGTTAGCTTGTTGTTGTCCACAAACCTTTCCAGGACTTTATTTGGCGATATTTTTATTATAGTACCGGCGGAGTTATCCTTTCCATCGATTTATCAGAACTCCTCAATTTCCCTCCCTTCGTAGGCTTTACGGAGTACCATTACATCGATTATCAGATGTTTTTCTCTGGTGGTTCCGAGTTTTAAAAAGTATTCGAAAAAGCTCATTAATTTGATATAAATTATCATCAAGATAAAAAGAATCTTTAGCTTCCTGATAATAAGGTTAAAAGTTTCCTACAATGTTATGCTTACATCGAAGCCCGTTATTATGCCGTAAACCTTCGAAGCCAGTACGTTTCGTATAATCCTTTTATATTCAACAGAAGTCCAGTAAATTAGGCTACCAATAATGCTAAACTGATCTTCCAGCCTATCTTTATTCACGAGGGTTATTAGGAAACCGATTTGTAAATACAAGTCGATATTATTTACAAAGAATCCGTTCGTAAAAGTTATTAACTTAGGTTTCGAAAAGTCGATTAGGACCATATTAATTCCTCAGTCTAGGTTCTGCATCTGCTATTTAAGCCTTTTATTTAGCCGGTTAAATTCCTTATCAATTAGTTTTTATAATCACACCGTAATAGATAGGTCGAAAAAGGCTTTCGGTTAACATAAGATAGCAATATAATTGCTTTAGGTACGTTATTATAAATACTGTTAAGCCCTAGTTATATCAGTTTTGATAATTATAGATCAAATAACGCCCTAGCCCTTTTAACGAAAACTTATGCCGACGATAATAATAAGTATACAGATTAACAATCTATTAAAGTTAAGTTAACTACCCTCCATTAAATTTTTTACTGGCTTATAGTTCTAGAACTTGAAATCCTTAATCGCTTGCCGTTTTAATGTTATAAAGCTAACCAATTCGATGAAAAGGGTATTGTTAGCTTATATAACTATTATGCCGAAGTCCCTTTTTTATGTTATTAACAAGTACGAGTTATATATTAAAATCTTTATTGCTAGCCGTAGTTTAAAGTGCGACTGGTAAGTTCAAAACCAATAAACGCCTACTTCAACTAATCTGTACAATAGCTTAATATAACGCATTACCGTACCTAAAAAGTAGAAAATCCGGAATTCCTATAACAGTTTTAGTAATAAGATCTGCTATAAATCAGTTACTAACTATGTGTAGGCTTACGCTATATTACGGCTATTAAATGTAAACTTATTTTTAGGTTTTTCTAGTAAAATTACTGTCAAAGCAACTACCAAACGTTAACTAATCTTTCAAATCGTCAAAGACTATATAAGGATCTAATTTTTGCCTTTATCAACATATTCTTAAACGATTAAACATGATATTTTTCATGCGGTCGCCCCGTAGTTCTGCCTTTAACCTCATGAATAATCCTTAACTTAAAGATTGTAACGTTTAAGTCTCAAAGGTTAAAATCGGTTTTCGATATAAATTATACAACCTCTTGAGTTAATCAGCTGTTCATCTTCACCTTATTATTTTCTTTGAAAGGTTTACCAAAAGCTTCAATAATCCCTTATATTTTAAGCCTTAATGCTAAGTTTTTGTTATCCCTTTCTTTCCTGCTTATCCAAGTAGTATTATAAATACAGCCCAGTGTATATTCCTTCTCTTTAACGATTCTCTTCTTTTTGGGGGGTCATTCGTATCGGCAGCGTTTCATTAGCTTGTCGATAACGAATAAAAGAGGTTCGTATTAACTCGGTTGCCTAATTTCAGGAGATTAAAGATCTTTTTATTTGATTATCCCAATATAAGGCTTAACCCAAGTAATTCGAAAAAATATCAGGATGTTAGCAGTTTTAACAATTACTTCGGAGTTTGTAATACTTAATATCTTATACGAGCCTTTTCATTTACTCGGCATCCGTTCCACGAGAACTTCACTTTAAAACTATAAAGTAAGTACGTTGATTATTAAAGGATTGTTTTGGGTATTAAAGACTTTATCAATTTGACGATGTGCCGATTCTCTTTGCAGTTCCCTCGAATTTAGACTATAAGCCATAACGCATTTCTAAGTATTTGCCGAGGGCGGAGATTCAATCGTCAGATGTAGGTACACTTCAAAGACTAGGAACGTTGGTACTAATTCGTTAGAGCCTATATTGTCGTCAAGTTCTTTTACTTCTATTTATAGGCGTGCCTTCGGATCAGTAAAGCTTTTAATTTTTAATGTAAGTATATTATACGTTTTTTAAAGTAGGACGAATATCTTGTTAATCTTTCCAATGCTTTAATAAGCTTTTCCAGTTACCCATTCATTTTAATTTTTTTTATTTTAATATCTTTTTGAAACTTTACTGCGGTAAAGTTGGTAACAGTATTGTAAATAATAATGTTAAGTACATCTAGGTACGTATTGATTTACAATATCCTTAACATTTCCCACGTATTTTTTACCGAAGGGAACTTTAACAACTTAGCCACCTGAAAAAATGTTGTGGAATCAACGACGTAAAATATAGGCTTCTTATTCAAGTAAAATACATCGATGAAAATCTTATAGTTAGAATCCTTATCGTTTTTGAACGTAAACTTAAATCTTGGGAGGCTTAGGCATATATTTGGCAATAGCGGAAAAGTCTTTTAATAGATTTCAGAGTCAAGTATTCTACATCATCATGATCTGCGGATTTCAGGACTTTATATAATCTATTAACCGCTGAATAATTAAAACTCCGGTATAATGAACGTATTTCCGGTTCCGTTAGGTTTAACACCACTGTTTCCAGGTCTTAAAGATGAAATTATAGGTGCTTTTACTTAAGGGTGTGAGAAAACCTCCGGCTGTTTTTAACTAATTTATCTACGTTAACGTCAACATTAATGCCTAAAGTTTTAATATCTTTTGAGTAAAAAAAGAAAGGGGAAAGGGATTTGATGATATGGAATGTAATTGCTATTTTCAAAGTTTAAATCAATGTTATTCTTAACAATAATAATTGTTCGCCTGATTTAAAGCCAACTTTAGCCTTACCAACATCATGACAATTAATCCTAGTGGTTATAGTACTTTCATTTTGCAGCGCTATATACTATGAATAGCCTCCTGTTAAATATCTTATTACCTCCTTATTTGGAATAATACCTTAAAACGTATAGTCCGCATAACTTTCATGAAGGTTAAAGGTATATAAAAGGTTAAGGGTTTAGTTAGGATAAATGTAGGAGTTTTTACCACCTGAACGGTATAGGAAAACATAGTTGACTAGTTACTAAGCTGTATCAGGAGCATTATCTTCGTGCTACTTAATTTGTTTGAGGGCGCCATCAATTGGTTTATTGCCTTCGAAGTCTGTGATTTAATCCAAATAATTCTATTTAAAAGCAATAGGGTATTAGGCGTATTATACTGCTTTCCTATTGTTATATTCGATGAGAGGGTGCCGAGTTAACTAGCAGATAGACTTGTTATATATTCAATATCTTTTGCTATTATCACGACTATAGTGCTAGCAGTTAATAGGTTCGCCTAAAGCTTAACCTCATTGGTGCTAACATGGTTGTTGCCTTCAGTTTGGGGCTGAGGTCGATAGCCCAGACCTTAGATGTTATAGGCGCCCGTACTTGCGGTCGACGTGGTTAACTACCGCAAGGTCTTTTTTATCTACGTTAAGGAAGTTGTTAGCTTGGAGTTATATACCAAGAGAGTTTGGTATACGCGCCATTACAGTGGAAAGAGAGGAATGTAACTAGCTAAAAAAGCTTTCATAGGTAGAATTTCGACGTTATAGGGCGTATTCAAACTCGCTAACTGTAATGATCGCACTAAATACCCGTGAGTAAATAGAAGGTGTCAGAGGGTTTATGTTAGCAGTAAGGTAGCAGAGGTAATAAAGGTGCAATATCAAGAAGATATATATTCGTACTGTAGAATAATCATTAGCCGTTAGGCTATTTAGATATGTAGACTGAATACTTAGATTGACAACTGAAGAGCTATAAAGGAAATACTATCTGTGTGGTGATGACCATGTCTTTATATATCCGTGCCTTCATACCGTCTTCAGTACTGGACCACTGAAGTCGATGTCACTTCCTTCGGTCCAATGTTGTCGACTGGACCGCGAGCGATCCTGTCGGTCCAAACCCTAACCCTGGGTGCTTACATAAGAGAGATCTCTGGCTTAATGTATTGGACATCAGGCTTCTGATAGCGTAGCGGACCGCTGGCCTATTCCATGACCTGCAGTTGGTCCTTGGGTTATAACACTAACACTCGTAACTACTGCCCGTACCTGTTTGCAAAGTGTAGCTTTACCAACGTAGGCTTTCTCTATTGATTTTTAAGACAATATTAACTTATTAAGTATCTAATTAAGAACGTTTATTAATGTTTCCTCTTTTTTCTTCATTATTATTCTTGTAATTTACCTCGTAATAACCCAATTTATATAATACTATATAAAGTGGACATTGTGTTCGAAGTGACCCTTTATGTTATCGTAAATTTCGCGGAACTTGTTGGCTTTAATAAGGAATGTTATGTAGTTGTTCTTAATGTATCTTATGAAGATTTCAGGGAATATTAAGTGAAAACCTAAAGGGGGAACCTCTATTTATTTGCAAATATTTAAAAAGAGCAATTTTTCGGAGTAGAAAAGGTTATAGGGCTTCTTGTCATACTTTTCTACATCGTTTCGAATATTAAAGAAGTCCGTAAGCAACTTGTAATTAATGTTAATTATTTTGACAGGTATTAGAAGAAGGTTGCGATAGTTATCCCAGTCTTTAATAGTGTTTTTGGATAGTTTAAGCCTTAAAGCTTCCAAAGTACGGTGTTTGGAGTAATTGATAGTCGCTTGGACTGAGGGTTAAAATACTGTAGTAGGACTTATAATGGGTTTCCGCGCGTAAAAAAATCTAAAGAGAGAAGTTTTTTAAGGGGCTTAATGGTTTTAAGTAAAATGTTAAAGGGAAGGTTGTATCTAAAGACCTCAAAAGGCTTGACGATATTGATTAATTGACTCGTGTAAAGTGTTAACATCAATACTTTTAGCTGTGTTGGTGGCCGTTACTTTACGTACCCTATTACCGCTAAAAGCATACTCCGCGTTGTTACGTAGGGGTACTAAACTGCCGAGAAATTTTATAGGTTCCTTATCGCTAGCGTTTAAAAAGGATTAACATTGGACCGAAGAAAGCGACATCAACTTCAGCGGTCCAGTACTGAGGACGGTATGAAGGCACGAATATATAAGGACACGGTCATCACCACACAGATAGTATTTCCTTCATAGCTCTTCAGTTGTCAATCTAAGTATTTAGTCTATATACCTGAATAGCCTAACGGATAGTGATTATTCTACAGTACGAACAAACATCTTCTTGATATTGCACTTTTGTTACCTCTGCTACCTTACTGCTAACATAAACCCCCTGACACTTTCTATTTACTCACAGGTATTTAGTGTGATCATTATACGATCAAAGAATTTTTAAGAGTTTATAAAATGCTTTACTTTTATATATCGTTGGTTTAAATTACGAAAACAAATTTTAAACGCTTATATAGTATCGTAATTCACGTTTTTTCATAGATACGATTACTAATTCCAAGATATTATACCAGAAATTGGTGTAGTGAGAATCTTGACCGCCGGAAAGCGGTAATTTGATAAGTTTATAGCGAAATTTCCGAAATTTTTACTCGACCGGATAAAAGAATACCGAAAAGTCCTGTTCGGTAGAGGTAAAATGTCATTACTTGACACCGTCGTTATGAATACGCTATTCGGATCGGTTAAGTTTTAAGTAATAGACTTTAAAACACCGTTTTCATTATGATTGACTAATATTATTAAATTTGAAATGAAGGTTCGAAATACGATGAACTAATTTATCCTCGTTTCGGATAGTTTATCTGTATCGCTCCGTTTTAAGTTCGGCTACTTATAGTTTTTCTCTTAACCATGTATATTTAAAATCTTCTAACCAACGTAACTGGAATTGAGGATGTTATAACGCCGGTTTGAATAACTAGCCACAGAACGACTTTTAAGTCTATTTTACGCCATTGGATATATAAATATAGGAGAGAAAACTCTAAAAGATATTGAAAAGTTTTGCTACGAGTATCAGCTACATTTTTAAGCACTATAACGATTAAAATTCTGTTCTTGAAACGATTTAAACTTGAATTTTGAGGTAATTATGGATATAATATACCTTCACGGTAAATTAATACTATACGCCATCAACGTAGTAACATTATTTTAGGCCGCGAAATTTACGCGAAGCGTTTTCGTTACGGATTGCTAAAATGTTATGGTGGATTACTAATTAAACATTTACTTAAGACCTCCAAACTAGATTACTTACGATATTGATACAGCTTTAAATTTTATCAAATAACGTACCAAAGCTAAAATAAACAATGATAGGTGCAAATAAATAACGGTATAAGTATTATAGGGTATCGGAAAATACGAGCAGTACTATAGATCGCTTAAAAAACATAGATATTATTATTGAAAGACCTAAAAAAAATTGGTTTTAAGGAATTAGTCCTGTGAATGGCGGTTAACGTCGTGAATTATATATCTGACCCGAGTGAGCTAATATTAATACTTCTCATTTTCTATACTTACTCCAAAGTTGATACAAATTTAATACCATCGCCAGTCATAATCTAAAGGGTAAATTCTGTAACTACGGCTATTGTAGCATTTCTTTTCCTAAAAATGAGAAATGATGTTTCAAAAGTATTATCTACAAGAAACGATCTACGTAATACTGGTGTTTTGGACTTACCATTATAATTCAAGGTTCTAGTATAGATAATAAAGAACAAATGGATCGGGTTTTAAAAGATTAATGGGTTTAGAGATTACGATGTAATTGTGGATTTACTGAATAAACTAAGTTTATCTCGTTGGACGATAGTACAAGAGTATAGAAAGGAAAATGTAGTAATAACTAATGAATATCAGGGGCCGCCATTAATATCTGGTAAATCGATTATAAAGTCGATTAAAATATATATATAATTTCGATTTAAAATGGGGAAGGGTTATAAGAGGTCCTGTCATAAGGTACGACGAGGTTTTGTCCTATTATATTTTATATATATTTAATATGGATATCAAATATTTATAAGTATTCCTGTTCAGTAATAGTCCCATCAAAAAACGAGAAATAAAATGAGTTTACCTAAATAACTTATAATAAGTAAATCGTAGGTTTACTATAAAATCCTTATAGTTAATGATTTTAACTCGGTAATCATAAACGGTTACAATAATATAATATACCCCACGGGTTAATCTTGTAATCCGCGATTTATACCGATTATTTTACTTTAGGTAAAAAACGCTTAACACCTTCAGAAACTGCTCAAAACGAACCTTATATAACGGGTCGTTTATTACTTTTTAGTTCTATAATTTCATTAGTGTATCTGGGTCGAAAATAAGGCAATTATTCGGCGTTAACGATGCCGGCGGGCTTGATGCGGGTCGGGTTTGTAACGGTGTCGCCAGTTTCATCGTATTAAAATCCCCCGGCATTATCCTCGATAACGACCAAGGCGTAAGCCGAACCCGGGATGGTTCCGCTTTCGACGGCCTTTCAAAAACCTTTGGCTTACCTTTATAATATATATCGTCGCGATTAAATAACTAAACCTTCATTTCACTAAATTGATTTATGTAACTCGTCACGATTTTTATTTCTTTAATATATAAATTTATCGATATTAGATTTAATATAATTATGGAAATGGGTCGAAAAACTCGCGCATAAGGTTCCTTAACTTCGGGTTTTTCTTACAATTTACGAGCTAACGCGTCCGGCCGGACGCCTTAAATTGTGGATCTGTATCATAAGAGGTATCAAAAAAGCAAAAAAAAAAATCGCTCTATCGAATTTAACGTTTCTAAATGAAAAGTAATAAAAATATTTCAATTCTTTATAGTCCATTAAAATCGTAAACGGGGTACGGACGCTACGTAATTCAGAAAACCACGTTTTTAAATAGGATATTACTGTGAAAAGCTCCATGTCGTAAATGGTATAATTGCATTTTACATTTGTTAATCGTGTAGAGTGGTAAGCTATTAGCTTTAAAATACTATCCTTATCTAGTTATGATAAGCACCTCTTTAACGCCGTTTCCGAATAGTCGGTTTTCACTACCGTTACCTTATCTGGATTTCAACACGTTAAAATCAGGGCCGTAATAATAGTATCTTTTAGGGTTTTAAATAGATATTCTTTTCATTTTGTTTAGGCCTAAAGAATCTTTTATTTCGTTACTCAGAAGAGATAATTCGTTAATTCGGAGAAATTACTAATGGAATTAGAGTAAAAGTTGGTAAAATACAAAAAACTTCGAATCTCCCAGATAATACGTAGTAACTCCTACTCTCGGAATATCTGGACTTTCTCAGGGTAGGCCCGGATACCTACCCTAACCGTTATAATAAAACTCAGGTATTTAACTTCCTTAATTATAAAGTCGTACTTTTTCAAATCTAGGTTTAGCTTTGTATTACGAAAAAGTTTTAAAACCATGCGAACTTTCACTAAATAATCATTTTTAATATTGGGAAAAAAGATTAAAAAGTCGTTTAGGTATGTTCCAACGAAATTATCCAAAATATCCGCCATTATATAATTAATATATCGTTGGAACGTAGCTAACATTCCTGCTAACTTAAAGGGGGTAACTAATTATTTAAATAATCCGAACCGTATATGAAAGACCATTAATTTCTCTTATTAGAGTATAATCCGAATACGGTAAAAGGCCGTTCGAACTTTTAATTTTGTAACTTATATCGATTTCGATAACGTATAAAAAGTTCTTTTAATTAAAAGTAAGAAAAAGCGGTTTCACTTCGTGATTTTATTTCGTACCCGGTAATTGATATAAAACCGTTATCCTCCCTTCAGCTTAAAAAGAAGTAATACCAGCGTTACAGCTAATAAAGAATTTGCCCGAACCTAATTTTTATTTATTTACTTCGTAACCTATCGTCGAAGTTTAAAAAGTCAATTTTGTAATATCAAGTATAACGACCATTAAGGTTATTTTAATAAAGATCTATTTTCGTTCAGTTCAATATAAATATAGTAATCGAGTTTCCCCCTGTATAGGGGTAAAGATATAGCCTTATCCTTATCGAATAGATCGTTGAATTTTATTAATTTTAATGAAAAACGTAACTAATCCTATTTCCTCTCAACTGTAGTTGTTACCGTTATTTGTAAAATCTGTGTTATTTCGTAAAGACTAGTAATAAAAGCTAACCGAAACGGATCCCCTATATGTTATGCTTTTAAATATAAACGTTTTACTAAACCGAAAAAAACAAACGTATTACGCCTCGTATATCTCCCGAATTAAGGCGTACTATTACCGCGTCGACAATTAAGCCTTCATAACCCTAAATTATCAAGCGATTACCACCAACGTTTAAGGTTATTTATTAGTATGGTATCCAAAGTATACCAAAAATCATATCTCACGTTATTCCGGGAATAATATATAATAACATTGGATTCGACTATTTATTAATATTTATACGAAACTTGGCTACTTAGGTAATACACATATTTTGATGTGCCCCTAATATCGTACCAAAATTTCAAAAATATAATAACTTAAATAGCTTTATCCTTAAACATTATATTAAAGCCTCACTTATAACACAATTGTTGGTAGGCCTTTATCGTTGCAACATAGTCGATTCGAATCACTGTAGTCGAAGTAACTGGTATTGCATTGATATTGTTGGTTGAGGTGGACTTAGTTCTAAGTTTGGCAGACTGCTAGCCGGTCTGCATACTAATTTATATGACTAAACGATTTAGCCTGTTCCCTACTTTGAAGTGTGTACTTACTGTATTTCACTTGAATTGTAGTACCACAACTAGCAGTTAATATAGTCAACTTTACTATAAGTAAAGTTAACTGACTGTACTACAATTGACCTAATAAACATAGCAGCCAATATTGTTTCAACACTGGAGACTTTTTATTTTATGCCTACGTACAATAGTGTTGCCTGTCACTAATTGGTGACAACCTCTGAAATCTTTTCTGATTTCACAAGCTAGCAACAAGTTAAACCCCTGTTAATTCCTATTAATCTGTGCTAAGATTATCATTAATTACGGCACTTTATGGTCCTTTTACTCTACCCTTCCGAGGCTTTTGTTCCTTAAATCCCGTATATAGATCTTTCTCCTTAGACTTGCGCGAATCAGGTACACTAATACTTACATACCTTTTACCAGTAGTTTAAATTACTTTCATTACCACTATTACCCTAACAGTCTCCCAATTTATTATAGCAATTCTGTTTTTCCACGTTACGTACTGGGCGATTTATGTATCCCTAGATTCGTATGATTAGCATATTACTATTTACAAACCTTTTTAGAGCGCTATTAGGCGTGTTTTTAGTTATGATATTGATAGGATAATTTTTGCCGTTAATTTATTGGAAATTATCTTTTTCTAGGGTTTCGTATACCTCTTTTAACGTTATAACGTTTATTATTAGGCGTTTTCATTAGTCGTAACTAATTCTAATAGGTATTCGTAAAGGTTTCGTAAATTGGTATATATTATTATAGGTATCGGTAACAAACCTAGCTATTTGGTAATAATCCTTAATATATCGTTCATTATCATATCGATATTAAAGTTTATTATTATATTGTAAACTTTTAAAATTAGTATACTACAGGTTATATGTTTATACTTAATAGATATATAATACATAAGGTTTCTGGTAATCGCAAATTGCCTTTTCGAATATTTTTATCGATAAGTATTATTAAAAAGTCTATTTACTATATAAAGTTAATATTATTAGTAAATGATTTGTTTGTAAAAGTTATTAATTTCGTTTTCGTTAAATTTATAAAAACCATATTAATTTTTTTACGTAATCTATTCGCTATTAAATCCGTTTATTTAATTGATTAAATTTTTCGTTTTATGGATTTTATACTTATATTATAATAAAAAGGTTATAGGATACTTTTGGTTGGTATAACGTAACAATATAGGCCGTACGTGCCCTTTGTGTGAGGTATCATAATACCTTTACCTCATTAGTCTTATCGATAATTGTTAAGCTCGTAATTTACCCCTTTAAACGTAATTGAATATAAGTGTTTCTTTTAACCTTAATATTATAAATATAAAGTAACGATTTGTTAAAGTTAAATTATATACTTTTAATTAACGTTTTAAATGGCTTATACGTTGAAAAACCTTACTTTTTGGTAATAATTTATTTTGTTGTTATAAATTTAATATGGCCGGAAAAAAGAGTATTATTAATTCATATACTTCAGAAATTCAAGCTTTTAGCCTTTATAATTAATGGGTATGAGTTAAATATTAAAGTATCTATATTAAGCCTATTTTGAAAATATACCTAATACGTTAGGAAGTAATAAATGCCTATTTCCGCCAATCCGTATAAAGGCTTAATATAACGTATTACCATACCAGCCGGAAATTTGTCCTTGAGTTTCTTTAATAGTTTTAGTAATATAATTCTCTGAAAATCGGTATTAGATTATATGTACGTTTGCGTAATATTCCGGCTATTAAGTGTAAACTAACCTTTTATGTTTATAGTTAAACTGGTAATAATAAAGATGATGAAACGTTAGCTAATATTTTAGATTATAAATAATTTAGTTAAGATATAGTTTTTATTTTTATTACCGTATTTTTAAGCGATTAACCGTCACTTTTCGTACGGACGGTCTGTAATTTTACCTTTAACCTCGTTAACTATCCTCGACTAAAAAATAATAACGTTTGAACCTTTAAATTACGTTAACAATATAAAATATATAACCTCCTATGATAAAAGACCATTAATTTCCCTATAGTTACTTTTATTAAAAGGATTATCCGATATATTAATAATGATTTTAATACGTAACTTAAAGGTAAGTTTTTCGTTAAACCTTTCCTTTCAAAATACCCACGCCGTTATAAATATCATACCAAGCTTATCATTCTTATTGTCGTCCTTTTTTCAATATATATTTTTTCTTTAAGTAGTTGTTTACACTGCTAACTTTTCATTAGCTTGTTAATAGTAGGCTTAGAAGGGTTATTTTAGCTAATTCGCTTAACTTGGAGGTTATTAACGTTAGGATTTTGATTAAGTTTAAAGGGTTTTTAATATGGTTTAACTTATATAATTCGGAAAGTTATAAGGCCGTTAACAATTTTAACCACCATGTTTAAATTGGTAATATTAAAAATTTTATACGATTTATTCCATTTACCTAACTTGCGTTACGTAAGAACTTAACTTTAAAGGGGAAGTAAAAGTACGTTTATTATTAAAGGCTCATCTCTAGTATTAAGGGTATTATTAACTAGGCGACGTGTTGATTCATTTTTTAGTTTTATGAGGGTTTTCTTATATATTATAATATGTTTTTAGGTGTTTAACGAAGGTAACAACTTAGTTATTATACGAAAACAAACTCTAAATACTAGTAAATATAATATAAATCCATTAGTGTTAATAGTATCATTAAGGTCTTTTACCGTTATTTAAAGACGTATATTTTAGCTTGTTAAGCTTTCGATTTCCAATATAAAAATACCGTAAACCTTTTGTAAAAAGGCGTTTACCCTTTTAATTTTACTAATATCTTAGTAAACTTTAACAGGAACTTATTTATACTAAATTCTTATTAACTTTATATTAGTTTGGAATTTTATTGTAGTGAATTTAATATCGGTATCGTAAACCAATACGTTTAGTAAAATAAGGTATATATTAATTTACAAAATATGTAATAACTTTTATATTTCCTTCGCCGTAATAGTTTTAAGGAAGTCAACGTTGTGAAAAGCCATATCGGAGTTTATAACGTGTCATATTAGTTTACCGTTTAAGTAAAATACGTTTACAAAAACTTATAAATTAAAATTTTAATTCTTTTAACGTAAATTTAAACTTTAAAAAGGTTTGAAAGTATGTTTGGAAAAAGTAGTAAAGGCGTTTAACTACTTTTAATACTGGTAAATCCATATTTTCGTAACTAGTTGCCTTTAAAACCTTATAAAGCGTATTAGTTATCCGTTAGTTCAACCTACAATATAGTTAATAAAGTTTCGCCTTGATTAGGTTTCATATTACCACCCTCAGTTTTCAAAAATAAAATAAAAAAATACTTTTATTTGAAGTTTACTGGTCTTAATATATATTAACTTATTAGTTTTAATATTAATGTTAACATCGAGGTTTTTTATATTTCCTAGGTAAAAATAAAAAAAAGATAAAAGAATTTAAAATATGGAAAATAATAGAGTTAATAATAATCTTAATCGTTGTCGATCTCAGTAAAAATAGCTTTTTTTAAGATTAAAGCTAACCTTGTCCTTATTAGTATTTTCGTGGTTAAGTTTCATAACAGTGTTGGTATCCCTTTATAACGCGATATACTATGAATAGCCTCCTATTAAATACCATATCACCTTCGTATTCGGTATAATCACCTAAAAAATATACTTTGCATAACGGTTTTAAATGGTAAAAAGGTATATAAGACCAGGGTTTTTATCTTCGTAGTGGTGATAGGGGTCTTTACCTATAAGGTAATATAAAAAAGCGTAGTCAACTAGTTATTGCGTTATTTTCGAATTAGTATAGATATTAATACCAATATCCCTGTATTATTTAGTAGCTTTAGGCTTATTTTCCTTTTCCCCAACTTTACTTCCTTTAAATTATATAACTTATTTTATGTAATTTCATTGCAAAGTAAAGGGGTATGACGTTTAATATATTACTTATTTCATGTTATATTTGACGAAAATATAAACTATTAACTAATTAAATTATTTACCGTAAACTCAATTTTTTTAACGTTCAAGTTAAATTTGTTTAATCTACTTTATAAATTTAAAAAAAACCAAGACCCTTTTTCATAGGTAAAGGTCTAAACTTTTCGTTAATCGTACTAACTGGGTCTTTCGTATCGTCTATTAATGTAATACGAATTAAGAAGGTTTTTTTTTAGTTACTGAATTTCAAAGCTTAAGGTTATATATTAGTTGAACCGAAGACTTAAGTAGTTATAGTCGTTAACAAGAAATATAATTAGCTAAGAAAACCTTTAGTAAGTAGTATTAAGGTATTATAAGACGTATTCGAACTTTTTATAATATATAATTACTTGCCGTATTTGTCAACGTAATATTTCTTTATTAACTTTTACGTTTTCCATTGCTTATTAGCAAAATATGAAATTATTAAGCATTTAATTTAAAAAATTCATTTTACTTTCCGATTTTCTTTTATAATCCAACATATAATACTACTTCATAATACTACAATCTATATAATATTAGGTAAAATTGATATCGTATTCGAAGTGGTTTTTTATACTATCGTAAATTTCTCGGAAAAGGTATAATTCGTTAGGTATTAAAGGTAATAATCCTTAATTTATCCGGTAAAAGGTTTGGAAAATAACGAGTAAAAACTTCGTAATTTAACTTTTATTTAACGGTAAATATTAAAAAATAGGCGTAACTTAACGTCGAAAAGACTATACAGTTTACCGTTATACTTTTATTTTCCTTTTTGAATTTTTACAAAACGTGGTAATTATCGTATAATCCGTGTATTTTATAGTAACGCGTTAAAGGTAAAAGGTAATATATTAGTTATGACCTTTTTTACTTCATTAAGGGGAAAACCAAAGTTTTTATTAATATTAGTAGGCAAAATAGTTACTTTTAGCCGAATTTAAAGGGAAAAAGCTAGTCGTACCTATAATAGGCTCGCATGTAAAGCCGGTTTTTCCTTGATTTAGCTATTAAAATTAAACTTGTTAAAAAACTTGTGGAAAGTGGATTTAAATGTTTTTATTGCGGGAAATTTAACGATAATGCCCTTAGTATGAAGGTATTCAGCGAGGTTTTTATTTCATTAATTAATGTAAATCACTAAAATTAATACCTTTGGCCGTATAGGCGGCTGTTATTTTACGTGCCTTACCGCCTTTAAAAGCGTACTTTTCGTTATTACGTAAATGTGTTAAACTATCGAATAGGTTAATAAGTTCCTTATTATTCCTACGTCAAAAAGCTTAACTTAGCTAAAGGTATAAAGGAGATCCCCTAAAACTTATATATAGACGTTAAAAGTTCTTAACGGTTTTATGTCTACCTTGGGGATTTTATAAATATTCCTTAAATTGTGTTAATTAAAAAATGGTTTTTACCATTTTTAAAGCCTTATCTGATATATAAATTCCACGCCTTTTAACTTTTGTTTTTAACTTGGTTTTAACGGTACTTTAAATCGTCTTTTATATGTCTAATATTTAATGGTTAAAAAACTCGTGAAAGTGTTGAAAATTGAAAGCGTTATAATCGAACTTTTTACTGACATTAGATTCGAGGATATATTAGCTAACTTAGTTAGTTAGATAATCTTTAGTAAAGGTTTTATTAGTATCTGTAATGCTGAGTAATTCGTCGTAATTAATAACGAAGATTAATTCAAGATTTTCAATTATTATTTTTCTTTTTGGAGTCGCTAATAACGTTAAATTAAATACTTACGGCAGCTATTTTTGCGTTTTAGTTTATATAAAGCGTATAAAGCGAGGAACTTGGTAGTTTTAAAAGTAAAGGCTTAATGTTTTAACGTAAAGTAGCGTAAGAACTTAGTAATTTAACGACTCAATAATTTGGTATAAAATGATATAATGTAGATTTTTTAATGCGATTTGGCTTTTTCTTTTGAAATAGCGAACTTAACGATTAAATTAGTGTCAATAGAGTGAAAAGATTAAAATATAAATGAAGATTTGGTATAAAGGGTAAAGGCGAAGATTGTTTAGTAATATAGGTTATTTATCATAGGTACTTAGTCATTTTTCTATAATAGTAATACCTGTAGTAATACTAACTTAGCCGTTTACCAACTTGCCAAACTTCAAGACTTTTAACATTTAATTTTAACGTCTTTAAAAAGGATCTTTTGTAAAGATTTCTTAGTGTTTTCCAAGTAGCGATACCGTTGCTTATTTCCAAATTACCGTTAAAATATTAACGTAACTCGATTTTTTTTGTTTTCCTGATATTGAAAGACTAACGTAATACCTATAGAGGCTCTTCGTAAAAATCTTTCTTTTACCCCAACAATAAACGCAAAGCTTAACTGAAAAATAGTATCTTCTTTTACTTAGCTAATCTGTGTTTAACCTAATAAACACTAATCAGTGTTGGTAGGCCCTTATCGTTACAAAGTAGTCGATTCGAATTACTGTATTCTAAGTAACTGGTGTTGCATTGATATTGTTGGTTGAGGTGGTCTTAGTTCTAGGTTTGGCAGACCGCTAATCGGTTTGCACACTAATTTCTATGGCCAAACGCTTTGGCCTATGCCCTACTTTGAAGTGGGCACCTACCGCACTGCAATTGCAGTGCAGTACCATAACTAGCAATCAATACAGTCAACTTTACTGTAAGTAAAGTTGATTGACTACACTACAATTGACTTGCTAAAAATAGCAGCCAATATTATTCCAACAACAATAATAATTATAACTGAAATAGACTTAAATATTTAGAAAGTAGGTGTTATTAAAATACATAAAGATAAAAAAATAATTTTCGTTTATACGTGTTTTAATTAAATTAAACTCCTCTTTACTCGTTTTATAACTACGCTGTTAATATTATGTGATCTTCAAAGGAAACTATATTTAGGAGTTAGACTTTTCCCGTCGCTATTAATAGGAAATCTTCTTTTACCTTTTCGACTTAAACCCTATATACTTATGCGAAAGGTAATACCGGATGGAATTCGTAACTATGTTTGTAATGGTTCTATAAGCCATAACGTACGTAACGCCCCAAGGTAAGCCTGGCCTAACGTTTCTTTACCATCTTTTATATCACCTTATGTTTTTAGTTCTAAACGCGTACCAAACGGGTTTATTAAAATAACTGGCCACAATATCAAGATAATTAATCGCTATTACTACGACGTTTTAATGAAGATATTTAAAAGGCGTAAACCTCAGTTATAATCGTATTATTATCCGGCCGTTAAGTTTATACGAGTCCTGCTAGTAAACGAGTATAACGTTGTTTTAAGTTTAAGGACTTTAATTCGTCGGCGAGTTTTCAGTATTTTTTAAAAAATACAATATGATTTACCCGGATAACACCTACCATAATAAATTTATCGCGGATATGTAATAATACGCGGAAGTGTTCGTAATTGTACTTTACGACTAGAGGAAAATCTAAGCTGCCCGCTTAAATTAAAAGTATTTCGAACTTAATAAATAATAGTACCTATAAGTCTTTATCGTTTATAACCAAACCTTTTAATTCGACTAATAACTTATCCGCGCGATAAGGATCGTTAAAAACCGCCTTTATATAATCTAAAATCTTCCCTATATCATATATACTTTTATGTCTTTCAACTTCGTAATACGCCATAACCGCCTGTTTTACCGCCGCCGTATAACATCCCTATACATAAAGAAACATATACCGACCTTTTCCAATTTACATTTTATTCGTTTTCAGTGTAAATTCAATTGTTCAACGCATTTCCGTCCACGTAAAAGTAAATCCGTCCAATTACGATTGTTTATGTCGTTTTCGGTCAGTTTAAGCTTGTGAAAAACTAACGCTAATCGCGGTTAATTCGACTTCGAATTACTAAATTTCAACTACAACCAAAACTAAGTTAGACGTAAGGTCGATAATTAAAGTTGATTAACCCAGTTATTATAATTTCTTTATAGCTAACGCGATATAACCCACGGTATTTTATAAATGAGAAATTTCGGCTTATGTCGGCTTAAGTTGGCTTTGAAAGGATCGAAAATGTATTTATAAAGGTGGAAAACTAAGTATTCGCCGACGGCCTATCCTTCTCAATAACGTTAAAGTGTAACGCAAAATTAATAACGTTTGTTATCGATTCGTTTATTATAAGTAATATTTTTTCGAAAAGATAAAAAAAGACCTTAATAATATATTATGGTCCAACTTACGGTAATAAGCTAAGTAGTTACCAAATGGTGTTTACTATTAAGGTACTATAAAAGATTAGAAAAAGCTACCGTAGCCTACTATACAAAACCTATGGGTATAGCTAGTGCCCGACCAGTACCCAGCTTATCACATAACTTCACACATACTATATACGGACAGGACCCGAAACGGGTACTGCCTATCCCGTTACGTGCACAGTTACGTAACCTATAGACTCAATAGCCTATATTCTAAGTCCATAACACGAACCTCATTCAAATTTGAGACTATATAAAAAATTATAAAAAAAATCTTTATAACCTTCTCGATACGAAAATAATGCCTTAGTTAAACATTTATAAGTAAATAGAAATTCTTCCTTCCGATTTTTACTTACTATTCTCCGAAATCCTTACAAGGTACGTTAAAAACTATTGAATAAACTTTTTAACCCGAATAACTACGTTTTGCAAGACGTATAATGATATAAATAGCTACTTCGAATATGACGTACACCTTACGTAATATTATATAAATTGGGCAATTATAAGGTATATAACAATAATGATTAAAAAGTAAAAGGAGGAAATTCCGATGAATGTGTTTAATTAAATGATAAACAAGTTAATATTATTCTAGAAAGTAACAAACAAATCTTACGTTAGCGAAACTACACTTTACAAGTTGGTACAAATAGTAGTTACGGGTGTTAAAAAGTTTAAATACGCTTTATAACGCTGAAATACTACCTGCAAAAGGTTTTTTTAGCCAATTACGTTTCTCGGTTACAACTATAATGACGCGTATACTAACCTTACTCGGTAAATACCCTAGAGCCAGTAACTTTCCTAACATATATAAATAAAACTTTGCGGTAGTAAATTACATTAACATTAAACACGACTACGGGCGCAAGGTTTGGCCTATCGACTACAAACTAAAGGTAATAGCCATGCTAGTGCTAATAAGGCTAAAATTGAAATGGACTTGCTAATCATAAGAATTATCGTAGTAATAATGGTAAAAAATATTGGATTTATGGTAAATTCAGTTATTAATTACCTCGGTACCTCCTTTACGAGCGAAATAATAACAAGGTAATATATTATATTCGATACCTTACCCCTTTTAAATAAAATTAATTGAATTAAATTACACAATTCGAGGGCAACAAACTTATTAATGGCTACAACGCCACTAAACAAATTAAGTAGTATAAAAATATTACGCACGACGCGGCCTAATAATTTGCTGATTACGAATTTTTATATTATTCAGGTAGTGAAAACCCTTACCTTTACCTTAATTGAATCACTAACCCTTTATATACCTTTAACTTTCGCGATCGCTACGTAAACTACACGTTTTAAAGTATTATACCAGACATAAGGATAATAAAGTACTCAATAAGAGATTATTTGCAGTATATGGTATTACAAAAGGAAAATATTACAGACACTAAAATCGATTGTTACGATACTAATAAAGCCAAAGTAGATTTCGAACCAAACGAATAACTATCGTCACTAGGGACAACGATAATTTAAATCATTATTAGGTCTATTACGTTCCACATTCTTAAGTTCTCTACTATTTCCCTTTTTTACTTTTAGTATATAAAGATACTTAACGTTAACCTTAATATTAACGTCGAGAAACTAGTTAAAAACTGTTAAAACTTTCTCTCGCCTTTGAGTAAATATATTTATAATTTAATTTTTAAGGCTTCTCAATAATGATTTTAAACCCGATAAAGCTGTAAATACGCTAATTATGTCGAAGTCTTGATTACCCAGCCGTTGACATGCTACACACAGTCGTAAAGTCTGTAGGGTATAGAAATATAGAATATTTTACCCTAGAAGCTATTAAAAAACATTGCTACTATTTCCAAACGTATATTTGAACCCTACGAAAATTAAAATCTATACTATAAAAGTTCATTCATCTTAATTACGAGGTCTTTATCAATATAATTTACTTCAATAACAAGCCTATTTTTTCATATCGTTGACTTTGCAGCTCTTTTTTTGAACTTTAGCTTTTAAAGTCCCTTTTGGTAAAAGATACGAGGGAAATACTAAGGATGTTATAAATTAATACGTACTTAGATCCACCTAACGCCGTCGTCTACAATACTCACACCAATTTTACAGCGGCAAAATTTGAGTAAAACATTAAAATAATAGGTATTAGGTGTAAATAGGTGCTTATAAAAGTTTACTAAAGCATTGGAAAGGTTAAAAAGACATACTCACTATTTCACTAAACAAATAATATCTTTATATTATAAATTGAAAGATTTATGGATTCGGATGCACGCTTTTTAATAAAGGTAAAGGGTCTAAACGATATTACATGCCTTAATAGCCCAATACCAACGCTACTAGTCATTAGAATGTATCTATACCTAATAAGTAAATTTATGCTATTAACAAATACCCAAAAACGAGCTATAACCTACGATAAAGCTTTAAAAAACTACGAAAGGAATCGGCACGCCGCTAGATTAATAATACTATTCACATTAGAAACGATCCTATAATAATCAACGTATTTGCTTTTCCGTTACAAAATGAAGTCCTTATATTGTAGGAGCCAGTCCAATAATAGGACTTATATAAAACTTTGAATATAGCTAACTGTAAAGTAGTTATCAAAATTATCAACAGTTTTATATATTTTCGAACCAAATAAGTTAAACTTTATATTAAGGCTACTAACGATAAAGACCCTTAAGTTAAACTACCAAACTAATACGAACCTCCTTTACCAGTTATTAATAAGCCGATAAAAATCCGCCAACACAAATAACCCCTGAAAAAAGAAACGTTAAAAAGGAAGAATACATACCGGGTCGTATTTACAATACTAGTTAGGTAGGTAAAAACAAAAGAATAACAAAAACTTGGTATTAAAGCTTCAAATGTAAGGTATTATTGAAAACTTTGGTAAACCTTTTAAAAGAAGCGATAATTTTGAGATTAACAGCTTACTAATTTGAAAAGTTGTATAATTTATACCAATGACTGATTTTGATCTTTTAAACCAAAACGTTATAATCTTTAAATCGAGGATTCTTTACAAGGCAAAAGGTAAGATTAAAGGGCTGTCGTATGAAAAATCACATCTAATTGCTTAAAGATACGACGATAAAGGTAAAGACTTAATCTTTCTACAATCGTTGACAATTTAAAAAAAATTAGTTAAATTTAGGTAATCATTTTGGTAACAAGTTTACTAACTAGGATCAAAGGGAAAATTACGCTTAAAAGCCGAAATATAACGTAATCTTATACGTAATTAGCAACAAATCTTCAACGGATCGTACTGCTAGAATTACCACAGGAATTACGGCCTATTTACTCTCCAAAATAGTAATACGATATGTTAAACCTTTATATAGACTGGCTAAAACAGGCGTCTACTAATTCCTAACCTACTAGTCGTATTTTAAATTACTGCTAAGTATAAAAATTTAAATATACAACCTGTATTTATTAGTAACGTAAAAAAGGGACTTCGACCTAGTTGGTATATAAATTAACGATAATCTTTTCGTCGAAACAACTAACTTTGTAGTATCGGAATAACAGGTAAATAAAAACTCTAAGTTTTGGAATTACAAGTTGGTAACAACGTTAATGAAGGGTAACCAACTTAACTTTAACGCATCATTAATTCGTATACTTGGTATTAATATTAACTTCATTTTTCGCCAAAAGGCCTAAAAAAATAATTTAGCTACGATCGACAAGACTAACGTAACTAAAATCCAGCGGTATCTAAAATAAAGTACCTGTGGAAACTATATTGCTATCTTATACCAACCGAAAGCTTTTTACAAACTTTTTATCGCGACATAAACATAAGATTTAACAAGTAAAACCTTTAAACTATTGAATAAAAGGATTTAGTAACAAACACAAAGTTTGGACCGAAAAAGTAATATAAGTTTAATCAACTATCGAAGGCCAAATTAACAATTTTTACAAACATTTTTTTTATACATAGTACTGACTTATCTTTCAAAATAGGCCTACTAATAACCTTTATTAATAAATATAAACGAGAAAACCAATTTAACATTATTGGTATCCAGATTTACTAGACTTCTGTCAAATGTAAAAGGATTATACAAAGCGTATTAGCTTCAAAGGTTTACAATATAATAATAATCTTTAATCTAGGAATATTAATATAAAAAGCCCTTAACATTACTACCAGGAAACTTAGGATTTTTCAAATTCCGGTGGTAATTTATATCTATTCAAGAAACCTGTTCAAATATATTTCGAAACTCGGAATTACTAATGAAAAACTCCTAATAATCGACATGATAACATTTCACAAATCTTACAAAAGAAAGAAAATAAAAGAGTTCCGGTAAATTAACAGTAAGGAAAATCCTGCTAATACCATAACAAAAGAATCGCCAAATATAGCTCTTAAAAGCTTAAAAGATCAGTAGATAATAATAGGCTAACTATATATATCGAGGGCTACGTTAATAGGCAGCCTAGTTAACCTAAGTTACGTAGCAACGGTCAGTGATATATTAGCTAATTGGAAAACTGCCAAGGAATTAACAATACTAACTTGTTTTATTGGTACGGCTAAAGTAAAGGATTATATAGATTTGTAGCGGAAAAACTTTTTGTAGAAGCCGATAAAGGAAAACCTCGGAGTCGTGGAGTAATTAACAGTAATTAGGGTTAATTTGCATGCAATTAGGTACATTTTAATACAAAGGTCAATGGAAATTGATATGGGTCTGGCTAGTTAACAAGGTCACAGTTTAAAACTTACTGGATAAGATTAGTCAACTATATTAGCCTACACGTATAAACTAAAAAGACGCTAATATTAAAATAATAGTATTTACAGTATAGTAAGTCAACTTTACTAACAATAAAGTTGATTTTACTGACTGTAAGTTAAGTGTATTGTTTTGTACGGACTTACTACAATTGAACATAAGTCAAGTATAATAAGGCTCCACTTTATACTAGGGTACAGACCAAGCAATTGGCTATACAAATTACTTTGAAAACCGGTTAGCAGTTTACCAAACTTAGAACAATACATCCACTACTTGACTACTATAATACTACTGTTACTTCGACCAATCGAATCGACAATATTATAACGTCTAAAGCTTGACCAACAGTAATATTATAGTCTTCTACAATGAAAAATTACTTTAACATCGGAAAATTCTACGGGTTAGCTAAAAGGTATACGTTTAATTTATGAATAGTCGGCGCTATTAAATAGACCATTAATATAGTAATCGGAGTCGAAAAAGTCCGAGTCGTTGTAGTTGTCGATGCGGTTTCTAATAAGGGATGGTACAGTAATTACGTCGTTTGTAGTGTAATAATCACACTAAATACCCGTGAGTAAATAGAAGGTGTCAGAGGGTTTATGTTAGCAGTAAGGTAGAAGAGGTAACAAAGGTGCAATATCAAGAAGATATTTGTTCGTGCTATAGGATAATCATTAGCCGTTAGGCTATTCAGATATGTAGACTAAATACTTAGATTGACAACTGAAGAGCTATGAAGGAAATACTATCTATGTGGTGATGACCGTGTCCTTATATCCTATGGCCTTCATANAAGAGCTATGAAGGAAATACTATCTATGTGGTGATGACCGTGTCCTTATATCCTATGGCCTTCATACCATCTTCAGTACTGGACCGCTGAAGTCGCTGGTCGCTTCCTGCGGTCCAATGTAGTATCGACTGGACTGCTCTGCGGTCCTTGCGGTCCCAACTCTAACCCTGGGTCCTTACATAAGAGAGATCTCTGGCTTGATGTGTTGGACATCAAGCTTCTGATAGCGCAGCGGACTGTAAGCCTATTCCATGACCTGCAGTTGGTCCTTGGGTTATAATATGTAGCTAGTGTAAAAGCGGGACCCCTTAAAGTAGTAGGTTATTTTGAAGACGTAAATATATTGATAACGATTTCAAACTGCCGATCCATATTTATTAAAGTAGTTAGTATATCGGTGTTATGTTATTTTATACGTAATACGTATTTACAGACAATTTAATCTCACTCGACGAGTTTATACGCAAAGTTTTAATAAATCATTGGTATTAAGTAATTTGATAGTCGTATTATGTTATCCAAACGCCTTGAAACTAATCACTAATACACGCGTCAAATAGTTGTTTTAAGATTTAGGGGTACAGATTCGAGAGGTTGGAAGATATAGCCTTAGATTATAACCGCTTACAAATAGTTAAAATTCTGTTGGGGGAAAAATTAAGGATAATATGTAAAAAAAACTAAATCAAAGTTATCGTTTAAAACGGTCGAATACTATCTATTATCCTTGATAAAGAGAAAGAGGAAGAGACCTCTGCCAAGGACCTGTAATAGGCTATAGAAAGGGAGTGGTCCGGTTACGTGACAATACGACTTAGAGTATCGTAGGAGCATAGCAACCACTAGGGCTAGATCCCTGGTGACCACCAGTTTAGGCACTAGTCTGTGACAAGTTTTAAAGGTTTACAGTATGATGACTAGCTTCGATATAAGTATGATACTATGAGAAACACTTAATATAATTATGAGGCAGTTGAGCATTCCCTTTATTATAGTATTAATTTATATCGATTCGAAACGACTATTTGAATACTTTTTAAAACTCGAAACTACCCATGAAAAACGCCTAATGATCAATATAATAGCATTCAGTAAAACTTCAAAAAGTAGGAAGATTAAGGAGTTTCAATAGATTGATGGCAATATAATTCCATCTACGTTATAACGAAGACGTTACCAAATAAGACCTTTAAAAGGTTTGTAGAAAGTAATAGACTACCAATACGTATTAAGGATTACATCAACAAACTACTTATTAAAGTCAAGTTATATGCCAGCGAATAGGGATGCCTTAATAGACTAGAAAATTGTTAAGAACTTAAGATCAATTACTTGTTTAATTGGCATAGTTAAGTATGAAGCCTGTATAAATTTAAAGTAAAAGATTTATTTATAGAATTTAAGAAAGTTGAGGTTTAAAATCATAGGGCAAATGAAGGTTATTGTAGTTAATTCGGTTGTGGAATTAATAGGGATTTGGTTAGTTAACGAGGTAATTTAGTGGTAACCAGAAACAATTAGTCGATTATACTAGCGTACGCATATAAAATGAAAAGCTATTAGTATTGAATTAGTAGTAATTATAGTGTAATAAGTTTACTTTGTTATAAGTAAAGTTGACCATATTAATTACAAGTTAAATGTATTGTTTTATGGGTTTACTATATTGATTGTAAGTTAAGTACAGTATACGCCCACTTTACACTAGGGCATGGGCCAAGTAAATAGCCATACAAATTAGTATGCAAACCAGCTAGCGGTATGCCAAACCTAGAACAATACATCCACCACTTGATCACGCCATACTACTGTTACTTCGACCAATTCGAATTGACAATGTTGCAACGTCTAAAGTCCTACCAACAGGGATTTCATTTGTTCAAGCCACATTTTTAAAGCTAGATAAAGTTTGTACTATAGTATATTAACAAGGGAATATATTATAGTAGAATGCAGTTACTTTTGGATTATTGCAGTTTACATCGGAAATTCAATTGTCGGATGCGGGATATTGGATCCGAGATATTGGAAGTTTATTTATCGGATTTGGGATGAAGGGTTTATGTCGGAAGTTTGTTTCGAGCTATATAATATATATAGAAGGCTCCGATACTGTTTATTATAGTTAGAGATAGACCTTCAGATCTGCTGAAGATCTATCTCGTTTCTAGTCTATCCAAGCCTATTTGCAAGAATAAAACTTGCTCCTCCCCCACTCTTTTACTTTTGTTGCCGCCTAACAGCAATCACCATCCTAAGTAGCCACGGCGCACGGGCCACAAAGTGGTCTGTGCATGCACCGTGGCCACTCGATGACCGAGACGGTTATCTCACAGCCAATTATCCCAAAGCTGACTGACTATCGTCAAGGTCAACGTCATATAACCAAACTGTTGTGACTATTGCATATGTAGTGCAGTTGACTGTATTGTCAACTGCACTGGCATGCAATAATCCGGCAGTCAACAATGTTGACTCAAGCCAATGCCAATTTGTCTTGGCTTGCAACGCAAGGGAGAGAGGACTGTCCACTCTTGCAACGGGTGCGTACCAGCGATGTCACAGATAAATAGGTGGGAAGCGGCTAGCGTGTCCCACAACTTAGAGAATATAATCATCCATCTTCACTCACGCTATATATACTATTGTTACTTCAACCAAGATTTGACTCGACAACCGTAGCTACGACTGAAGTCCTATCAACACAAACACGTTTATAGGCGGATTGGATTCCCTGTCACTATTAGCGACTAATTTGAAATATGAATCACGACATTCTTTTAGATGCAACGGTCGTGGGTGCTTCATCATTGCTCCGTTCTCAAATTCAGGGTGCTTCCTGTGCTTTCTTACATGCTACTGATCCTCAACCGAGCGCCGGGGTGTCTTTTCCCGCTAAGTCGCAAATGATCCATCGCAACCCAATTAGTCGACCTTGACAAAGGCTATTGGCATGGTTAGCAAAGCTCCTCATTCATTTATGTGTCAAGGTGATACGTACTCGCATCGATCTGGCGGATAGTGGGCAGCGCCAGCCGGACCTTGTTTCTGTACAATGCAGGAGCCCGGAGCTGCAACGGGGTCCCCTCGAAGTAGACCGTCTCCAGGTGCTCCTTGTCCCTGAGGTGCTTATCAAGATCGTTGAAGTCAGAGAGATGGCTGTAGCTTGCCCAGACCTCCTCCAGCTGCATCAACGGACCCACCCCTTCCAGGCTCTTGACCGGGTTGTTCGATATCTCCAGCACCCGCAGCTTCGTGTTCGCCTCGAGTCCCACCAGTGACTCCAGTGCGTTGTGTGACATGTAGAGCTCCTCCAGCGACGGCACATCCTTGAGCGGCGAAATATCGCGGATTCGATTGGACTGGATGCTGAGCAGTTTCAGCTTCGGTAGCTCGCTCAGACCGCTGAGGGTGGTGATCTTGTTCTTGGCCAGCCAGAGCTCTTCGAGATTCTTGAGGGAGTCCAGATTTTTTATCTCGCGAATCCGATTGGAAGCAAGTTCCAACATGCGCAGCTTGTCCAGTCCCTCCAGGTTCTCGATGGTGCTGATCTTGTTGGCGACGAAGAAGAGGTCGGTCAGGTCGGTCAGATGGTTGATGTGCTTGATGTGCTTGATCTTGTTGAAGCTCAAATCAAGGTTGGTCAGCTTGGTCAGCCGATCCAGGCCGCGGATGTGGCCGATCAGGTTGTCGTAGAGGTCGAGCTCTTTCAATGTGTCGGCGAGAGGCTCGAGGCCCTCAATCTGGGTGATACCATTCTGACGTAGGCAGAGGCGGACGACATGCTTGAAGCGGTCGAGGCGAAGTGTGGGGATGGACTTTATGCGCGAGTTGATGGAGGTGAGTTCGTCTGTGTCGGGGTCTTCGTCGTCGAACAGATCCTCGTCAGGCTTGATGTCGTCGCCCTGCAGTACATGGTCGTCGTCCGAATACTCGTCTGGATCCGACAGGGCCTCCGGATTGGCCAGGGAGACCGACCGGGCAGGCACTCTGAGTTTGCCGTCCCAGCCCTTGCCATTAGTAAGGGTTGACGGCTTGTCGTCTTTTCCAGACATGGTGGCGATGGTGTGTAGGAAAAGGAAAGGTTAGCGGTGGTTGTAACATCAAGGTAGGTAGGTACGTGGGTTATGTCATAGTGGGTCCCCTGTTGCAGGGAGCCCGCCTGTAGATAACGGCCTGTAGGATGATCATCTTTGGGATAGTGTTGCAATAGAGGCTTGATTCCTAACACTACAGTAAAGACTTCAACACAGCAAGCGCGGCTCAGGTCATCCATCCGGACCTGGAAGGAGAAAAGAGGCACAAGCGACTTGCGTGCACGACCGAACAGGCCATCGAATCACGGCCAGAGGAAAGCAGAGTCTGCAAAGCAAGCGCTGTGGCCACAACAACGGGCCCGGGGCTGGCAATGGTGATTTGGCAGACGTGGAGCGAAGTCAGCGCCAGGGCCGGGGCCAGTGGCCGCCGGTGCAGCGGTGCAGCGGTACACCCCCGGCGCAACTCTCCTATTCGGCGCTCCGGCGAAGGGGGTGGGAAAAGGGGCGGTCGCGGAGTCGGCGGCCGTGGCCCCACTTGTTGTCTCGCCTCCGCCTCCATCGGTCCTCGGAGTGGGCGCATGTGAGGGTGGTTTTGGCAACTGTGTCGGTCCCACGGCATGTTCGCTGGAATGCAGTTTGTCGTGATGCTGCGCGGCGTGACACGTCTGACGGAAGCCATCCGGAGCGGAGTATCAGGTGTCAGGCGGACGCGAGTGCCTAGTCACACTCCAAGGTCCAAGAGCATTACGATCCTTGGGCCATGGGTTAAATGACACCTTCATCAGAAAATAGTGGTGAAACACTTCAGGCATGGAGGAGGCTCGGTGCGGCCCGATTCGGTGCAGTCCGATTCAAGAAGGGGTGGGGAGACTTCTGATTTCGGACAGGAGTGCAAGTTGCGGAAGCTTGCCAGTGTTCATGTTCAGAATCCAGCATGTACTACTTGAATATGTACAAAACAGAACACTGCGTAGTCCTGTAGATCCAGGGCATAGAACACCGGAGCGTACGCCGTAGGGCATACTATGCAGGCGATGCTACAGGCAGGTACCGCTATTGGTACCCCTATTATTAGTGGTGATATCCGGCAGCGCACGCTCCTTATCTGTCGGTACGTACCTACATAGTACTGTAGAATAGACTTGTCCGACAGGTGCCCAGGTGATATATTATGCGACCGCGTCGATCCCAAGCCCCAGGCGCGTCACCGGGCCCATGCATGTGGACCTGACCCTGGCCGCAGCATCCTGCCTGACTTGAACTTGACACTCAAACCACTTTATTAGTTTGAACCCAGGCCGACGCCCTACCCTCCTACCGCCTCTGTCCCTCCCTCTCTCCAACATTCCACGCAAAAGTCCAAGGATAACAACACAACCCGCCTCTGCATCCCGCATCCTGCATCCCGCATCCTGCATCCCGCATCCCACAACCGGGCATCCACAACCGAACGTCACAGCCGTCGCTCACTCTTGTCCAGCCAAGCCAACAATCAAATCCTGCCTGCCGCCCTTGGTCGGCCACACTGCTTGCCATGAAGGGTCGCTCGATCGACCAGCTCGTTTACGAGCAAATGTTTCCCAAACCACGCTCCCAAGACCCCCATAACTTCCACGCCCTCCTCCAACGCCACCTGATCCTCGAAATCCGGCAGGAAGTCCACTCCTTCTACGGCCACCTCGACACCCCCGAGGCCAAGTACCCGGGCCTCGACTACAACAACAGAACACACCGCATCCGCCTCAGCCGCTGGCAGTGGCACCGCCGCCTCTTCCGCGCCTTCGACGCCCTGCGCCTGACCCCGAGCGAGATCTCCGGCCTGACCAAGTGGGAGGGCACCAGGTGGGCCAAAGAGCGCTACGAGCGCGAGCAGAACTGCGTCATTCGCGACACCGCCATGGACGACTTGCCCGTGTGGAGCGCCGCGCTCGAGTGGTGCACCGAGCGCGCCCCGCACCGCCCAGGCCGCGCGTCTCGGCCGAGCGAGGAGGAGGAGGACGACGACGACGGCGAGGGCGGCGACGACGACGCCGCCGCCGCCAACGCCATGCAGGAGGTGGGCGAGGAAAGCGAGGGCGAGCTGGAGAGCGTGGGCGTTGCCCTGAACGCGCAGTTGCGGGAGCGGCTGGCGGCGAGGAACGCCGGCGACCTGTCCATCCCGCTCGACGAGGCCTGGGAGCAATGGTTCAAGAACGCGGTCGAGACCGGCGAGATAACGGTAGTGAGGGAGCGGCAGCGCATGCTGGACAACGCAAGGGCGGGCAACTGGCACGAGGTCCCGGCAGCCCTGCAAAACATCATCCGGGACGCCTTGTGGGCCGAACAGAGGGGCCTGACGAGAGGAGGAGGACGACCCAGCCACGGACCTTCGTCCATCGGAGGCCCTCTCACCTCCTCACAGGTCGGCATCTTGTCTGCACCTGCTCTATCTGCACCTACTCTCCCCGCCATCTCACCTACCAGCCCGGCATCGCGCACCACGTGGACCAACCTGCGGCTGCCAGGTGCTTTCGAAGCCGATGGCATACCACGGAGTACCGATGTTTAGGGCCGGCCGCTTCACGTACGGCGTGTGTTCTTGGCCAACTGGAGGAGGAGACTGTCGACAAGGCTGGGAGGCTTTGGAGGCACTTGATTTTGATCATGGAGCATAGGTGTTTCCCTGTAGCGATAATAATAGCGTGGTTGCATTGCTGGTGCGATGTTACATTGTCCTTGGCTCGCTTCCTCCCTCTGTTCGCGTCATCGCCTTTGGGGTGGCCATGCTCAGTGAAACCCACGTCTCGGACAACTCCATGCAGAAAAACCCCAATGGAATTCTAAATTATGGAACTCCTGTGAGACCAACTTGCTGCGGGCTCGCCAGCCTCTCGGATGATATCCATTTACGAAAAGGCGTTTTAGCTTGTGGAGCTGGGCAAGGGCAACCAACCATCCGCAATATTGCTCATCTGCTTTCTGGTGGTGCTCTTCTGCTAGGGCTCCTTTGACACAAGGTTTGAGGAGCGCACAGTCGACGTCTGATATCCCTTCAATCTTGAACCCCGGCCATGTGGGAGTTCATGCAGGTCATTCAGGTCATGAAGATACACTTCATGTAGTATCGCACCCAGTCTTCCACCTCACTTCCCAATCACACTCCATCCCCATTTGGCGCCTTGAAGCATGGTCAACCCCACCAGATCCTCAAGGTCAGGCAACAAAGCCACACAAAAATGTGGGCTCTACGATGTTGAGCAATAGACTGAACTTACTCATAACTCAAGATAACACGAGTAGGTTGTGTTCAAGTTGACAGGTATCTATTTAGCTGTTCTATTGAGAACTATTGTGGGTAGGTTTTCGGGTAGCGACATTGTCGATTCGGATCGTTGATCGAAATAACAAATATTGTTAGAACGGCAGTCAATTGCAGTAGTCAATTCAACTATACTGACTGTAGGTTGATTGTACTGATTGCAAGTTGTGTGGCAGCGGTCAAGGTCCAAGAAGTTGAAGCCAAAAACAAAAGGATTATTGAAGTTGTAAGAGGAAGAAGCTAAATTTAGGTTTGGCCATCAACAGGCAGCCAAATACAGGCTGCCGTGTGGCTAGGATTAGTGGCTAAGATTATAAGGGTGCCCCCTATACACAGCCACAAATGCCGGGCCTGAAAGAATAAAATGATGTTCTCGCTATGAGACAACCTTCTCACGAGGCCGTCATCTCACAAGGCCTTTGTCTCACGATGCCTTTATCTCATAAGGCTATTATCTCTCAGCTTTTTCCGTAGGCTTTCTCTTTCTCCCAGCTTTCTATACGGGAGGTTTATCTACAAAACAACGATTGTTTTTAAAGTTCTTAATAATTACTTTACAATGTTTCAGTTTGGCAAAGTAAAGTTAGTTGTCATTTTATACTATTATCCCCTTTTGTTGGTAGGCCTTAGACGTTGCAACGTTGTCGATTCAATTGGTCGAAGTAACAGGTGTATTGCAGTAGTCAGATGGTGGATGTATTGTTCTAGGTTTGGCAGACCGCTAGCCGGTCTGCACTGTAATTTGTATGGCCAAGTGCTTGGCCCATGCCTTAGAGTGAAGTGCAGCGTACTGCACTCGACTTACACCCAATGCGGTAAGTCCACACAAAGCAATACACTCAACTTGCAGTACAGTTAACTTTACTGTAAGTAAAGTTGACCTACTGCACTACATGTATTACTATTCCAATACTGGCGGCTTTTTAGTTTGTGCGCGTGCACGCCAGTGTGGCTAACCAATCTTTTCCGGTTAGCGCTAAATAGCGGCCCCGTACCCCCTGTTAATTTCAATTGACTTCTAAACTGTATTGCACACAATTGCATGTAAATTAACCCTATTTGGCCTTAATTGCTTCACCGCTCCGAAGTCCGAGTTTATTAACTCCCATAAAAAGTTTTTTTCGCCACAGTCTTTCGCAACTTTAACTGTACTACTTAAATAAATCGCTATTATCAATCCTAATCCCCTGGTAGTTTTCCAGTCTACTAGCATATCCTTGTTCGCCGTTACGTGATTTGGGCTTTCCGAGCGGTTTATTTACGTATCCCTCAATGCGTATAGTCAGTTTATTGTTATTTACAAACTTTTCCAATGCTTTATTTAGCGTGGCCTTCGTTATGGCATCTGCAAGATTATCTTTGCTATTAATCCATCGAAACTCCTTAATCTCCCTCTTTTCATAGGCTTCGCGAAGTGCTATCACATCAATTATCAGACGCTTTTCGCTAGTAGTTCCAAGCTTTAACAAGTACTCGAAAAAACTCCTTAAGTCGATGTAAATCATCACTGAGATAAAAGGAATCTTTAGTCGCCTGGTAATAAGGTTAAGGGTTTCATATAACGTTATGCCTACGTTAAAGCTCATTATTATACCGTAAACCTTTAAAGCTAATACGCTTCATGTAATCTTTTTGTACTTGACAGAGGTTTAGTAAATTAAGTTACCGGTAATATTAAATTGATTTTCTCGCTTATTTTCGTTAACAAGGATTATCAAGAAACCGATTTGTAAAGATAAAGTTTGTAAAAGACCCGTTCATAAAGATTATTAGCTTAACCTTTAAAAGGTTGATTAACACTATATTGATCCCGCGGTTCAAGTTTCGCATTTGCTACTCTAGCCTCTTATTTAGTCGATCAAAGTCTTTATTTATTGGTGTTTATGCTTATATCGCAATAAATAGGTCGTATAAGGCTTTCGGTTGGTATAGGATAGCAATATAACTACCCTCTATACGCTATTCTAAGTACCATTAAGCTTTGGCATTATCGGTTTTGTCGATTATGGCAAAAATAACGCTCTAGCCTTTTTAGCGGAAACTTAAACCGGGATTAATACTAAACACACGGATTAACGATCTATTAAAGTCAAGTTGGTTGTTTTCTATCAACGTCGTTACCAGCTTACAATTTTAAAACTTAAAGTCCTTAATTACTTATTATTCCTGTACTATAAAGCTAGCCGTTTCAACGAAAAAGGTATCGTTAATTTGTATGTTTATCATGCCGAAGTCCTTCTTTTACGTTACTAATAAATACGGATCGTATGTTAAAGACTTTATTGTTAACCGGCACTTAAAGTACGATTAATATGTTAAAAATTAGTGGACGCCTATTTTAGCTAGTTTATATAGTGGTTTAACATACCATATTACCGTTTTTAATAGGTTAATAGTACAGAGTTTTTGTGATAGTTTTAATAATATAATCCGTTATAAATCCGTTATTAATCATAAATAGACTTACGTAATATTACAGTTATTAAATATAAACTTGTTATTAGTTTTAGCTAGCAAACTTATTGCCAAAACAATTACCAAACGTTAGTTAATTTTCTAAATCGTTGGCGACTACGTAAGGATTCAGCCTTTACCTTTATTGCTGTATACTTAAACAATTAACCGTGACTTTTTATACGGCCGCCCCGTGGTTTTACCCTTAACTTTGTAAATAATCCTCAACTTAAAGATTGTAACGTTGATATTTTAAAGGTTAAAATTAGCCTTCGATACAAATTATGCTATACCTCGAATTGGTAATCCGTTGATTTCAATCCTATCGCTTTTCTTAAAAGGTTTACCAAAAGTTTTAATAATCTTTTATACTCTAAGTTTTATTACCAAGTCCTCGTTATCCTTTTTTCCCCTATTTATCTAAACAGTATTATAGTTACAACTTGGTATGTATTTCTCCTTTTTAACGTTCCTCTTTTTCGAAGGTCGTTCGCGCCAGCGGCGTTTTATTAGTTTATCGATAACGAGCGGGGAAGGTTCTCATTAACTCGGTCGTTTGAATTAAAGGCCTTTATTGTTAGTAACTTTAATATAAAACTTAACTTAAGTAGTCCAGAAAGATACAGTGCTGTTAGCAGTTTTAACAACTACTTTAGAGTTTACGATACTTAATATTTTATACGGACCCTCATATTTTCCCGGTTCCCGTTAAACGAGGACTTTACTTTATAATGGAAAAACAAGTACATCGATTATTATTAGCTCGTTTCTGGTGTTAAGGGTATTATTAACTTAGCGACGTGCTGATTTCCTTCGCAGTTCCCTTAAAGCTTTACTGTAAGCCATAATACGTTTTTAAATACTTATCGAAGGCGGAGATTCACTCGTTAGACGTAGGTATTCTTTAAAGACCAATAACGTTAGTACCAAGCTGTTGGAGCCTACAATATAGTTTGAACCCTTCATTACTATCTATAAACGTATCTCCAGATCCGCAAAACTTTTAATTTCTAACGTAAGGATAATATATGTTTGGTGAAATGGGGCGTATGCCCCTTTACCCTTCTTAATGTTCCAATAAGCTTTTACAGGTACCTATTTACATTAAATACCTATTATTTTAGTATTTTACTGAAATTCCGCCGCCATAAAGTTGGTATCGGCATCGTAAACGACAACGTCAAGTAAACCCAAGAACGTGTCAATTTATAATATCTTACCGTTTTCCATGTATCCTTTGCCAAAAAGAACTTTAGGAATTTAACTCCGTAAAAAGAGGTTACAGAGTTAACGATATAGAAAATAAGCTTGTTATTTAAGTAAAATATATTAATAAAGATTTCATAGTAAAAGTTTTTATCATATTTTAGTATAAATTTAAATTTTCAGGGGGTTTAGGTATACGTTTGACAATAATAGAAAAGTATTTTAATAGCTTTTAGGGAAAATTCTTCCATATTATTATACCCTACAGATTTTAGGATTTTGTATAGACTGTTAATAGTTAAGTGTTTAAAGTTCTGGTGTAGTTAACGTATCTCCAGCTCTGTTAGATTTAATACTATTTTTTTCAGACCTTAAAAATAAAACTATTAGTACCCTACTTAAGGGCGAGTAAAAACCTTTGGCTTTTTTTAACCAGCTCCTTTAAGTTAACGTCTACGTTAATGCTAAGGGTTTTTATATCCTTTAAGTAAAGTATAAAAGGAATAGGGGACTTAAGGATATGAAACGTGATTACTTTTATAACAGTTTAAAATACCGTTATCCTTAGTAACGATAGTTATTTGCCTGGGCTAAAGCCAACTTCAACCTTATTAGCATCGTAACGATTAATTTTGGTAGCCATAATACTTTCCCTTCATAATTCCGTATACTGCGAATAGCCTTTTATTAAGTACCTTGTTATCCTAGTGTCTAATATAATACCTTAAAACGTATGGTTTGTGTAGCAATCGCGAAGGTTAAAGGTATATAAGAGATTGGAGGTAGAGCTAGGGTAAATGTAAAGGTTTTTAATACCTAAACAGTAGAAAAAGGAATGGTCGGCTGGTTATTAGGCTACCGTATCAAAAACAGTATCTTCGTATTACTTAATTTGCTTAGGGGTATTAATAGCGTTAGTTAGCTCGTTACTTTTAGTATTTATAATCTGGTTCAAGTAATCTTTTTCGAAGTAGTAAGATATTGTACGTGGTAAGTTACTTTCTTATTGTTGTGTTCAGCAGAGAAGTGGCGAGTTAATTAACAGCTGGCCTTATTATAGATCCAATATTTTTATCACTATTACGACGATAGTATTTGCGGTTAATAGGTTCACCTAAATTTTAATGGCGTTAACGTAAATTTTGCCTCTAGTTTGGAGCTAAGGTTGATAAACTTAACTTTAAGCGTTGTAGGCGTAAGTACTTGCGGTTGATATAGTTAACTACCGTAAGGTTTTTTTCTTTTACGTTAAAAAAGTTGCTAGTTTAAGTATACATACCTAATGAGTTTGTTATACGTGTTATCATGGTGGTAAACGAAGAACGTAACTGGCTAAAAAATCCTTTAAAAGTGGTATTTGGGCGTTATAAGGCGTATTCGAATTTACTAACGCCCATAATAGTTGCCCGTACCTGTTTACGACGTGTGGCTTCGCTAACGTGAGCTTTTCCCATTACCTTTTAACACATTATCAACTCATCGAATATTTAATTAAAAATATCAATTGGTAATTTTTTTTCTTTACTATTATTGAAATTTACCATGTAGTAGCCTAATCTATATAGTATTACGCGAGGTATACTTTGTATTTAAAGTGACCTTTTATATTATAGTAAATTTCGCGGAATATTGTAGAGTTTGTTTGAATGGTTAGGTAGTAATTCTTGGCGTGCTTTATAAGGATTTTAGGAAATAGTGAGTGAAAAATAGAAAGGGGTACCTTTATTTACTTTCAAATATTTAGAAAAGGTATTATTTTAGTATCAAAAAGGTTATAGGGCTTTTCGTTATACTTTTTTATATTATTTCAAATCTTAGCGAAGTTCGTTATTAACTTATAGTTAATATTAATCATTTTGACATGTTTTAGAGGAAGGTCTCGATAATTATCCTTAGTTTGGTTGGTGTTTTCTGATGGCTTAAGTTTTAAAGGTTTCGAGGCATAGTGTTAAAGGTAATTGACAGTCGCCTAGCCTGATAAGTAAAGTTCTATAATAGGGCCTATAGTTGGTTTACATATGTAGGGTCCAAAGGGAAAGGGTTTCTAAGGTATTTGACAATTATAATATTAAAGGTCGATAGGGCCTTATAGGTTTTAAAATTCCTAACGATCTTATTTAATTAACTGGTATTAAAAGCTAACATTAATACCTTTAGCCGCGTTGGAAGCCCTCGCTTCATGTTCCTTTCTGCCGTTAAGGGTTTACTCTGCGTTCTTATGTGGAGGTTTCGATATACCAAATAAATTAACGAGTTCGTCGTTCGTGTATAAAGAGGCTTGAATTAGTTGGGGGTAAAGGGGAGTTTTCCTGAATCGCGTGTAAAGGGAGTAAGGTTCTTTAACACCTTTTCCTTTTCCTTTAGGTCGTGGGTTTTAAGGGTATTTTTTAAGTTGAGCTAAGTTAAATAGGAGTTTTACTAACTTTATAAAGGTTTTTTGTAACACGTAAATTCCCCAGCGTTTAAGTTTTTCTTTTAACTTAAATGTAATAGCTTTTTAAACCTTTTTTTACATATTAATAGTTTAATCGTCGAAAAACTTACAATACTTACAGAAGCATAGCTGCTGCGATTACGTTTATCGCCACCGTCTTAGTTAATGATATAGTATCCGACGAAATTGGTAAAGTGTCTTTCGGTTAAGTTTTCGTTAATATCGTCCCCCTAAAGGTTAATATCGTAATATTTGGCGAAAATAGATTCGAGCGCTTTAATTGCCTCTTTTCTGGTAGGGTTCGTAATGGCTTTAAAGTGGGCGCTGGCGGTAGACATCTTGACGTGTAGAGCGAGGAACTTGGTAATTTTTGGGCGTAGGAACTTGATGTTTTGGCATGGAGTCGCGTGGAAACTTAGCGACTTGGTGTTGGATCGTTCGACGTGGCTTTCTTGGCGCAACTTGGTGTTTTTGCTTAGAGCAAAGAACTTGACGGTTAAGGTGATAAAGCAGTGGAAAAAGTAAAGTAAGGGCAAAGATTCGGTGTAAAGGGTAAGGTCGAAAGTCGTTATTAATAGTGAAAGAAGAAGGTTATTTGTTATAAGCCGTAGGACTTAGTCTTTTTTGTAGTAGTAATACCCGTAGTAGTATTGACTGAGTCGTTTGCCAACTTGCCGTACGTTAAGACTTCTGACAGTCAATCTTAAGGTCTTTAAAAAAGATCATTAAAGATTTCTTAGTATTTTCGAATAGTAATACCGTCGCCTACTTCCAGGTTGCCGTTAGAGACTAACGCAACCCAAAAGTCTTCTTTATTTTCCTGTTGTTGGGGACTGGCATAGTACTAATAAAAGCCCTTTATAAGAATCTTTCCTCTACCCTAGCCGCCGTTATTGATGTAGAGCGTAACCGGAAAGTAGCTTCTTCTACTTAGCTTATCTATACTTAACCTAACAGCCAACACTAATTAGTGTTAGTAGGATTTAGATGTTGCAACGTTGTCGATTCGATTGGTCCAAGTAATAGGTGTATTGTAGTAGTCAGATAGTGGATGTATTGTTCTAGGTTTGGTAGACCGCTAGCCGGTTTGCATTGTAATTTGTATGGCCAAGTGCTTGGCCCGTACCTTAGAGTGAAGTGCAGCGTACTGCACTCGACTTACACCCAATGCGGTAAGTTCGCACAAAGCAATACACTCAACTTGCAATATAGTTAACTTTACTGTAGGTAAAGTTAACCTACTGCACTGCATATAATACTATTCCAACACCTTTTAACAAATCAAATATCGAGTTTTATTTCGATAACCTTAAGAATCTGTACGTTTATTTTAAATAAATTCAACCTTTCGATACTTAACATTTAAAACAGCTGAAACCCCATTACTGTTTGAATAGTAATAATTGCAGTACAGTAGGTCAACTTTACGTATAGTAAAGTAGATTATACTAACTATAAGTTGAGTGTATTATTTTGTGTAGGCCTACTGTATTAGCTGCAAGTCAAGTATAATATACACATACTTCACATTAAGGAATGAGCCAAGCAATTGACCATATAAATTACTGCGCAGACTAGCTAGCAGTCTGTCAAATCTAAAATAATACATCCAGCACTTGACCACATAATACTAATATTACTTCGACCAATCGAATTAACAACATTGTAATATCTAAAGCTTTACCAACACTAATTAGTACTCATTAAGTTAAGCACAAATTGTCCAATAAAAAGAAAAGGTTACTTTCCGGTTACGCTTCGTAAAAGACTAAGGCAAAGAAAAAAAATTACGAAGGGCCTTTACTATTACGTTGGTTTTCAAGGAAATAAGTAGAGGGAACTTTTAGGCTACATCAGTTTTCACGATAACTTAAAGGTAGCAATGGTATCATTATCAAAAACACTAAGAAATCTTTAGCAAAAATCCTTCTTAAAAACGTTAAGATTAACTGTCAAAAGTCTTAAATTTCAGAAAGTTAGCAAACGGCTAAATCAGTACTATTACGGGTATTATTATTGTAAAAACAAACATATCCTAGGGAATATAACTTTTAACTTTTAATCTCTAATAATAATAATAAATAACCTTCGATTTTACCATCTATATGAAACCTTTACCTTTATTTTACTTTTTTCACTTCCCTTACGTTAATTCAATCGTTAAGATCGCTACTTTAAACGAAAATACTAAAATTTGCCCAATCATGTTAAGAAAATTACATCGTGCGATCTAACGCCAAGTCGCCAAGTTTTCACGTAACTTTACGATAAAACAGCAAAACACCAAATCCTCACGCTTAAAGATCACCAAATCTCTCGCCCTACGCGTTCTACATAAGCTAAAACGCCAAAATAGTTACCGTAAGTGTTTATTTTTGGGCCATTACCAACCCCGCTTAAAAAAAGTAATCAAGATCTTCGAAACAGTTTTCGTTAATTACTATAACGAATAACTCCGCTTTAACATTTTAAGTATACGTAAGAATTACCTACTTTAGATATAACTATAACCTTGCCAGTAACGAACCTGGTAAAAGTCAACTATTAAATGATGTATCTTTTTACAAATACGTTATTTCGTAGTAATATTTTAAAGTATTGTGATCCTAACCAATAAAATAACAAAATTGAGGTACTAGAAAAGGATTTAACCCATTTTACGGTAAACACGTATGTTATTAATGTAATCTTTGACTACTATAATAGCGAAATTAAAAGGCGTAACCTATTCGACAATTTTGAAAATGATTTTTTTAAATTGAACGCTGGATATATGGCTTAAGATAGATAAGAAAATTTCTAAAACATTACGAAAATAGATAAAAAGTAAATGTAGTAATACGACTGGTAAAAATAATAACTATATTATGAAGGCCCTATTAATAAAATCTTAATTTATATAAATACCGAAATGAATAAATGATAAAGTGATTAAAGTAAAGTTTGTAAAGAAATACTGGCTAAAAATCGTTAAAATTACCTACTTAAAATAACAGATTGGAAACTATAAAAGCCTTCATAAATGAAAAAGAGGTATTTAGCAAATTTAAACATCCGACGCGAATAAGAAACGAAGTTAAAAGAATCGATGAAAAAAAAGAAGTACTGTAAAAATTATTTACGATGCAGGTTAAACACGAACCTTTTTTAAAACGCAAATTTAAACAAAAACCGAAATGAAACCACGCCTCGAATACTGTTAATGATTAACTTAACCACGACAAAAACGACTAGAATAAAAAAAAACCGCTTCAAAAAAATAATGAATGATGTAAAATGTCAATACATACCCTATGGATTCAAACCCATTAAGTACGACTATTATCGTAACCTTTTACCTCATCGTTTTCCCACTAATAAAAACGATCTTAGAAAGTTTACCAACTTCGCTGAACTTTAAAATAAGGACGAAAAATATAACGGCTAACCGTATAATATATTCAATAATGAAATACGTGTAATATTTAATATATGTAAAAAAAAATACAATATCGAATAGTCCTAATTTCACGTTATTTTACCCAGCATATTATTTAAATAAGTGAAGAAATAGTATATATATTACCCTACGTAACTACACATATTTACGAAATATTATAACCGCGTAAAATAACATTCCGATATAAAAATTAATTACGAATTTTATGATATTGATTAAAATAGAATAACCTAGAGATCTGTAACGAATTAACATAAAAATACAGATAAAAACCCAAACAATACTAATTATCTTATTAACGACGTTACAAAAGTGTTAGGCGGCAATTGAACTGGAATATAAGGATAATAAACTATTTATATAAGTAATAATAAATATATGCCGCGAAAACCCAAATTTTAACCTTATTGTTGGTAGGCCTTAGACGTTGCAATGTTATTGATTCGATTGGTCAAAGTCACAGTAGTATTACAGTAGTCATATGGTAGATGTATTGTTTTAGGTTTAGTAGACCGCTAACAGGTCTACACTGTAATTTGTATGGTTAATTGTTTAGCTTATGTTCCCGTGTGAGGTGTAGCGTATTGCATTCGACTAACACCTCATGCGGTAAGTCCGTATAAAGTAATATACTCAACTTGTAGTACAGTTAACTTTACTGTAAGTAAAGTTGACCTACTGTACTGTATGTAATACTATTCCAACACTGGCAGCCTTTAAGTTTGTGTATGTACGCCAGTGTAGCTGATTAATCTTTTCCGGTTAGCGTTAAATAGCGGCCTCGTATCCCCTATTAATTCCCATTGAATTCTATATTGTATTTCACCCAATTATATGCAAATTGACCCCGTTTGACCTTAATTACTCCGTCATTCCGAGGTCCGAGTTTATTAATTCCTATAAAAAAGATTTTTCGCCATAACGTTTCGTAACTTCAACTGTGTTATTTAAACAAATTGCCATTATTAATACCTTAGTAATCTTTTAGTTTGCCAGCACCCTTTTTTCCGTCGTTACATGACTTATTATTTTCGGGTGGTTGGTTAATATAATCCTCGATACGTATGATTAGTTTGTTATTATCTATAAATTCTTTCAAGGCTTTATTTGGTATAGCCTTCATTATAGTATTTGTAGGATTATCTTTTTTATCGATTTATTGGAACTCCTCAATTTTTCTTTTTTCGTAGGTTTTATGGAGTGTTATTACTTCGATTATTAGGCGTTCTTTGTTGGTGGTCTCGAGCTTTAATAGATACTCGAAAAGACTTTTTGAGTCGATATGGATTACCACTGTAATAAATAGAATCTTTAGCTGTCTGATAATAAGGTTAAGGGTTTTCTATAGCGTTATACCTATATTAAAGCCCGTTTTTATACCGTAAACCTCTGAGGCTAATACGTTTCATGTAATCCTTTTATATTTGACGAAGGTTTAGTAAATTACATTGTTAATAATACTAAACTATTCTTTTTGTCTATCTTCGTTAACAAGGGTAATTAGAAAGCTGATATGTAAAAATAAGTCGGTATTATTTATAAAAAAAACCCGTTCATAAAGATTATTAGTTTGGTTTTTAAAGGTCGATTGATACTATATTAATTCCACGATTTAGGTTTCGTTTTTACTATTCCAACCTTTTATTTAGTCGATTAAAGTTTTTATCCGTTGGTATTTTTGCTTATTCTGTAATAGATAAATCATGTAAGGCTTTAGATAAGCATAGTGTGGTAATATAGTTACTCTATACACATTATTCCAAGTACCATTAAGTCTTAGCCTTATTAATTTAATCGATTGTGGTAAAAATAACGTTTTAACCTTTTTGGCGAAAGCTTGGGCTGGTATTAATAGGAAGTATATGGATTAATGATTTATAAAATTTAAGTTTTTTTTTGTTAACCTTGATACCAGTTTATAATTTTAGAATTTGAAGTTTCGATCGCTTATTGTTTTAATATTATAAAGTTAATCATTTCGACGTAAAAGATATCGTTAGTTTATATACTTATTATACTGAAGTCTTTTTTTTACATTACTAATAAATACGGATCCTATATTAAAGACTTTATTGTCAACCGAGACTTAAAGTGCGACTGGTAGGTTAAAAACTAGTGAAAATGTGCTTTAGATAATCTGTATAGTAGATTAATATATTGTATTACCGTATTCAAAGGGTATACAACACGAAGTTTCTATATCAGCTTTAATAATATAATCCGCTACAAATCTGTTGTTAATTGTATATAGGTTTATGTAATATTACAGCAATGAAGTGTAAAATTACCTTTAGTCCTAGCTAGTAAACTTGTTGTTAGGGTAATTACTAAGCGTTAGTTGATTTTTTAAATCGTTGGTAATTACGTAAGGATTTAGTCTTTACCTTTATCGTCGTATCCTTAAAAAATTAGTCGTAACTTTTCGTACGGCCGCCTCGTAATTTTGCTTTTAACCTCGTGGATAATTCTCGACTTAAATATCGTAATATTCAGGTTTTGAAGGTTAAAGTTAGCTTTCGGTATAAATTATATCACATTTTGAATTAGTAAACCGTCGATTTCGATCTTATCATTTTCTTTAAACGGTTTGTTAGAAATTTTAATAATCCCTTATACTTTAAGCTTTACTACCAAGTTTTCGTTATCTTCTTTTCCCCTATTTAATTAAATAGTATTGTAAATACAATTCAGTATATATTCCTCTTTTTTAATGTTTTCCTTTTTTTGCAGAGATCGTCCGCACTAGCAACGTTTTATCGGCTTGTCAATAACAGGTGAAGAAGGATAGTATTAGCGCGGTCGTTTTACTTAAAAGGCTTAAGAGTCTTCATTTTTAATACCCCTGATATATAGCTTAACCTAGATAATTTAAAAAGATATAGGGCTGTTAACAATTTTGATAACTATTTCAAAATTTGTAATACTTAATATATTATATAACCTTTCTCATTTGCCTAGATCCTACTATACGAAGACTTTACTGTACAACGGAAAATCAAATACGTCGATAGTTAAGGGACCGTTTCTAGTGTTAAAGGCGTTATTAATTTGGCGGCGTGTTGATTCCTTTTATAATTTCCTTAAAGCTTTATTGTAAATCGTAATACGTTTTTCAGTACGTGTCGAAGGCAGAGATTCATTCGTTGGGCGTGGATATACTCTAAAGACCAGTAACGTTAGCACTAGACCGTTAGGGCCTACAGTATCATTTAAGCCCTTTACTGTCATTTATAAACGTGCCTCCAGATCCGTAAAACTTTTAATTTCCAACGTAAGGATATTGTACGTTCGACGAAGTAAGGCGTTTGCCCTTTTAACTTTCCCAATGCTTTGGTAGGCTTTTAAAAGTACCTGTTTATATTAGATACCTATTATTTTGTCATTTTTCTAAAACTTCACCATCACAAAGTTAGTACCAGTATCGTAAACGACGAAGTTAGGTAAACCTAGGTACGTATTAATTTATAGTATCCTTATTGTTTTCCACGTATCGTTTACCGAAAATGTCTTTAAAAACTTAGCACCGTAAAAGGAAGTTGTTAAGTTAACAATATAAAAAATGGTTTTATTATTTAGGTAAAACATATTAATAAAAATCTCGTAATTAAAGTCCTTATCCTATTTTAGTGTAAACTTAAATTTCTGAAGGGCTTAGGTATACAGTTGGCAATCATTACAAAGCATTTTAATGGATTTTAAGGCCGAGTATTCTATATCGTTATACCTTATGGATTTTGGGACTTTATATAATATTTTAACATTTAGGTAATTAAAACGCCAGTGTAATTAACGTATTTACGGCTTCTTTAGTTTTAATACCACTACTTCCAAACCTTAAAGACAAAACTATAGATATATTTACTTAAAATCAAGTGAAAACCTTTAGCTATTTTTTACTAACTTATTTACGTTGACGTTAACGTTAACGCCGAAAGTCTTTATATTCTCTAAGTAAAGTATAAAAGAAGTATAGGACTTAAAAATGTAAAACGTAATCGCTTTTACAACAATTTATATTACCGTTATTTCTAGTAATAATAATTGTTCGCTTGAGCTAAAACTAACTTTGGCTTTGTCAACATCGTAACAATTAATATCAGTGGCTATAGTGTTTTCCCTCCGTAGTATTACATATTGCGAGTAGCCTCCTGTTAAGTACCTTACCGCCCTAGTGTTTGGTATAATACCCTAAAACATATGATCCGCGTAACGATCGCAAAGATTGAAGGTATATAAAGGTTTAGGAGTATGGTTAGGGTAAATGTAAGGGTTTTTACTATTTAAACGGTATAAAAAGGAGTGGTTAGTTATTGGGTTGCCATATTAAAAACAGTATTTTCATGTTAATTAATCTGTTTAAAAGCGTTAGCGACGTTAATCGGCTACTAACTTTTAACATTTATAAATTAATTTAAGTAATTTTGTTCCGAAATAGTAAGGTGCTGGGCGTAATGATTTGCTTTTATATTATTACGTTCGGCGGAGGGGTGAAAAGTTAATTAGTAGTCGGTTTTACTACAAATCTAATATATTTTGCCATTATTCCAACGATAATACTTACTGTTAATAGATTTGCCTAAATATTATTCGTGTTAGCATGTGTATTACCTTTAATCTGGAGCCGAGGTCGATAGGCTAAGCCTTAGAAGTTATAGACGTCCGTATTTACGATTAACGTAATTAACCACCATAAGGTCTTTTTTATTTACGTCAAAAAAGTTACTAACTTGAAGGTATATATTAAGCGAGTTTGGTATACGTGTTACTACGGTGGTAAGTGAGGAACGCAATTAGTTGAAAAAGCCTTTGCAAGTGGTATTTAGGCGTTATAAGGCGTATTCGAATTTGATAATATCCGTAACTATTGCCCGTACCTATTTACGAAATGTAACTTCACTAATGTAGGCCTTTCCTTTTGCTTTTTAACATATTATTAGTTTACTAAATATCTGATTGAAAATATTCATTGGTAATTCCTCCTCTTTTTTCTTTATCATTATTATATTTTATCATATAATGGCTTAATTTCTATGGTATTACGTAAGGCGGACGTCGTATTCGAAGTAACTCTTTATATTATTGTAAAATTTACGAAACGTGGTAGCGTTCATTAGGAAGGTTAAGTAATAGTCTTTGACGTAACTTATAAGAATTTCGGGAAATAGTAAGTAAAAACCAAAAGATAGGACCTTTATTTACTTATAAATATTTAGGAAAGGTATTATTTTAGTGTCGAAAAGGTTGTAAGGCTTTCCGTTATACTTCTTTATGTTATCCCAGATTTTGGCGAAATCTATTCTCAACTTATAGTTAATATTAATTATCTTAACAAGTTTTAAAGGAAGGTCGCAATAGTTATTCTAAACTTAGTTAGTGTTTATTAGCGGTTTAAATTTTAGGGTTTTCGAAGCTCGGTATTATAGGTAATTACCAGTTGCCTGGCCCGAAAGGTAAAGTCTTGTGGAAAGACTTGTAGTCGGTTTTCGTACGTATGTAAATTTAAAAAGAAAAGGGTTTTAAGGGTTTTGGCGATAGAATTACCAAGGAACCATAGATATTTAAAGGTTTTGCAAGGCCTAATAATCTTACTTAATTAACTAATATAAAACGTTAACGTTAATACCTTTGGCTGTGTTGACGGCCTTTACCTTACGTACTTTTCCATCGTTGAGACCGTACTTTACGCTATTACGTGATAGTATTAAACTGCCGAGTAGGTTAATATGTTTTTTATCATTAAACTGTAAAGAGGTTCAACTTAGTTAAGGGTAAAGAGGACGTTTTTTAAATCGTGTGTAAGGGTGTTAAGGTTCATTAGCCCCCTTTCCTTTAGGCTATGGGTTTTAGAAGTATTTTTCAAGTTAGGACAAATTAAATAAGGTCTTTACTTACTTTTTAAAGCCCTTTTTAATACATAAATCCCTCGGCGTTTAATTTTTTCCTTTAACTTAAACTTCATAGTTTTTTTGATTTCCTTTTACATATTAATAATTTAGTCGTCGAAAAACTTACAATACTTACGAAAGGTACGGATGCCTCAGTTACATTTTTCGCCGTCGTTTTGGTTAACGATGTAGTAGACGACGAAGTTGGTAAGGTATCCATCGGTTAATTTTTTATTAATATATTTTTCCCAAAGTTCACTGTTATATTGTTTAACGAAGATAGGTCCGAATACTTTAAGTGTTTTTTCCCTTTCGGAGTCGATAATAACTTTAAATTGTGCGTTAGCGGTATATATTTTGAGTTTTTGGCTCATGTAAAACGTATAGGCGTATAGGGTAAGGAACTTGGTGATTTTTAGCCTTAAGAAGTTGAAGTTTTGACGGAAAGTCGTATGGGAACTTGGCGACTTAGCCGCTTGGCATAAGGTCGCGCGACGTGGATTTTTCAGCATAACCTGGTATTTCGCTTAAATTAACGAACTTAACGATTAAAATGCCGTAGGAAGTGAAAAAAGTAAAATATGAGTAAAGGTCTAGTATAAAAGGTAAAGTCGAGATTGTTAGTGGTAGTAAAGGTCGAAGGTTATTTGTTGTGATTATTTAACGTAGGGACTTGGTCGTTTTTCTATAATAGTAACACTTTTAGTAGTATTAACTTAGCCGTTTACCAACTTAACAAACTTTAAGACTTTTGACAGTTAATCTTAACAACTTTAAGAAGGATTGATGAAGATTTATTAGTGTTTTTAAGTAGTGATACCGTGGTTTACTTCCAGATTGCCGTTAAGGACTAACGAAACCTAAAAAGTCTTCTCTGTTTTCCTGTCGTTGAGGACTAACGCAGTACTAATAAATACCATTTGCAAGAATCGTTCCTCTACCCTAACCGCTGTTGTTAACGTAAAGCGTAACCGGAAAGTAGCTTCTTTTTCTGCTTAGCTTATTTGTGCTTAACCTAGCAATTAAACACTGATTAGTGTTGGTAAGCCTTAGACATTACAACGTTGTCGATTCGATTGGTCGAAGTAACAGTAATATTACAGTGGTCGGATAGTAGATGTATTGTTTTAGGTTTGGCAGACCACTATCTGGTCCGCACTGTAATTTGTATGGCCAATTGCTTGGCCCGTACCCTAGTGTGAAGTGTAGCGTACTGAACTTGACTTACATCTAATACGGTAAGTCCTTACAAAGCAATACACTCAACTTGCAGTACAGTCAACTTTACTGTAAGTAAAGTTGACCTACTGCACTGCATATAATACTATTCTAACACTTATATTGTTTAAATGCGAGAAGGATTTCAAAGAATTTTATAAAAAAATCGAAATATTGTTTTAAACCTTTATCCGCTGATAAACAAACTTCAAAATAATATTTATAACCAATAAAACTAGAGAAGAGGGTTAAATTACCAAAGTCAACCTCTTCGAAATCATTTATCACGTTTTGGATGGAAGATTTCAAGTATACCTAAGGCAAAGTAAATACGTTAAATTAAGTTACCATAAAATGATATATCAAGGAGGCAGCCATGTAAATAAAAAGTAAAATAATTATTATCGAAAACGATTTTATGGCTAGGAAAAAACCGTATAATAACTATAACAATACTTATGAAACGGTATACAAAACCTTATAGGATTGTAAAAAAGTTATATTATATACGGTAAAACCGGCTGTTAGTTCACTAATTACCTAAAATACGAATAAAATCGGATTCATAGACAGGTCTACGCCGATTACCTATTTAAGGATCGGATAAAAGCCAATTTTACAATATACGTGACTGAGTGCGAAAGCACAAAAGATAGGCTTAACGCTTACCCTTACAACTACATCTCTGAAAAGAAGAATTCCGAAAGTAATAATACTTACTTAATAGCCTAAGACGACGAAACCGCTTAGTGTATTTTTATAGGCCTACAGGACACCTCATTTCTATATAATATAGGCTTAAACTGCGTAAACAAAGTGTTAAACGCCTATATAACATCGTAATTTACGCTTTTAAACAAATACGGCAACCGGTTTTAGGGCATTATACCTGATACCAACGTAACCGAAATCTTAACAGCTGGAAAAAGATAATTCAACACCTTCATAATAAAATTGCCGAAATTTTAGCTCGACCGAACAAAAAAATACCAAAAGTGTTGGAATAGCAGTTAAATACAGTACAGTCAAGTCAACTTTACTTGCAGTAAAGTTGATTGTACATACTGCAAATTGACTGTAGTTTGTGGGATTTGAATACACTGCACTGCAAGTGCAGTGTAGTAGGTACCCACTTCAAATTAGAGAACATGCCAAAGCGTTTGGCTATACAAATTAGTATGCAAACCAGTTAACAGTCTATCAAACTTAAAACTTACACACACCAATTAACAATATCAACGCAGCACCAGTTATTTCGACTATAGTGATTCAAATCAACTACATTGCAAAGATAAAGGCCTACCAACACTGATTATTACTTATTAGGTTAAGTACAGATTGGTAAAGTAGAAGAAGAAGCTGTTTTCCGGTTGTTACGCTTTATTTAGGTAAGGTAGAGGAAAGGTTTCTATGAAAGGCACTTATATGTTATGCAGTTGTTCGCGGCAGCAAGTAGGGAAGACTTATAGGTTGTGTAGTTTTTCGCGGTATTTTATAAGTACGCGACGGTATCGCTATTCGAAAACAATAAGAAATATTTATTAATCCTTTTTAAAGGTGTTAAGATTGACCGCCTAAAAGTTTTAAATATCACCAAGTCGGCAAGTTGGTAAACGACGAAGTTAATTCTTAATGTAGATACTATTACTATAAATCGTAAAAACGACTAAGTTTTATTATATTTAACCTATATCAACTTTAACAGAAAACCTACAACCTACACCATTACTATACACTACTCTTTCCCTCTTTACACATTTTAATTAACGTTACAATAGCTTTAAAATACGCCAGAATAAATATTATTAACAACCACAAACGAAAAAAGGCTATTAAAAACATCGGTATTACCTTTAAAAAGTACTACAACAAAGAGCTCTGATTTACCAACGCTACTAAGGACTTTATTCCAAAACATTTAGTTAACGTAATCGACCATTATATTTTCAACTTAAACCTTACCGGAACCAACCGTAGCCCCAAAGCCTTCAACTATTTTCAAAATTGGTTTGATGAATGTAGCCTAGATATGTGGAAAAGGGCGAATAGGTAAGAAAAGATAAGGGTGAAGACTAAACTATTTAATTGAGGAGTTGAACTCTTTGCCAAAAAAGGGAAGGAAATTTGGCTAACTTATTTTACGAATAATCCACGGATGAAGACCCCTAATAGACCTTAGTTAAGGGAAAAAAGATTTTTGGCAATAGAAACCATTAATGCATATACACAGATTTGTAAGGACCTGCCTAAAATTAAATAAGTGGACGTGAGGAATCAATTAAACTATACTAAACAATCCCTTAAATCCACTAGTTAATTAATCAGGAACCTCAACAGACCCCTTAATACCAAGAGGATTATTACTAAGTCCCCCGCAACGGAAATCCTTAAACCCATTTTCTCTAAGCTTTTTACCATATTTAGTTTTAACAGCCAAATTAAGGAAGGACCAGATTTATACGCGAGCCTATTATGGACACGATCATTGGCTTTTTTCCTCTAAATTCAGTTAAAGGTAACTATCCTATCTATTAGTACTAATAACCTTAATCCTTCACTTAGCTAAAAGATATAAAGAGTTTTTACGACCAGTACACTACCCTTCTCACTCAACGTGTTTAAATGGTAGATACAGACTGTATGGAAATTAACACGTTCGTTAAAATTTGAGGAGAGAAGGAAAAGTATAACAGTAAGCTTTATAACCTCCTCGACATCGAATTACACCGATTCTTTAACATTTGCCACCAGATAAGGGTTAAATTGTCAGATTTTTACTCGTTGTTTCCTAGTATTTTTACCGGCTAAGCCTAGGATTACTACCTCCGGTACCTAACGAATTGTTTCTCCTTCCGCAAAATCTATAATGGATTAAAAAGTGATTTTGAGTACGATATTAATATTACCTAGTACCATACCGATTATAATATTATTAAATAGTCTTACATGCTAGATTATAAAAAAGAGTCGGAAAGCAAAATGAACCTTTTTAATTAGATACTTAATAAGCTAATGTTTTGCCAATAAGTAATGGAAAACATAGGAGCTGGCGAAGGCACCCTACTTTAGCAGGTTCGATAAGCTTTTATGGGATTTAAAGAGTTCGAATACGCTTTTTAATGCTTAGATATTACTTGCGAAGGGTTTTTTTTAGCTAACTGCGTTTTTCACTAACGAACGTGATTACTTGAGTTTCTGACTCAATTGGTATGTACCCTCAAGCTCCGGAATTTAATAATGAGGAAAAAGGCTTTTTGTGGATATTACTATATACCCTCATAAATAGTATACATAGGGCAATTAGCAGTGCACTGTATTGCAGGGTGCACTCCTGCAGAGTGTACAATAACGTGTCATGCTGTAGGCTGCACTCTTGCAAGATGCAAAGTGCTCTATGCATGGATCGGTCTAGAATGGCTATTCTAAACTAAACGGCAATGCATGTATCGGTTTAGAATGGTTATACCAGACCAAACAGCAATACTAGACCAAACGGAAATACGTGGAGCGGTTTAGAGTAGTACGCTTTGGGTAAGGACTTATAAAACCTTACTTGTGGCATGCACCTTTAGATATTCCTTCGTATTATTTTTTTTTTACTATAACTACCAATTTAACGATTAATTTTCTAAAGACATCATTTTACGTAAATACTAAGGCTTAAGACTTTACCGATACTAATTAGTAGCCGATCTGGTCGATTAGAAACAGCCTAGGAAAGAAAAGAAAAATACAAGTTAAATATTTATAGCGGGATGTTATAACGGTCCCAATTATTTGTACTTCAATACTTCGTTTTTATAAGAATTATACGCCAACTTGTATAAAGATTGTAAAGATTAAGTAATTTTAAAATGGATAACTTTAATACAATATTATTAACCTTTATTTGACACTTTATTTACTAAAATTCCAGTTACGCTATTATTAACCCTTGTTTGGTGCTTTGACGTACCTGGATACTTTTTGGAGAGCGTCCTATTACGTATCAGGCCATGTAAGCTAAAACCACTAAGTTTCAGAACCCTTAGTTGGGACCTATTCAATTTTCGGTAATCCCTACCACTCGTAAAGCACAAGGTCAGTTACGAAAGCAGTATCCAAACCGTTTCCTTAATTTAAAAGCAGTTATAACACACCTATCTGAACCGATCGCTTTGGCCAGAGCGGTTATGCACAAAGCAACCAAACCGATTACTTTACTAAATTCGGTTACGACATATTAACCTGAACCGATTACCAAATACCGAATTACATAATATACCCCCCTATAATCGTCCTCTCTTTTCCCTATTCACCCTATACTTTTTTTTTCCTTATTCGCCTTTCCGCGTTTGCCTTACGTATTTGAAATTTAGTTTTTACGACGGTTGAGTTTTTCTCAGCTGTTTGGCAAACTTAGCGCTACTAAGCATTAAAAAAACTAATTTAAAACGTCTGACTGGTTTGTAATTACGTTTTATTCATTGTTTGAAATTCATTTGTATTAGTAAGCGTTAATAAACCCTGTTTCAACCACTTTAATTACTTTATTTACTTTACATTTACTATGTGTAAAACCTACCACTTAAAACGTTGAAAGCTGAACATACCCAAATCTTACCACGACGCGAAATTACTAACTTGGACCGTTCTGGAATATTAATTACACATAAAAATCACCCTAAAACGCCTACAGTTATAGCCCTAAGACTAATATCACTGGAGAAAGCCAACGACAATTTCGACCTTTTAGTCAACAATATGGGAATCAAAAAGGCTATAATATACGAAATCAACCTGAGCCTTTGGAATAATATTATCGATTCACCAGTTGGGGAACTCGACCTATACATAGCAAACACATATATTTTGGCCGTTATATTCTGCTATTAAGACGAAAAGTCCTAAGGACTTAACTTGTTAAACGATTTTTATAAGAATTTTTCGAATTAGACGTTGGATATGTGGTAAAAAGTGAATCCTATTATTTCCAAAGCCTTATGGATCTAACTACGAATTAGATGTATTAATACCCTAGGGGTTAGAAATGGCTGCTTTATAAAAGCCTTATTTAAAATAGCACAATTCATTGACATACTATACTAAAAGGATAGAGATTTGTATTTAACGGAATTTATAAAATGGTGTTACCTTACGAAGTAAAAAAGATTGTTGTTAAAACGACAAGAACGAGGCGTAAAATGACCTAGCTTTATATCTATACTATAAGCCAAGAATAAAGACCCTGAAGAAGAAAAACAACCACAATCCTGATCTACTGTAAGTAAAATACATCCTTACGCTGGCATATACTATAGAATAAAATAAACCACTCCTTAAATACTGAAAAAAGCCTATTCAGCTATGGTAGGAGCGACCGAAACACCGAAAACAGCCCGATCGACCACGAAAGGATCGGCTAAAATATAAAGAACAACCCGATCCAGGAATTAAAGAGAGGCGTAAAACGATAATACGTGTTTCACGGATTAATACCCGTAAACCATAACCCTTACCGCAATATTTTACCGTATCGCTTCCCTACGAATAGGAGCGACCTTATAAAGTTAACCAATTTGATTAGGTTATAGGATAGGGATAATAATTATAACGGCGAGTCGTACGACTTATTCGATAATAAGATACGTGTTATTCTTAATATGTATAAGAGATTTGATATTCAGATATCCTAATTCCATATAATTTTACCCGGTATATTTTTAGGGTAAGTCAAAAAGTAATATATATACCATTTTATATAAGTGGATACATTTGTAAAGTGTTTTCACCGCCTTAAATCACATTTCGATACGAAGATTAATTATGAGCTTTACGACAAGAATTAGACCGGTACGATATGAGAATCCGTAAACAACTAGTAGGAAAACGCAAATAAAAACCTAAAGAAAATCCTTACTACCCTGTTAGCTAAGTTCCGAAAGTGTTAAGTCACCCTTAAACCGGAATATAAAGGTGATAAACTATTTATCCAAGTAGTAATAAAAGTTTGCCACATAAACCTAGATTTCGACTTTACACTTTTTGAATTAAAAAAGAACCTAAATAACTTTTGTACAAGCTTTAAGACATCTCTTAAGATTCTTATACGCCTATAAGCGAGCTTCGGATTAGTATTTATAACTGATAAAACTAGAAGCGAAGGCTAAATCACCAAAGTAGACCTCGTCGAGACTATTTACCACGTTCTTTATCGAAGATTTAAGTTTTATCTAAGGTAAAACGAACGTCTGAAGTATAGGTATTAGGGAGGAAACTTTAACAGTAAAGGATAAGAATAATCGTTCGGAAATGGAAGAAACGTACCAAAACCGTAATAATACTTACGAAAAGGTATACAGTGGCTTATAGGTTTGTAAAAGCGATGTATCGTATATGGTAAAGTCGGCTATTGGTTTATAAACCACTTCGCTTATAAAAAAATTCGGATTAAACGATAATTTTAAGTTCAATGTAATTTTAAATATCGGATAAAAGCCAATTTTTCAATATACGTAGCTGAATGAGAAGGTATAAATAACAGACTTTACGGTTACCCTTACGATAATATATGTAGAGAGGACGACCTCGAGGGTAATAATGCCTATTTATTAGTTTAAGACGACGATACCGCCTAATGTATTTTTACCGGATTGTAAAACGCCTTTTTTATACATGTTTCTGGCTTGGATTACGCGAACGAAGTGTTTGACGCCTATATAGCGTTATAATTTACGTTATTTAACAAATACGGAAATAGGTTTTAGGTTATTATGCCTGACATTAGCGTAGCCGAAATTTCGACGGTCGGAAAACGGCAATTCAACGTATTTACGGCGAAGTTTTAGAAATTTCGGCTAAACCGAATAGGAAAATATCGAAAGATCCTGTTTGGTAAAAGAAAAGTGACATTGTTTAGAACGGTTATTATAAATACGTGTTTCGGACCAATTAAGTTTTACGTAATGAATTTTAAAACGCTATTTTTGTTTTTATTAACTGATATAAATAAGCTCAGGATTAAGATCTGAAATACGACTAATTAACTTGTTCGCACCTTAAATGACGTATTCGTTTCACTCCGACTTAAGTTCGGCCACTTGTGGTTTTTCCCTGAAAGTCGTATAATTAAGGTTGCTTATTTAATTTATATGGAATTGCAGACTTTATACCGACGATTCGGATACCTAGCTACAAAATGTATTTTACGTCTATTCCACGTCACAAACCATACAAACGTGGGAAAAAATGTATTTAAAACTATCGAAAAGTTTTGTTATAAGTACCAATTATACTTACAGGCCTTATGAAATTTTAAATTCCGACTTTAAAACGATATGGACTTTAACTACGAAGTAATTATTAATATTATGTATTTAGATATCTAACCGATCCTTTACGCCGTCGACGTAACAATGTCGTTTTAGGCCGTCAAATTTATACGAAACGCTTTTATTATAAACTGTTAAAACTCTTTAGTTAACTGTTAGTTTAACATTTACTTAGGGCCCTTGGAATGGATTATATACGACGTTAGCACGGATTTCGACTTTACCAAGTGGTGTACTAAGGTTTGGATAGCCTATAACAAATGTAAACAAATTTTAGTAAAAGCCTTATAGGGTATTGGAAAATGTAAGCGGTATTACAGATCGTTTAAAATAGTGTATATAGTATTGTTAAAGGAATTGAAGGGTATTAGTTTTAATAAATCTATTTTTTAAATAACGGTTAGCGCCGTTAATAACTATTTTGGCTTGAATGGGCTTATTTCTACGCTCTTTGTCTTTGGTGCTTGCCCGAGGATTTATACAGACTCTACCCTATTGACGTTCATAATATAAAAACCTAATACTGTAACGAAAGCTATGGCGGAATTTAGCTCCTTACGGGCAAAGAACGATGTGTCTAAAACGTTAGCTATAAGAAATAACTCATTTGAAACTAGCGTTTTGCATTTACTATTGTAATCTAAAGTTTTGGTTTGGAAAACAAAAGATAAATGAATTAGTTTTTAAAGGATTAACGAGTTTAAAGGCTATGATATTCTCATTGATTTATTAAACTGCACGACTTCATTTCACTAAATAAAAATACGCGAATATGAGAAAAAGTGAAAAGGAATAGCCTGAAACCGTAAACAAATAAAACCGCTTATAAGATATCACCTAAAATGGCTAATTTAAGCCGAACCCTACTTCAGCCTTACTCCTAAAACACGATTTAAACACGATTACGTTAAATAAAAGCGATCTATTTATACTAACCCCATTAAAACCTCGCTGTCAAGAGCGCCTCTTCAGTTCGAAAACCAAAAAAACGCCTTAGGAATTTTACCACGGACTCTTTTATTACGTAAAAGGAAATGGTAAACCGCAAGCTCAGCCTAAAGCTTCACCGCGAAGGCATTATTACCACTCCAGGTGCCTTATTCGTATAATTTACCAAAACGGAAATCGTAGCCTTAATTGACCAAGGCGTATTTCCTTTTAAAAAATTTAACCTAGCTTTTTACGGTACTTATAAAATATTTCTAACCAGATTTATTTATGAAGTTAAGGATAAAACCAGAAAACCTTACGAAAAGATCCGCTTAATTATTCAAGGATATAACGATGAAGATAAAAGAGATATTATAACCCAATCACTTACATTATAACGAGCTAGATATCACCTAATTCTTGTATTCGCGGCCTCCTTTAACTCACTATACAAATTGTATATTAAGATTTGAAATATAACGTAGTATGTACGTAATTTAAGGAACGGCTTAAACGACGAATATACGCCGATATACTTAAAGACTTTGGGTAATACTATCCGTTTAAGACGATTTTATGTATTTTACAATTACTTTACGGATTGGCCGAAGCCGGTGTTTATTAGTACGATACCTATTAAAGGCATTATAAGGACCGGATCGAAAAAAGTTGCTTCACTTTTAACCCGTGTTTATTGGTATTAACAACCTATTCAGAAGGCTTTACATTAATGGGTATGTAAACAGACCACACCTTGATATTATATGACACCTTGTTTTCCGTATGTAAAAATAGGAAACTTATGGAGGCTAGGTTAAAAGCGAAGCTTTAGACGTACCTTATAAAGGATAATATAATCGACTTTACTGGCGTTACTATTACCCTTCGAAACGGCGTTTTAGGCCTTATATAAAAAGGGAAGCTGGATAAAGTTGCTTTTATCGTTTTAAATAAGGTAAAACTGGCCGACAAATATATATACCTACGCGTATGTGGTGCTTAGATCGCTTTCGTGGCATAATCAGAGGCTGTATTTAATCTTTTTTTCGTCGTATAATACCAAGCCGACCCGATGAACGATGTATGTAAAGCGTTTAATAAAATTTTTTGTGGCATTACACAATCCAAAGCGTGGTTTGTAGTTTGTGCCATTAGATATACGTATTGCAAAACTGTTTGTTTTTACTAACAGCTCTTTTATTAATGATAACGACTATATTTTATAGATAGGCTTCGTTCTAATCCTTGGTAACGAAATACCGGCTCGAAACGGCTTTACGTTCCGAGGAAATATTATTTATTAAACTTTACCAAATGTAAAAGAGTTATGAGGAGCATTCTAGCTTTCAAGATTTATAGTATGGTTGGAGGCTTCGATTCAGGCGTTATTATGGCGATAACGGTCCAGATAATCATTTTTAACCTTGGTTGATACTTTATCTCTTTTATCGTTCATACTAACTCTTTTTAGCTTTATAAGTGCCTGGTCAAATTGGGTACTACGAACGAAAAACGCTTGATAATCAATATTATAGCTTTATGCGAGTTATATGAACGCCGTGAAATCGAGACAATAAGGTGGATCAACGGAAAATCTAACTCAACGAATGTAATAACTAAAGATATACCGAACGGAACCCTGAAAAATACTTATATAGACAAGTAAATTGTTTGTTAGGGTTATTGAAAAGGTTTTGTGACCCTAATAGGCTATTATACTATTTTCGCAAATTTGGATCGTCTTATCGACACCATTCGCACCGATCTCTGATTTTACTTTTGTTTAACCCAGATATTTACGCCGATTTCCAATTTTACTTTTATTTAACCCTACTATTTGACACCGCGCCTAATATTTTTTTCATTTCTTTTATACGCTTCGACCCAAGGATCATCGGATTTTTCTTTTTCTTTGTTTAATTCTACAATATCGTACCAATTTGTGCATATTACCCCCTTTTTTTTATACTTTAAATTACGAATATTACTTTTTGAACAATTGTTTTGGTAAAGAGCTATAAAATTACTGTATAGCGTATTATATTATGTCTGGATACGCCAGCCCAGCTCGAAGGGTATTTATTTACTATTAAAGGGAAAGAGCGACGTCGTTGCATCTTTACCGTCCTTCTTGTCTCTTTCCCCCTTTTTATTAGTACTATCTCCATTATCATTATCGACGTTATTATCGACAATGAGGATATAGCCCTACACCTTACTAGTTATACCTCTAGGTAAAGGTATAAGAAAGGGATTACCATCTTGACGGCAATGTACGATAACGTCATTAAACTCGCCTATATAATACATGAGTAAACCTTGTTTCTAGGCTGTAACAGCGGTTGCTGTTTCTTCAGTCCGCCGGTTAACCCTTATCACTAATTAGAATCGGGTAGTTTTAGTTATTTGCGATCGCGATTGTTTTCGAATCGCCCCAAAGATTTACTTTTGGTAAAGGAAATTTTTAAAATTCGGTTGAAATTTACTAAAAAGCTGGCGGACGTGTAATACGGCTTCGTCCTATATGCTTAAGATTACCCGAACGGGGGTATACGAATTGTTAGTTTGTTTGTAACGGTGATAACGAGCCAAACGACCCCTGATTTTATAATAATCGCTAATATACTTGCCCGCAACCGCGGACGCGACATATAATACGTAGGGCGTATTTATTAGCAACTCGGATCTACGGACTCAGGTACGCCATTTTAATATTTAACGCATTAAAAAGGCCTTACGACGTACTTTAGCGATACGAAACTCGAGGCGGCGGAGGGGATCCACCTTGTGCTCTTTATTTAAGGAGGAAAAAGTTAAAGATTTATAAAAAGAGGGATTAGAATATACGTATCTTAGTGTAATTGCGTTAGGTTGCGTTTATGGCGTAGAAAGGCCCCTATAAGCAATAGGGTTTTTACCCATGGGGAGAGGATAAGGTTTATAAATTTTAGAGCCCCTTATTCCTCCTTTTAAGATTTGGAGAAGGGGGAAGGGGAGGAAGGGAAAGGAGGAGTGGCAGCAACGACGGGAAAGAGAGTGGTGGCGGTGGTGGCGGGAGTAGGTAGGACTGATAAGGAGGAGGAGGCGGCGGTGGCGAGTAGCGGTATGGCGGTAGGCGGCGGGGTAGCGGCGATGGAGGATATCGTGTTAGATAATGGCGGGCTGATAGCAGCGGCGTCGGCTGTAACGGCGGCGGAGCATCGACACTCTCGCGTTAAACGGCGCCTTACCATCTTATTTTTACGCGGTATTTGTGTTACGACCCAAGTATGATGGCGGGTTAGGAAGCAAGCTAGTGTGCAGCTGAGTCACTTAAAGCTTAAAGTCTAACACATCAGGCGGGGAATACCTCTCCTTTGTTAGCAGGGAAATTACTAAGCTAATCACGTGATTAGGATCAGTGGGATCAGTACTGATCCAAGTGATCTAGGATCAGCGAGCTCAGCACTGATCCAAGGGATCCAGTACTGAAGACGGTATGAAGGCACGGATATATAAGGACACGGTCATCACTACATAGATTGTATTTCCTTAATAGCTCTTCAGTTGTCAATCTAAGTATTCAGTCTACACATTTGAATAGCCTCACAGCTTTTGATCATTACTTACACGGTTGCGATATTGTTCACTCAGCACCTCTGCTACCTTCTTGATAACATAAACCCTCTAACACCTTCTATATACTCACGGGTATTTAGTGTGATCATTACAATTTGTTTGAGGGAAAGGTTAGTATATAAGTATTAACCAGAAACCTACCTATTAAAACGGTTTGTTTAATTGTAGGAAATAAAGGTTAAATTGAAATGTGGATTTATATCGGCTTAGATTGCGCGCCTTTAAAAAGAAAGGAAAAAAGTTTTGCTTAATCCGATAACGATATTTTTTTAATACTAACCTAACATGTGATTATGTAATTACCCTTATGTAATTATCTTTATACAATTACTCTTACGTAATTACCCCTACGCAATTACCTCCATTTGAAATTATGAAAGGTGTTATTACTAATCATGTCGCTCTTATTTAATCATACCAACTAAACCCGAAATACAAATACTACCTCAGCTAAATATTGTTGATTTTAGTTGAACTTATTAATTTAAACTTTTTACAATTAATACGACAACAACACTATCACAAATAAACTTGTTAATTTAAATATTTCACAATTAATATGGAAATAATACTGTTACTACAAAACCTACTAATTTTAACCTTCATACTATCATCTTTTTACTACAACTACCAATATAATGATTACTCTCCTGAAAACCTTATTTCACATGAATACCAAGGCTTGAGACCTTACCGACACTTTCCCTATTCGTATTATATTAATTGACGGTACGAAAGGCCCGGCTAGTACGGTTAACAGAAGGTTTGTATTCTTACGTACAGAAAAGGATATTACTTTTTTTAAGGTTTTTAAACCGACTAAACAAATTTACATTAAATGTCAAAAGATATTGGATTTACGAAAAACAGGGCTGTTGGTTAATACTCCATATTGCCACCAAGCGTAAAGCAAAGTATGTAATGTATTATACGTAGTTCTTTTTTACTTTTAATTGAGACTTTATCGAGCAAGTAATATAGTTTAAAGGAAGTAAAGACAAAGACAAAGAAAATAAGCTAAAGGCTATCGGCTGGTACAAAAATACTAATACTGGTATTAACTTAAAATTAACGTAATAACTAGCAGATGATGCTTTTTTATATCGCTTGACAGGTAAAAACCCTTACCGCTAATATAACTATAAAGATACTGGCCTTATATACCTTTTTACTATTCGATATCATTACGAAGAATAAGTCTTTTAGGGGATTGTACCGGATATAGAGGTGGTACAGTAATTAATAAGAGGTTATTCGTAATATATTGTGTTGTGAAGAGATTCTGATATTGTTACAGAACTTAACTACGTAGATATTGGCAAGGCTAAGGTTGGCTTTGGCTCTAAAAAAGACTTGTTTTTATTAGGATCGACGACGGTTGAAACTATTGTTAGCTTTATTGTTTTCTATATCTTAGAAGTTCTTAATCTCTTCCTCATTTACCTAAAAAATATAAAAAACCTCAACGTTAACGTTAATATTTAGATTAACGAATTGATATAAGTTAAAGCTGGTAAGAGGTTTTCACTTAGATTTAAGTAGGGGTATTTCTGGTTTTACCTTTAAGGGTCAGAAGTAATGATATTAAATTTAACGGAGGCGGAATTTCATTAACTATATCATCAATTTAATCACCCGGTAACTAATAGACTTTATAAGGTTTTAAAGGCAGCTGGCTACGAAGATAAAAACTTGTTAATACTAAAGGCGGTCGAAAAGCTTTGAAATTACTACTAAACACATTCCTAAGCCCCTTTAAAGTTTAAATTTACATTGAAGGAAAATTGAGATTTTAATTTAGAAGTTTTCGTAGATGTGTTCTACCTAAACGGCAAGTTAATATCATACATTATAGATTTCGTTACAGCTTTTTACGGCGTTAAGTTAATCAAAATCATTATGGTAAAGGAAATATATGAGGCATTAGGTACTTTGTAAATTAACACCAACCTTGTGCCACTAAACGTATTAGTTTACGATACCGGCACTGATTCTATTATAATAAAGTTTTAAGCTAATATAAAGTTTATAGGGATTTAGTGTAAATAGGGATTCGTTAAATTTTATTAGGGTATTAATAAAGTCAAAAGAGTATACGACTTTTTATGAAAAACCTACGATATCCTTACATTAGAAATCGAAAGGTTTATAAGTTATAAAACACAGCTTTAAATATCAGTATAAGGCTGTAACGACACTATTAGCCCTAACAGATTTATATCAACTTTACTAGTATTTAGGTATTACCCACATATAATAGTTAAGTTGTCACCTTCTTTAAATACCTAAAACTATATTGTAATATATAGTAAAGCCTTTAAATAGATAAAGCAGAAATTGGTACGGTATTATGTTAATAATACCATTAACATCAGGAACGGAATTTTTATAACAGACGTGTTTTAATTTCCATTTCAAAGTAAAGTTCTTACGTAGCTCGAGTTAAGTAAATGGAATAGGCCGTATAAAATTTTAAGCATTACTAATTGAAACGTAGTAATTAAAACTGTTAACATTTTTATAACTTTCCGAGTTATATAAATTAAGCCGTACTGAAGATCCCTTGAACTCGTAAAGTCTGATAAAAATCCTTACGTCGATAACCTCCGAGTCAAACGAATTAGCTAATATAACCCTTCGAATCCTATTGTTAACAAGTTAATAAAACGTCGGCTACGAAAAAGATTACCCAAAAAGAAGATATATATTTATTAAAAGAACAGAGATAAGTGTTATAAGCCCGTTAAGGTGTATACGACCGCGTATGTATCTTAAAATAAGAAGTTTAATATAGAACTTTCCTTTAAGCTCCGTATCAAAGTTATTATTAATATATTGCAAAAACCCTTAAAAAAAGTGACCAAATGTAAATTATTAGCCTTTTATTACGCGGGGTTAAAAAATTTATATGGTTAATGTAATTTAAAGGCTATAACTTTTATATTTTTTTAAATTAAGGATAGTTTACGAAGTTAAAGGTAAAATTATGGACCGGTCGTACGAAAAGTAACAGTTACTCTTTTAAAAAAACGGTAATGAAAGCAAGGATTAGATTTTCACTTGATCTCCTATAATTTAAAGGATTAGTTAACGTTTTACTGTCGTTATTACCATTAATTTGACTGCTAACATAAAATGTCGGTTTACATTTATTGCCCGGGATATTACGTAAACATATACACAGTTTTTTTTACCGATTTTTAACGGATTATATTATTAGAGCTGTTAAAAAACCTAGAGGATAAGTTTCTAGTTCATAAAATAATACGTTATATTAACCTTTTACACTGATTCGCTAAAATACGTCTTTATTGGTTTTTAATGTACTAAATATACTTCAACACTTGATTCAGTATAAATACTTTAACTTTTACCTTATATTTATTAATTATAAAGGGTAAAGACTTTGGTATCATGCATATGTAAACGAACGATAACTTTTTTTTCAACGATACTAGATTTATGGTGGCGAAATAACGTATTATCGAAAAGTTAGGCTTTTAAAAGTGTAAACCGATCGAAACGTTAGCCGAAGATATACAACTTAACTTTAATAAATCGTTATTTTATATCTATAGTATTCAATATAAAAACGGCACTTATATTAGCTTATATTAAAAGGGGTAAGCTATAAGCCTAACGATTATCAACAGAACCAACTAAGTAAAATTACAAAGATATTTAAAATAAAGAATATATACGGCCTATATCATTAAATTATGTCAATCGGAAATATCGTACGACCTTGTTATTACAATATAAGTATAAAACCTATAAAAAGAAAACTTTAATAAGTTAAATGAACGTATTTAATAGCAAATGTATTATGTAAAAAGGGGATTTAATAAAGTTTTTGTTAATTTAACGAAAGCGAAATTAATAATCTTTACAAAGGGGTTATTTGTTAATAATACCAACCTTATATCGCAAATCGGCCTTTTAATCATATTTGTTAACGAAAATATGTTTAAAAAACAATATACAATTACCGAAAACCTCGTATATTAAATATTTATTAGGTAAAAACACGTAACCCGAAGTATACTAATCTCGAAAACTTACGATATGACGGCAAGCTTCAATATCGGTATAATAACTAACAATATATTAAGGATTATTACTAAACAGCTGGGACTGTTACCGATACCTATAGTAATATGTACCGATTTCAGAATCCTTTACAAACGTTTATCGAAGTTAGATACAACTAATCAAAAAAGCCTAATAATAAACGTAATAAAGTTAAGGAAGGTATACGAATACCAGGAAATCGATAAGTTCCGGTCGATTAATGGTAAAGATAACCCTATAAATGCCATAACTAAAGTCACTCCTAATGGTGCATTGGAGAGGTTTATGGATGGTAATACGCTGACTATACGAATTAAGGGATATGTGAACCGCTTGGTACGTAACGTGGAGGAATAGGGTTGCCCTGGCAAACTAAAAGACCGCCAAGGCAATGATGGCGATGGTAATAGTGACGATGACAAAGGTGGCGATGACAATAGTGACGATAGCAAAGGTGGCGATGGCAGTAGTTTAAACTATTGGTAAAAGGTACGCAAGTGGTAGCTTACCTGATTTTTGTAAGTCTGTGGCAAAGAATCTGTGCATGGGATTTGAGGAACGGAGGTTTCGGAGAGGTGGAGCTAAAGAGCTATAAAGGGCTATAATTGAGGTTGATTTTAATACAGATTAATTGGAATTGACAGGGTTCTAGCTTGTTGTTGAGCTTACGGATTGAGGAGAGATCCTAGAGGTTGCCACTAATTGATGGCAAGCCACGTTGGCATGGAGGCACAATACAAAAAGCTGCTAGTGTTGGAATAGCAGTCAAATACAGTACAGTCAAGTCAACTTTACTTGCAGTAAAGTTGATTATATGTATTGCAAATTGACTGTAGTTTATGGGTTTTGAATACACTGCACTGCAAGTGCAATGTAGTAGGTGCCCACTTTAAAGTGGGGCACAGGCCAAAGTATTTGGCCATACAAATTAGTATGTAGACCGGTTAGTAGTCTGCCAAACTTAGAACTTACACACACCAATCAACAATATCAACGCAGCACCAGTTACTTCGACCACAGTGATTCGAATAGACTATGTTATAAAGACAAAGGCCTACCAACAAAAATGTTTTATTCGGTAAAGGCAAAGTGTTGTCGCTTAAGAGAATTGTTGTAAATACACGATTCGAACCGGTTAATTTTTACGTAATAAACTTTAAAACGCTATTCCTATTTTGTTAGCTAATATAAATAAGTTTGGAATGAAGATTCGAAATACAACCAATTAACTTATCTGCATCTCGGATAACGTAACCGTACCACTCTAAATTGAATTCGACCACTTATAATTTTTCCCCGAAATACATACGATTAAAGCTATTTAATTAACGTAACCTGAATTACGAATATTACACTGTCGATTCGGATACCTAATTACAAAACAATTTTTACAAATATTTTATGCTATGAGTTATACGAATAAATAAAAAAACGTACATAAAGTTATTACTAAGTTTTATGATAAGTACTTATTATACTTATAGGCTTTACAGGGGTTCAAGTTCCGCCTTTAAAACGATTAAAACTTTATTTACAAAGTAATCATCGATAATATATACCTAAATAGCTAGCTGGTATTATACACTATCGATGCAATAATATTATTTCAAACTGCTAAGTTTATACAAAGCACTTACATTTTAAACTACTATGAAGTTTTGGTTAACTGCTAATTAAACGTTTATTAAGTCCTTCGGACTAGATTACCTACGAAGTTAAAACGAATTTCAATTTTATTAAATAATGTATCAAACTTAGGATCGCTGGTAACGAATATAAACATATACTAGTAAAAGTACTATAAGTTACCAACAAATGTAAACAGTAATACAAAACATGTAAAAGGGAGTATACGGTATTACTTGAGAAGCTAAAAGGTATCAGTTTTAAGGAATTTATCCTGTAAATAGCGGTTAACGTCATTAATAATACTTTTAGTTCGAGTAGACTAATTCTTAAGCTCCTAGTTTTTAATACTTACCTAAGGATCTATATAAACTTTATACTATCGCTAACCATGGTGTAAAAAGCGAATACTATAACGAAAATCATAGCAACTACATTTCGTACGGGCCAAAAACGACATGTTGAAAGCGTTGGCTATAGAAATAACCTATATGAAACTAGCGTTTTAAACCTACTATTACTGTTTAAAATACTGTTTTGGAAAACTAAAGATGGATATACTAGTCTTTAAAGGATTAACGAATTTAAATGTTATAATATACTCTTTAATATGCCAAACGGTATAAATTCGTTTCGCTAAATAATGGTACAGGAGTATAAAAGAGAAAAGGTTGCAAAAACCGTCTTAAAACTAAAATCCGACTAGAACTACCGACGAAACCACGTTTAAAACAACGAATTTAAACTGTTTCTAATTTTAATATAACCCCTGAATCACGTTTTTAACCCGTTATTACTATACAAAAACGACCTGTTTATACTAACACTACCAACATCTTACCTAAAGGGCCGCTTTTTTAACTTAAACCCCCTCCCCAAAAAAACGTTTTAAGAACCTTATCACAAATTCCTTTATTATTGAAAAAGAGATAGAAAATCATAAGCTTAACATAAAGCTCCGCCGCGAAGGTATTATTACTACAACAAATATCCTATTCGAATAATTTACCTAAACGTAAATATTTAACTTAATCGACCAAGGCGTTTTTCTTTTCAAATGGTTCAACCGAACAGTTTACGACATTTAGAGAATTTTTCCTATTCGCCTTGTATACGAAGTTAAAGATAAAACCAGAAAACTCTACGAAAAAACCCACCTAATTATAAAAGGATATAATGATGACAGTAAAAAAGATATTATAATTTAGTTGCCTACCTTATAACAAGTTAGCTGCCAGTTTATTTTTACATTTTTAACCCGTTCTAATACCCTTTACAGTTTATATATTTAATTTCGTAACCTTGCGCAAATTTATGAACAATTTAAAAATCTATTAAAACGATGTATTTATGTCGATATACCTACGAGTCTTTAAAAATAACATATACTTAAAACTATTTTACGAATTTTAAAACCGATTTACTACCTGGATAAAGCTGGTATTTATTAGTATAACACCTACTAAAGGTATTATAAAAAACGGTTCGAAATAATTAAATTAACCTTCAACCTATACCTATGAGTTTTAATAACTTGTTTTAACGGCCTTATATTAACGGGTAAATAAATGGATAACATATTAACTTTATATAACGCGTCGTTTTACGTATTTAAAAAGAGGAAACTTTTCAAAGCCGACCAATAGGTGAAACTCAAAACGTACCTAACGAAAAACTACATAGTTGACTTTAATAACATCACTATTATTTTCTGGAACAGCGTTTAAAACCTTATGTAAAAAGGGAAGTTAAATAAAGTTACCTGTATTGTTTTAAATAAAGTAAAACGAGCCGACAAATATAAATGCCAACACTTACATGGCGCTTAAGATATTTTAATAATATAACTGAAAGCGGTATTGAAACTTTCGGTCGTCGCGCAATATCAAACTGCCCTGTTAAATAATATATACAAAACTCTTAACAAACACCTTACATAACAAATATATAATTCAAAATAAGGTTTACAATTTATACCGCTAGATATACGTATTATGAAGTTATTTGTTTTTATCAACGGCTTTTTCGCGAATAATTACGATTATAATTCGTAAATAGAATTCGTCCTGGTTTTCGGTAACAAAACATCAGTCCGAAAAGGCTTTAGGATCTATAGAAATATTATATATTAAAACTCTACCAAATATAAATAGGGTTTGAAAAGCGTTCTAGCCTTGGAAATTTATAATATATTTAAAGGTTTTAATTTGGGAATTACTATATCGATAATAATCTAGATATATATTTCCAATCTTCATTTAAAATCTATCCTCTTAGTTATTTACGTCAATCACTTTTCGCTTTGCAAATATTTAATTCAATTTAGTACTATAAGAGAAAAACGTTTCATAATCGATATTATCGTTTTACACGAGTTATATCAACGTTGGAAAATCGTAGAAACAAGATAAATGGATAGGAAATCCAACCTAACGGATATAATACCTAAAGACACCCCAAATGGAGCATTAAAAACGTTTATATCAACCAGTATATTGTTTATTAGTGTTATTAGGAAAGTTTTTCGACCTTAGTAAAATTATAACTTTGCTTTTGCTTTTATTTTACGTTATTATAACACTTTCGACGATTTAAAATGGTTCGAAACCTATTATTGACGCTGCTACCAGTATTTTACCACAGGGCTTAACATATACCTACACCGCTTTTACGAGTTTACTTCTATTCAATTTATGATTTTATGTCTTTATTAACCTACTAATTCCTTTTTATTTTACGTATTTCAGCCGTACTAAGTTTTTTGACTTTTTACTCTCCTTTATTCAAATTTACGATTTCGTACTACTTTTAATATATTATATTTTTTGTTTTATATATTTTAAACGTACTCTACTTTTTACATTTGTTATTGTATTACGATTATTTTCATGCAAAGCTATGATATTACTATACAACGTATTACATTATAGTCGGGTGCACCAGCCCGGCCAAAGGGGGTAATGATTTACTATTAGAAAAAAAGGTAGAAGGTGACGCCGTCGCGTCCCTATTATCCTCCCCGTCGCCCTCTCCCTTTATGTTAATGCCACCACTATTACCGCCATCGACGCCGCTACCAGTGCAAGCGAAAAGGTGGCCCCGCACCTTAGGTTTTATACTCTTACGTAAAAACGTAGGTGGGTTTTCACTTTCTTTATAGCGATGCGAAATAACGTCGTCGAACTCGTTGTTATGACCCAAGCACGTTGGCGGGTCAGGAAACAGGCCAGCATACAGCTAAGCTACCGAGAGCCTGAAGTCTAACACATCAGGCAGAGAACATCTCTTTATCAGCACCAGACTAGGCAACCATCCAGGGTTAGGGTTATCTAGATCACAAGTGCTCACTGAGCTTCAGTGAGCACCAGTGAGCCTCAGTAAGCACCGGTGAGCCTCAGTACTGAAGATGGTATGAATGCCATAGGATACAAGGACACAGTCAGCACCACATAGATAGTATTTCCTTCATAGCTCTTCAGTTGTCAATCTAAGTATTCAGTCTCAGTATATTCTGAATAGCCATACGGCTTTTGATCATTACTTGTACGGTTGCGATATTGTTCACTCAACACCTCTGCTACCTTCTTGATAACATAAACTCTCTGACACCTTCTATATACTCAAGGGTATTTAGTGTGATCATTACACTCGTTTACGTAGTATATATATAGTCTCCGTTTCCAGACGGTAATAGAGGCTGACAACCCCTTAATTCTCCGGTTAACGCTTATTATTGATTAATATCAGCTTAATTTAGTTATTTGTAAACGTGGTTATTTTTAAAAGCGTTTTAAATAATACTTTTTTTAGAAGAGTGCATTTTATAACGCAATTAAAACTTATTATAAAATAGACGGATGCGTAATAAAGATTTAACCTATAACCACAAGACTAACAAAACTGGGGCGTATCCGTTACCAATTCGTTCGTAACGATACTAGCAGGCCAAACGACCCCTGTTTTCGTAACAATCATTAATAAATTTGCCCGCGGCTATAGACGCAACGCACGGTACGTAAGGCGTGTCTATTACCGATCCAAAGCTACGGATCCGGGTACGCCACTCCAACGACTTACGCGTTAAAGAAACCTCGCGGCGTATCCTGACAATATGTAGCTTAAGGTGGCGGAAGAGGTCCGCCTCGTATTTTTCATCTATATAATATTAGAGGTAGGTAAACGGGGGGTTTAATAAATACAAACCGCGATATAACTCTGTTAGGTTATACTTACGATGTGAGGGGGTCCCTGCGGATAAGGGGTTTTTTACCTGCAAGAAAAGGGTAAAATTTATAACTTTAAAATCTCTCCATTCCTCCTCCTAGGAGCTGGGAGGGAAGGAGGAGGGAAAAAGAAAAGGAGAAAGGGTGGAGGTGTAAGCGATGGCGGCGACGGACGGCGAGGCCGGGGGCGAAACGGTAATAGAGGAAATGGTACCCAAAAAGGGGGGGCTATTGGTGGTGGCGGCGATAGTGGTAGCGGCGGTAATGACATGTCGGTACTTACGCATCAAACGGCGCCTAACAGTTCTATTTTTGCGCGGCATTTATTTAAAAGCGAATTCGATATATAGGTATTAGTTAAATAACCTATCCATTGAAACGGTTTAAAATAATTAATCAAAATAGGGGTTGAATTTAATTGAAATAAGGATTTATATTAGCTTTAGATACACGTTGTTAAAAAAAAGAAGTTTTGCTTAAACCGATAACAATGTATTTTTATGCTAACCTAAAACACGTGATAGCGTAAAAACCCTTACGTAATTACTCTTGTAACACCTACATAATTACAACCTTATCGAAAATAATAAAAAACGTTATTAATAATTATATTGCTATCGATTAGCTATATCAATTAGGCCCTTGTTATAATTACCACCGCGGCCAAAAGTTACTAATTCGAACTTCTGCAATTATACTACAACTATACTATTACTATAAAAACTACTAATTTAATCCTTGATAATTTTTACCGTAACTACACTGTTACTACAAACCTACGGATACAAACTTATTACAATTACATTGTCATTATAAAACTATGGATACAAACCCATTAAAATTTTACTGTTACTACTAGACTATAGATATGAAGCGTATGAAGAAAGGAAAAAAGACTACCTATATAGATATCATTATATATTCTTATAGTTAGTATACGAAAGTTAAGTGATAATGTACTAAATTATAAGGTATACTCTTGCAGAGTATATGATAACGTTTTACGCTATAAGCTATATTTTTGTAAAGTGTATCATGCGTGACGCGGTCTAAACAAGGCGTTTCAGAGTGTATGGAAAAAGTACTACTGCCTGGATAAGAGGTTTATAACCTCTCATCCGTAGCATGCACTCTCTAAATACTTCTTCCTCACTGAATTTATCGATCTTTATTTACTACAATACTAATCTTTCTGATTACTCTTTTACTCTTTTACGTTCACGTGAATTAAGCAGAAACCTTACCGATAATAGTGTTTGACGAAGATGATGCCATGGGTTCCAATTGTTTTCTTTTTTACGGGATCAAAAATATTGTTAATTTTGATGCTTTTAAAAACCATTGTAACAAAAGTTAAAAAGCGTATGGAGGAAGGAATTAGTATAGGAAAATGGTTCATAAATTTTTTATTGTTTAAATTTTTATTTATTTAATTTTCAATGGTTGTGAGACTTGGTCGTTTTGCGATTTGCAGTAGTAGTACCCATAATTGTGATAATAATAATAGTATTAACTTAGCTATTTGTTAACTTTGGTATTTTAACGATTTTAAGGAATTTAAATGGTTAGTCTTAATGCTATTAAGACTGGTTTAAGAAAACATTTGGTGATCTTAATGGAGATAACGTCGCCATTTCGAAATTACCACAAGAACTAACGTAATTTAAAAGCTTTTCCTATTCTACTGCCGCGAAAACCGATATAGCATTGCAAGGGCATTTCGTAAGAATCTTTCTTCTACTTTGTTTCAATAAAGCATCACAATTGGAAAATAGCTTTTTTTATTCAACTTATCTGTACTTAACTTAATAAGCATTGATTAGTGTTGGTACGCTTTTATTGTTGCAACGTTGTCAATTCGAACCGTGGTCGAAGTAACTGGTGTATTGTATTGAAAGTGGTGATGTGTTACTTTTAAGTTTGGCAGACCGCTAGCTAGTCTGCACACTAATTTGCATAGCCAATTGCTTGATCTGTGCCCTAGTCTGAAGTAGGTACCTACTATAGTTGACTTGCAATCAATACAGTCAATCCCACAAACTACAATCAACTTGCAGTCAGTACAATCAACTTACTGTCAGTATTGTTGATTTGACTGTACTACAGTTGACTGCTGTTCCAGCACAAAAATCAATTATACAATGTACTTAAATATATTCAATACTTTGAAGAGGAAAATTCGAAGCAATTAAAATACGAAATATATCTTTTTTTTAATAGGCAATGATACTATCTACCCTTACATTTTCGTTTAAAGTTTATAATCTGTTAAGTACGACAGCAATTTACCGAAACCAATTCATAAGACTATACTCAAAAACTCATTATTTTTATACGAAAAATAAAAACCAGATATTGGTAAAGATTTTGTTATGAATAGGAGAAAGAAACCTAACCAGATTCAGAAAGTTGTTATGTAGAAATGTCAATATTTGTAGGTAAAATATTTTTATCATCGCATGAAAGTAATGTTTGTAATGCAGTAGCAATTGAAATTAGCTTTTTAATATGACTCTTTCTCGTTAAGTATTCGTATATACAATAGGTAACATCGTACGCTTCTGTTTTCGAAGTGTTAACGGTGGTTTTAGTAAAGCATTCCGCGGTTGACGGAGGTATTAAGGGAAAGAAACACAATTTATACGGTTAAGTAGCTTATACAGCAACCTTTTTAACTAATCGGCTTGCAAAGGTAACGTTGGTGAAAGGTATTTTGACTCAAACAATCCGAGCAAAAAGGTTTGGAAGGAGAAAAGAAGGATGAAGGAATGTAGTCGTTTATTGTGTAGAAACTTCGAGTTTTGGTGTAGTGGGCAGAGGGCCTAGTGTTAGCGAAGCGTATGGTAACAAAGGCTAAAGGGAAAACCGAAACTGAATATGAAACCTACCAATGACCCTTGTTTGTAGTTCATTCAGAAGATGAGAACGTATTTCTCTCACGCGTTCAGCTGACACAACTGGACAGGGGATAGATAACAGATTCAACTTCAACCTCGATTCCCCGGGGGTGGGAGAGAGCACGCGACCTGTGACCCACGACTGCACACCGGGAAGGCACACTTGACGCTCACCCGCCGCCGCCCCCCCCCCGGACCTGGTCGGTAGGTGGCCGCTTGGGCACGTGGTGTCATGGCGCCGGTGGAGAGGAGGACTGCCACGAGGTTCCTTGTGGTGGTTGGAGTGGAAAAGTATGGTGGATCTGCTCCGAAGGTCGGCCGGCTGTTGAGAGGGTGTATTGATGAGGCCGGAACCCATGACGGCGGAAGAAGAAAGAAGGGTGCTTATGGATATATTTCGACCAACATACTTTTGATAGGCCAGTCAGTACCCACTTGTGCCTTGTGCATGTCCGCATTGGGACCTGCTCCGGACGAGTCAACACAGGGAACGTGACGGTGCTCCTCTTGAAAGAAGATTGGACGTCCATGCTAGGCCAGCGACCAGGGCCTGGTCACTATCACGTTCACGCGGCCAGACACAAGGTCGCAAACGTCGTAAGCTCATTCATCTCGTATGAATATATATATATATATATACACATATATATCATAAGCATGAAGTTGACGCTGGATTCTCAATTAGACCTAGGCACGTCAACCTCATCCACAAAACGGCCTGCCCACATCAAAAGGGTCAGCTGACCCATAGGTATTGCCATACAGTCGTTGAGCTAACATAATTGCCCAGACCGCTTGGCAGATTCAATCAAACGATCGAGAGACAACTTGACAGAAAGCAGTTGAACTGCGCGTCCGCAAGCAGGATATTAGGAGCCCGCGGACGAAGATCTTGCTCTGAATGGCATCTGCCCACGCTCGGCCCCCCTTCCCACCCAAACAGAGGATTCGACCCATGACCCCTATGCAGCTTGAAAGGGCTTTCATCAGCAACGAACGGAAGCATATCAGTCCTGGTTTTTAAAAGAGTCGAATATGTGTACGCGCAGCTGCGGAGTGGCGTCCATATACCCGCTCCGGTTGATCGTCCTCGAGAATTATGTCCTGCGGAACCCATGGAAATCCCCATCCAAGTCTCGAAACAAACAAACAAACAAATGCTATCCAATCGCTCCCGCTCCAGACACCAAAGTCCCGCAACGCCTTCCGTAAATACCTCCCACCAGATGGTTCCATGCTCGTATACGACTACCGTACCAGGTCATCCTGTCCTTCTTCATATGCGCATCGTCCATCACCCTCTCGTATGTCTCGCCCTTGCCCATTATGAGTACCGTCCACAATGCCCTCACAACGGCGGACTTTCAGCCGGCGCGGGATACCTCCTCCCCCCAACACCTTTAATGACCGGACTCGCCGTCCTGTCACGCGGACTGCCCCTCCTCTCATCCTCCAGCGGCCCACCGCGTCCACGCGCTCCTCGTCGCCTGCCGCTGCTATCATCCGCATATTCGTACCGGTGCACCATGCGCTCCCGTTCAAGTCTGTCAACATCAGCATGGCTGCTCGTTCGCCGCGCAGCGTCCGGTCGTCGCAAGATGTACCTCTCCTTGTCCTTGCGGCTCCGTGGGAGCCGCCCTGCGCTGTCCTCCCAGTCCGCGGGTCCCTGGACGTCCTCCCTGCTCCGCCGCAAGCGCTCCCGCTCGTAGGAGGCCGTGGTGGCGGCCTCTCGCTCGCGCCGCTCGCGCTCACGCTCGCGCTCGCGGGCCACGCGGCGTCGGCGCCGCCGTTCGCGCTCGTGTTCCGAGTCACTGTCGCTATTCCCGTCATCGTAGGACCGGCTGCGGCCGAGGCTGTCGCGGGATCCGTTGCTGCCACCGCCACCGGCGGGGCTTTTGCGGGCCGCTGGCCGTTCGACGGGGGATGCGCCCGGAAATATGCTAGAAATTTTCCCTTTGAAAAAGTCCTTGGCGCCCTCGACGCCGCTTTTGTGTTTGACTCGCGGCCCGCCGATGGGCGAGCCGCGGTCGTCGGGCCGGGTCTTGCCACCGCCTTCGGTGCGGATGTTCAGTATGGGTGATCCTGTGACCGGGACAGCCGGCGGGAACCCGCTGGGCGGGCCGGAGGCGGGCACGGCAATGTGGACGAAGCGCGGGACGGGTTTCGGGCTGCGGTGGTGGGGGGCGGAGCCGCGCCGGGCGGGCCGCGGGCTTGCATAGCCGCCGCCGCCGCCGCCGCCGTCGTCGTCGTCGTCGGGATCGGTGCTTACGCGCCGTGGATGGGAATGCCGTCGGGCCGCAGTAGGTCTGGGAGGGTTGAGGTGCGTGGAGGCAAGTGGTTCGGTCGGCGAGGCGTGTGGCGATGGGTAGTCCGAGAAGGACCGTCGCCGCGCGCGCTCTTCCTGCGGCGTCAGACCGTTGTACCGCATGCGCTCCGGCCGCTCAATCCTATCGGGCGACACGCGTAGGCCGAAGCCGCGCGAGGTGTGCCGGGTTGCATGGCCCGGGCTGACGTGTGCGAAGGGCACGCTGCGGTGGTGGCTGAAGTAGTCCGGCGTGCCTGCCCTGCCTGGTGCGCGGACGTGGGTGAAGGCAACATGCACGCGATCCTGGGCCGAGGGGAATGGCGGGCGGGGAGAGGGGGAGGCCTTGGGCGCGGCCTCCTTGCGCAGCTTCTCGCCGCAGGACTCGTACCAGGCGCTGATTTCGGCGTCGGGCTCGGAGGGGAAGGCGGCGGCGGTAATGTCGGCGGGGAAGAGCTCGCCAGTGTCGGGATGGCGCAGGTTCCAGTGGTGGAGGGCATGTAGGATGAAGGGAACGTGCTCGTCGGGGGTGAGCAGGACCTGGATGGACTCCCAGCGAACGAAGCCACGCAGGGTGACGGCGGGGATGGTCGGGGGCTCGAAGTTCCAGGGAGCATCGGTGTCGCTGTCGGTGGGCTCGAGGGTATGGCGGCAGCCGAAGACTTGCCAGATGTAGGAGATGGACTCGTGAGGCGCGTGGACAAAGAGTTCTGCACAAGGAGAGCGAAGCAAAGCACGATTAGCCAGTATAGTGAAGATGCTGGCAGAAAGCTTACTGTCATAGTCGCCGCCGACCTCCTTGTAGAAAGCAGCAAGTTTGGCCGGCTTCAGGACCTTGTCCTTTCTGTCGCCGACATTCTCTATCTGAGGAGGTAAAACAAGACTCGTGGTCAGCCTGTGCGCTTTGGCCTCGTCCCGGTTGCGCGATCCGACGGCAGCCGGGCGACGTGTGGAGCTAGAGAGCGGCTCACAATGTGCTGGCCGATGGCGCGTAGCACGGCGTCAAAAGTCTTGGTGGGTGTTTTGTTGGCCTCGTAGAGATAGCCATAATAGTCGACATGCTCCTGATCCTTTGCTTGGGCTTGGGCTTGGCCTTGGGTATGCGCCGGCTCGGGCGGAGGAGACGGTGATGGAGCCGCGGCGGGCTTTGGGCGAGACTCGGTGGCGGTGGCCATGTCGATGCGCTCACATCAGCATGCTCTGCGCATGTACACAGTGAATGAGGAGGGTCCGAGGTGGTGATGGCGGTGGGTCTCCACTTGGATCGGATAGCGTCATCGGGCACATGGGAGCTCGGACGCCTTCACACTGCGCTCATCCTCACTCGCCCGAATGCGGACTGCAGACTCGGTGGTGGATTCGGACTCGGGCTGGGCTGCTCCCATGTGGTGGAGGTAGGTTGAGGGGAGGCAAGTGCAAAGAGAGAAAAGATGACAGACAGCGCCGTCTATGGCCAGGTGATGAGCAGATCTGACATGACTTGCACAGCAGCAGCAGCCGCAGCAGCAGCCGCAGCAGCAGCCGCGGCAGCAGAGCGAGAGCGAGACGCTTGCGAGCTGCGTGACCGTTGGCACATTGGCATTGGCATTGGCGTTGGCGTTGGCGTTGGCGTTGGCGTTGGCATTGGCATTGGCATTGGCATTGAAGCGCATAGCGCAGTGTTAGATGCGCTCGGCTCGACAATGACCTTTTGACCCCGACTAAGCATCCATCGCCTGCCAAGACACCAAGGCATAACGATAACTATAACTGCACTGACAGCATTGAATTTCAGGGCTCTGCATCCACATACATAGTATACGTAGTCAACGGCACTACGTATGTAATAATCACAACGCTGGCGACTTTCCAAAGTGCTTTTCCCCTTGTCTGTAAACGAGTCGAGGTGTTTCTTGATTGTCGCACAGTCGAAGAATATATCGATTGAAGTGCCGCCTACCGCAGGTATATACACTCCTCGGTCCTTTAGTCCATTCCCTAATTTCGCCTAGACGTTTTTATTTGCCGTCTTCCACATGTCTCTTGTCCAGTCGGAATTCTTTGTGACGGGTTCGTTTTATAGGTCTTTTGCGAAATTGCGTATGCGAGGATGTCGAAGCTTGCAGAGGGCGTTTCTATCCATTATATTTGTGTTGTGATCTGACATTTGAGCGGTTTTGTATGGTGTATGGTATGTGTGTGTGGGAGGGGGGGATATGTATTTTGTCGGCAAGTTTTCATGTTTTCAGACTTTTTCGGTGAGTTTCCAACGATTTTAAGTTTAGAAAACTTTTTTGGTTAGTAATCTACGATTTTTGCTGTTTGTGAAGATGCGTTCAATGAAGATATCCCGTTTATTGATAACGTTGTGTAAGAAAGTGTTCTTGAAAGGTGTAAGATTCAAGTATCTAGGTATCATTAACCGCCAGTTGTTCTACACTGTTAATCGCCAACTACTTTATACTAATAAGCTACTTGTTGGTAGGGCCTTAGATCGTTGCAACGTTGTCGATTCGAATCGTGGTCGAAGTAACAGTAGTATTGCATTGGTCAAGTGGTAGATGTATTGTTCTAGGTTTGGCAGACCGCTAGCCAGTCTGCACTGTAATTTGTATGGCCAATTGCTTGGCCTGTACCCTAGTGTGAAGTGTGGCGTACTACACTCGACTTACACCTAATGCAGTAAACCTACACAAACAATACACGCACTACAAATATTACTGTTCCAACACTGGCGGCTTTTTAGTTTGTACGTATACGCCAGTATGACTAACCAAACTTTTCCGGTAAGCGCCAAACTGCGACCTTATCTACTGGCCGAACACTTATTAATTTTAATTAACCTTTAAAACGAATTAAACCCAATTACATACAAATTAACCCTAATTGCCGTTAATTGCCCCACGGTTTCGAGGCCTGACTTTATCGATTCCTATGAAAAGTTCGTATGCTACAAGCCTAGCCGTATTAATCAAACAAATTACTATTGTCAATCCCCTAACAGTCTTCTAGTTTGCCAATACATCTTTAACCTCTGCCACGTAAACTGGGCTTTTCGAGAGGTCTATTAACGTAGCCTTCAATATGTATGGTTAGCCTGCTACTATCTACAAACCTTTCTAAGGCTTTATTCGGCGATACCTTTGTCATAATATGAATAGAGTTATCTTTACCATTGATCTATCGAAACTCCTTAATCTCACTTCCCTTATAGGCTTTACTGAGTACCATTACATCGATTATCAAACGTTTTTCGCTGGTGGTTTCGAGTTTTAAAAGGTACTCGAAATAAATCACCACTGGAATAAAAGGAATATTCAGCTGCCTGATAATAACGTTAAAAGTTTCTCACAATGCTATACTTACATTAAAATCTGCCATTATACCATATACCTCTAAAACCAATACGTTTCGTATAATCCTCTTATATTCAACAAAGGTTCAATAAATCAAGCTACCGATAATACTAAACTAGTCCTCCCGCTTATCTTTATTAACGAGGGTTATTAAAAAACCGATCTGTAAAAATAGGTCAGTATTATTTACAAAGAACCCGTTCGTAAAATCATTAACTTGATCTTTAACAAGTCGATTAGTACTATATTAATCCTGCGGTCTAAATTCCGTATTTTCTACTCGAGCCTTTTATTTGGCCGGTTAAAATCTTTATCTATTGGATTCTATATTTACGCCGCGATGAAGAAGCTGTAAAAGGCTTCCAGTTAATATAAGGTGGCAATATAGCTGCTATAGGCACGTTATTTCAGGTACCGTTAGGCCTTGACCACGTTAATCTTGTCGATTATAGCCAAATCAGTGCTTTAGACCAGTATTAATACTAAACATACGGATTAACGATCCATTAAAGCTAAGTTAATTACTCTCCACAAACGTCGTCACCGGCCTGTAATTCCAAAAATTAAAGTCCTTAATCGTTTATTATTCTGATGTTACAAAACCAGTCGTTTTAACGAAAATGGTATCGTTAATTTACATGCCCACTATACCAAATTCCTTTTTTTACGTTATTAACAAACAAAGGTTATATATTAAAGACTTTATACATAACCATAACTTAAAATACGATTAATCAGTTAAAAATCAATAAATACCTGCTTTGGCTAATTCATATAATGGCTTCATATATCGTATTACCATCCCTAAAAGGTAAATAACATATAGTTCCTATAATAAATTGCATAATACGATCCGTTATAAATCCGTTACTAATTACGTGAAAGTGTACGTGATATTATGGCTATAAAAATAAACTTACTGTTGGAATGGTATTGCAATGATATTGTATGCAGTGCAGTAGGTCAACTTTACTGTAAGTAAAGTTGACCATACTCCAAGTGTATTGATTTGTACGGACTTACCGCATTGGACGTAAGTCGAGTGCAGTATGTTACACTTCACTCTAGAGCACAGACCAAACAATTGACTATAAAATTTACAGTGCAGACCGGCTAGTGGTCTGCCAGACCTAGAATAATACATCTACCATATAACTACTATTACTTCGAAAACCAATCGAATTGACAACGTTGCAACGTCCAAGGCCTACCAATACTAATTTGTATACTTATTAGGTTAAGCACAAATTGGCGAAGTAGAAGAAGAAAGCTGTTTTCCGGCTACGCTTTGTTCTTTTTAGGCAAAGTAGAGGAAAGGTTTTTGTGAAGGGTTCCTATACGCTATGTAGTTATTCGTGGCAGCAAGTATGGAAGACTTATAAATTATGCAGTTGTTTGCGGCAGTTTATAAGTAAGCGACGGTATCGTTACTAAAAAAAAAAAACAAGAAATCTTTATTGATCCTTCTTAAAAGCATTGAAATTAACCGCCTAAAAGTCTTAAAGATTACTAAGTTGGCAAGTTGGCAAACGACTAAGTTAATTGCTACTACAGGTATTACTACTGCAAATCGCAAAAACGACTAAGTCCTATAACCTAAAATCTGCGCCAACAAATGACCTCCGACCGCATTACCTACACCAAACCTCTGCCCTTACTTTACTCTTTTTCACTCCTTTTACCTTACTTCAATCGTTAAGTTCGCTACTTCGAGCACCAAGTCGCGCTAAGAAAGCCACGTTGCGTAACTCCACGTCGAAACGTCAAGTCCATACGCCCCAAATGGCCAAGTCTTTACGCCTAGATTACCAAGTCAACCATTAAGCCGTCCACTAGCCAAACGTTGAAATAGCTACCTTAAGTCCTTATTTTCAGGCTATTACTGACCTCGAACAAAAAAGGGTAATCAAGGACCTCGGTGCTATCTTCAAAAAACACTGCGACGAAGATCTCTAGTTTACTAAAGCTACTAAAGACTTTACTCCAGAGCACCTAACCAACGTAATCGGCTACTTTATTTTCGATATAAATACTATTGGAATTAGCTGTAAACCTATTACCCTCGAAGACTTTTAAAACTGGTTCCGCGACTGGAGTCTAGACATATGAAAACAGGTGGAAAAGCAAACAAAAACAAAAATAAAGAACGAACTATTCGTTCGAGGAGTTAAACTCCCTACGAAAGAAGGAAAGTAATGTAATCTAGCCAACCTACTCTACGACTACGCTATGAATAAAGACCATTAATAGACCTTAGTTAAGGGCAAAAAGGCTGCTAGCGACAGAAACCTTTAATGTCCACATATACGTTCGCAAAGACTTACTAAGACTTAAATAAGTGGACGTAAAGAATCAATCGACCTACATCCCGTAAGCCCCTAAATCCATCAGTTATTTAAGCAAAAACCTCGCCAAACCCTTTGATACCAAAAAAATTATCGCCAACCTCCTTACGACGGAAACCCTTAGGTCTATTTCTCCTAAGCTTCTTAGTACGTCCAATTTTAACAGCTAAACTAAAGAAGGACCGGCATTATATACGAGCCTAATGTAGGCACAACCACTAGCTTTTTGCCTCCAAACTTAGCTAAAGGTAATTATCCTGCATACCAATATAAATAACAGACCTAGTCCTTTTCCCAGCTAGGCGAAAAAGATCCCTACAACTAATACATTGCCCTTCCCCCACGACGCATTTTAATAGTAGATACGGACTATATAGCAATTACCACATTCGTTAAAATTTGGGAAGAAAAAAAGAAGTATAACGGTAAGCCATACAACCTTCTCGATGTTAAGTTACGACCATTTTTTAATATTTGACGCCAAATAAAAGTTGAGTTGCCAGGATTTTACTCGCTATTTCCCAACATCCTCACCGGCTAAACTAAGAATTACTACCTCTGTTACCTAATGAATTATACCTCCTTCCGCGAAATTTACGATAGCATAAAATATCACTTCAAACACGATATTAACCTTACCCAGTACTATACGAACTGAAACATTATTAAGTGGTTTTATATATTAAACCATTAATAAAACGGAAAACAAAATAAATCTGCTAAATCAAATACTTAACAAGCTAATACTTTGCCAACAAGCAATAATGAACGTACAAGCTGGTGAAGGCACCTTACACTAATAGGTCCTGCAAGTAGTAACAGGCTATAAAAAGTTCGAATACGATCTATAATACGTCGATGCCACCTGAAAAAGATTTTTTAACCAACTACGTTCCTTATTAACGACTGTAACCGCTCGAGTTTCTGGCTCAACTAATATATACTCTTAAACTCTGGAATTTAGTAACGAAAAAGAAAACCCTTTCAATTCGTATTACATTAATCGACGGTACGAAAAGACCGGCAAATACGGCTAATAAAAGGTTCGGACCTTTACCTACAGAAAAGAGTATTTACCTTCCTCAAAGTCTTTAAGTCGGCTAAACAAGTTTAACTCAAACGCTAAGAAATATTGGATTTGCAGTAAACAGAGCTATTAGTCAATACGCTACACTGCCGCCGAACGTAACTGTAATGATCACACTAAATACCCGTGAGTATATAGAAGGTGTCAGAGGGTTTATGTTATCAAGAAAGTAGCAGAGGTGCTGAGTGAACAATATCCTAACCGTGCAAGTAATGATCAAAAGCCGTGAGGTTATTCAGAATATACTGAGACTGAATACTTAGATTGACAACTGAAGAGCTATGAAGGAAATACTATCTATATGGTGCTGACCATATCCTTATATCCTATGGCCTTCATACTTTCTTCAGTGCTGAGGCTCACCGGTGCTCACTGAGGCTCACCGGTACTTACTGAGGCTCACCGGTACTCACTGAGGCTTACCGGTGCTCACTGAGGCTCACTGGTAGCTCAGCTGCATACTGGTCTGTTTCCTGACCCGCCAACGTGCTTGGGTCATAACAGTAACGAAAATCAAGTAATATACTACATATAATACCCCTTCGCCTCTAAATAAAATTAGATAAAACGTGTCACGAAATTTAAAAGAAAATAAAGTTAAAAAGAACGAAAACAAGCCGTAAGCTATCAGCTAACATAAAGATACTAGCACTAACACCGGTAATGAATTAAAAGCAATATAATAACTAGCCGACCACGCCTTTTTGTACCGCTTTACAGGCGAAAACACCTACCGCCACCATAACTATAAAAACACTAGTCCTACACACCTTTTTACTATTCGAAACCGCTACGCGAAGCAAGTTTTTCAGGGGATCATTCCGGACATGAAGACAACACAGTACTTAATAAAAGGCTATTCGTAATACATCGCGTTATAAAGAGATACTAATACTACTACAGAACTTAACTACGTGGATGCTAGTAAGGCTAAAGTTAACTTTAGTCTTAAAAAAAACTATCTTTACTGGAAACGATGACGGTCAAAACTGTTATGAACCCTATTATTTTCTATGTCCTAGATTTCCCTACCCATTTCCTCTTTTACCTAAAAAAACATAAAAAACCTGGACATTAACGTTAACTTTTAAACTAATAAGTTAATACATATTAAAGCCGGCAAAGGGTTCTCACTTAACCTTAGGTGTGAGCATCTTTGATTCTATTTTTAAAAACCATAAGCAATAGTATTAAACCTAACGAAGGCAAAACTTCATTAATTACATTGTAGGTTTAATAACCCAGTAACTAACAGGCTTTACAAGGTTTTAAAAACAGCTAATTACGAAAATGTAAATCTATTAGCATTAAATATAGGTAAACACCTTTGTAATTACTTCTAAATACACTCCCAAGCTCTATTAAAGTTTAAGTTTACGTTAAAGGAAGATTGAAACTTCAACTTGAAAGTCTTTGTAAACGTATTTTACCTAAACAGCAAGCTAGTACTACACGTTATAAACTTCGCCATAGATTTTTACGGCGCTCAGTTTTTTAAAACCATTATGACTAAAAAAAGCATAAAGAGCACTACGTACTTTATAAATTAACACGTACCTTAGCTTACCAAACATGATAATTTACGATACCGGCACTAACTTTACTGTAATAAAGTTTTCAGCTAATGTAAAATTAATAGGGATTTAGTACAAATAGACTTACGTTAAAGCTTACTAAGGCATTAGTAAAGTCGAAAAGGCACACGCCCTCCTACGAAGAGCCTATAATATCTTTACACTAAAAATCGGAAGCTTTACATGCCAGGAGACACGGCTTTAAATAACGGTAAAAGGTCTTAACGATACTATTAGCCCTAATGAACTTATACCAACTTTATTGGTATTTAAAGCTTACCCACATATAACAGCTAAGTAGCCACCCTAGTTAAGTACCTAAAAGAGTGCTATAACATACATAAAAGCCCTAAAGGAACTAAAGAAAAAATCGGTACGCCGCCAAGTCAATAATACCCTTAACACTAAAAACGAACCTTTAACAACAAACGTACTTTCACTTCCCCTTTAAAGTAAAGTCCTTACATAGCACGAGCCAGATAAATAGAATAGGCCGTACAATATTCTAAATATTACTAACGGCTCCGTAACTTTCTGAGCTACATAAATTAAGCCATACTGAAAATCCATTAGACATCTCAAATCTAATAAAAACCCTAACGTTAATAACCTACAAGCCGGAAGAATGAGCTAACATAACCCTCCCGAGACGACTATCAACAAACTAATAAAACGTCGACGGTATAAACAACTACCTAAAAAAAGGATATATATTAAAAAGGAAGACGATGATGATTACAGGCTTGGCAGGGTATACACAATAGCGTATGTATTTAAAAAAAGGTTTAAAGGAAAACTTGCTCTTAAGATACGTGCTGAAGGTATTATCAATACACCAGACAAGTCTTTTAAGAAAAGCAACCAAATAGAAATTAATGGCTTTATGTTACGAAGAGTTATACAGTTTATATTATTAACATAATTTAAAGGCTAAAACGTTACTATCATTAAGTCGAGGATAATTTACGATATTAAAGGCAAAACCACGTACTGGACGGACGAAAAGCCACGGCTGATCGTTTAAAAATTTAGTGATAAAGGTAAAGACTAAATCCTCACTTAATTGCCTACAATTCAAAAAAATCAACTAACGTTTAATTATCGCCATTGCCGCCAGTTTAACTGCTAGCGAAAAGGGCCAATTTCTACTTAATAGCCGGGATATTACGCAAGCGTACACGTAATCCGCTACCGATCTTTAATGGATTATACTACTAAAGTTGCCAAAAAAGCTAAGGGACAAGTTTCTGGCTAGTACGATAATACGATATATTATACCTTAATATGAACTGAATAAAATAGGCGTTAACTAGTTCCGAAACGTACCAGGCGCACTTGAAAAACAGGCTTAGTATAAAAACTTTAACCTTTAACTCGTACCGGTCAATTATCGAGAACGAGGACTTTAATATCGTAAACATGTAAACTAACAATACCATTTTCCTCGGCGATGCTACGTTTATAGCGGCGAAACAACGTGATATCGAGAAGTCAGGCCTCTAAAAATGTAAGCTAATAGAAACCTTAGCTGAAGGCACATAAATTAAATTTAATAAATCTTCAAACCGCATTTATAGTATCAAGGCTAAAAGTACCTACATCAACCTACACCAAAATGGGCACGCTACCAACTTGGTAATTATCAATAGAACCGACGAGGAAAAATTACAAAAATACCTAGAGAAAAAGGTCTATGCGGCTTACATCGCCACGTTATACGAACTAGAGGTATTGTATGATCTTTCCATTACAGAACAAATATAAAACCCGCAAAATAAAAGCTTTAACAAGTTAAAAAAACGGATTCAGTGGCAAATGGATACGTAGAAAGAGGAATTAATATAGTCTCTGTAAATCTAACGAAGACGAAGCTAATAATCTTTACGGACGGGTCATTTGCTAACAATATTAACCTTATATCATAAATCAGCTTTCCAATAATATTTGTTAATAAGAATAGTTCGGAAGGGCAATGTACGATTATCGAAAACCTTATACACTAAACATTTATTAAGTGCAAACGCGTAACCCAAAGTATGCTAGCTTTGGAAATCTAGGGCATAATAACAGGCTTTAACATCGGTATAGTAACTAACGACATATTAAGAATTATTACCAAATAGCTAGGTTTACCACCGATACCTATAGTAGTGTATACTGATTCCCGAAACCTTGATGAATACCTATCAAAACTAGGCACGACCAATAAAAAAAGCCTAATAATAGACGTAATAGCGTTAAGGGAGGTATAAGAAGCCCGGGAAATCGATAAGTTTCGGTAAATCAACAGCAAAAATAACTGCCGATATAATGACTAAGGCTATGCCTAATAGCGTCCTGAAAAGTGTTGTAAATAGAAATAAGCTAACTATATAAATCGAGGGATACGTGGACTTCCCGGTATGTAATGTGGAAGAACAAGGTTGCCCTAGAAAATTAGAAAACCGCCAGGGTAAAGGTGGCGATAGCCGTAAATTAAGCTACTAGAAAAAGGTTCGCAAATGGTGGCGTACCTAATTTGCGTAAGTTTGTGGTGAAAAACCTATATATAGGGTTTGAAGAATAGAAATCTTGGAGGGGTAGAGCAAAAGTGATACAATGGGTCGTAATTAAGGTTGTTTCTAGTACAAATTAATTGGAATTAACAGGGGTCTAGCTTGTTATTAGCTTACGGATTGAAAAGATATTTTAAGGGCAGCTACTAATTGATGGCAAGCTACGCTGGCGTGCAGGCACAAAACAAAAAGCCGCGAGTATTGGAATGATATTGCAATAGTATTATATGCAATGCAGTAGGTCAACTTTACTATAAGTAAAGTTAACCGTACTGCAAGTGTATTGCTTTGTACGGACTTATCGTGTTGGATGTAAGTCGAGTGCAGTACGCTACACTTCACTCTAGGGCATGGGCCAAGCAATCGGCCATACAATTTACAGTGCAGACCGGCTAGCGGTCTGTCAAACCTAAAACGATACATTCACCATCCAACTACTACAATACTACTGTTACTTCGAAGACCAATCGAATCGACAACGTTGCAATGTCTAAGGCTTACCAACACTTACCTTTAATTTTAATTAACAAATTTATTACTAAGAAAAGTATTAAACGCTAGCTGATTTTTAAATCGTTAGCAATTATGTAAGGATTCAGGTTTTACCTTCATTACTGTATCGTTAAGCGATTAGACGTGATTTTTCGTAAGGCTACTCCGCAGTCTTACCCTTAACCTTGTAGATAATCCTCGACCTAAAGATTGTGACATTTAGGTTTTAAAGGTTTAAATCGGTTTTCGGTACAAATTGTACAACCCATCGAATTAGTAGGCTATGAATCTAAATCCTATTATTTTCCTTAAAAGGTTTACTGAAAGTCTTAATAAAGCTTCATACTCGAAGCTTTAATACTAAGTCTTTGTTATCTTTCTCTTTTCTACTTACTTAAACAGTATTATAAATGCAACCTGGTGTATATTCCTCCTCTTTAAGATTCTTCTTCTTCAGGGGTTTTCTGCGCTAATAAAGTTTTATTAACTTATCGATAACTGGTAAAAGAGGTTGGTGTTAACTCAATCGTTTGGATTGTGGGTTTTTATTGTTAGTAGACCTAATATAGGGCTTAACATAAGTGGTACGGAATATCAGAAGGCTGTTAGCAGTTTTAATGACTACTTCAAGGTTAGCGATACTTAAGATCTCATATAAGCTCTCCTATTTTCCCGGCTTCCGCCATAGAAGAACTTCATTTTACAATAGTAAAGTAAGTACATCGATTATTGTAGGGCCGTTCTTGATGTTAAAGGTATTATGAACCTATCTGCGTAACTATTCCCTTTGCAATTCCCTCAAAGCTTTACTTTAAGCCGCAACAAGCTTTTTAATACTTACTAATAATAGAGATATACTCGTTAGTCGTAGATACACTCCAAAGACTAACAACATCGATACTAGGCCATTAAGGCTTACAGTATCGTTTAAGCCATTTACCGCTATCTGTAAGCATGCCTCCGGATTCGAAAAGCTTTTAATTTCTAATATGAGGATATTATACGTTCGGAGAAATAGGTAGTATACCCTTTAAACCTTCTAAATACTCTAATAGGCTTTTAAAAATACCTATTTATACTAAATACCCATTATCTTAACATCTCCTTAAAACTCCGCCGCCATAAAGTTGGTATCGATATCGTGAACGAAGACGTTAGGTAGGACTATATACGTGTCAATTTATAGCATTTTTAATATTTCTCACGTATCCTTTACCGAAAAGAACTTTAGAAACCTAGCTTTGTTAAGGAAATTACGGAGTTAACGACGTAAAAACCAGGCTTATAATCTAGGTAAAACATATCAATAAAGATCTTATCGCCTAAGTTTTTATCGTCTTTTAGTATAAACTTAAATCTCCCGGGGGCTTAAGCATATATTTGACGGTGATGGAAAAGCTTTTAAATAGCTTTCAAGGTAAAGTATTTCAAATAGTTATACCTTAAGGACTTTGAAACTTTATATAGCCTGTTAACGGTTAGGTGGTTAAAGCGTTGGTGTAATTAACATATCTCCGGCTTTATTATATTTAACATCATTACTTCAGACTCTTAAATATGGAATTATTAATTCCCCCCTTTAAAAGCAAAGGAAACCTTTAGCTATTTTTAATCAGCTCGTTTATGCTAACGTCGATGTTAACGCCGAAAGTCTTTATATTCTCTAAATAAAAAAGGAAAGAGGTAGTGGACTTAAGGATATAAAACGTGATTACTCCTATAACAGTTTAAGCTACCGTTATCCCTAGTTACGATAATTATTCGCCTAGGTCGAAGTCAACTCTAGTCTTACCAATATCGCAACAATTAATCTTAGTAGTTATAGTATTTTCCCTCCACAATGCCACATATTAAGAATAGCCTCTTTTTAAATACCTTATTTCCTCCATATCTAGCATAATACCCTAAAACGTGTAATCTATATGACAATCGCGAAAATTAAAGGTTTATAAAAGGTTAGAGGCTTAGTTAAGGTAAAATTAAGGGTTTTCACCACCCAAACAGTATAGAAAAGCATGGTCGGCTAGTTACTAAATCGCGTCAAAGGCAGTATTTTTATGCCACTTGATCTGCATAGGAGCATTATAGACGTTAATTGGCTCGTTGCCCTCGAAGCCTACGATTTAATACAATAATTATTGTTTAAAAGCAATGGGATATTAGATAAAATACACTACCTTTCTGTTATTATATTTGGCGGTGGGGTAACGAGTTAATTAATAGCCAAATTTTCCACAAATCTAATATCTTTTGCCACTATTATGACCATAGTTCTTACGATTAATAAGACCGCTTGGATCTGGGCCCTATTAGAGCTAAAGTAACTGCTATTGCCTCCAGTTCAGAGCCGTTAAGCGTTAATAACGTCCATAACCCTACTTACAGTCGACATAATTAAGTAAAGTAAAACCTCCTTTATCCACGTCAGAGAAGTTGCCGGCTTAGGGGTATATATCAAGCGAATTTGGTGTACGTATTTTTACAGTGGCAAGTAAGGAACGTAACTGGTTTAAAAAGCTTTCGTAAGTGATATCTGGGTGTTATAAGGCGTATTTAAACTTTTCAACGCCATAACTGCTGCATATACCTACTTGCGAAATATAACTTCGCTAATATAAGCTTTACCCGTTACTTTTCAATACAACATTAACTTATTAATTATCTGGTTAAGCACATCCATTAGTATTTCCTCCTCTTTCTTCCTAATTATCATAATCGTCCACATTGTAGTAGCTTAATTTGTGTGGTATGACGTAAGGTAGACATTGTATTTGAAATAACCCTTTATACTATTATAAATCTCGCGAAAAGTAATTGTTCGGTTTAAAAAAAGTCAAGTAATAATGCTTGGCGTGCCCTATAAGGATTTCGGGGAATAGTAAGTAAAAACTAGAAGGGGAAACCTCTATTCATTTATAAATATTTAAAAAGGATACTATCTTCGTATCAAGGAGGTTTTAAGACTTTCCTTTATATTTCTCCATATCGTTTCAAATCTTAACGAAGTCTGTAAATAGTTTATAATTAATATTAACCATATTAACTGGTTTTGAGGGCAGGTTACGATAATCATTACAATTTTTATTAGTGGTGTTTCCTGGTAATTCAAGTATCAAAGCTTTTAAATCATGGTGTCAAGGGTAATTGCCAGTAGCTTAACCCGAAGAATAAAGGCCTATAGTAAAACCTGCGGTAGGCTCGTGTATATAAACGAACTTACCATGAAACATCTATTTAAGAACTAGGAGATTCTAATAAAATTGTTAAAGGGTAAAGGGGACCTAAAGGGTTTGAAAGGCTTAAAAATCATGCTTAATTAACTAGGATAAGTTGCCGACGTCAATTCCTCTAACCGCGTTAATAGCCGCTATTTGACGTATTCTACCTTCACTAAAAGCGTACTCCGCATTATTACGTAGGGGTGTTATGCTGCCAAACAGATTAACAGGGTTCTTATCGTTAACACGTCAAAAATCTTAACTTAGCTAGAGATAAAGGTAAAGTCTCCTAAATCGCGTATAGGGGCGTTAAAGTTTTTAAAAATATTTCCCTTAAATCGTGTGACTTGAAAGTATTCGTCAAATTAAGCCAACTGAAAAAACGTTTCTGCTAGCTTAGTAAGGTTTTTATCCAACATGTAAATCCCTTTTCACTAAAGTTATTCTTTGAATATTAACTCAATGCCCATTAAAATCCTCTTTCATATATTTATAATCTAATTGTTAAAAAACTCAAAAAACTAATAAAAAACACAGCTACCGTGGTCAAAGTCTTTTATATTTTTCGTAACATATTATATAAAAGCCAACAAAGTTAACCAAATGCTTTCACGTTAAGTCTTCGTCGACTTCGTATACATATAACTCTTTATCTAAATGTTTGGTAAATTAAAGTCCGAAAGCTTTAATTGTTTATTTCCTAAAATGGTCGGTAATAGCTTCGAAGTAAGAACTAACGGTAGCCATCTTTACTTTCTTACTTGGGTAGGACGTATATAGCTTGTAAAGTGAGGGACTTGGTGATCGTAGGTGTAGGGACTTGTTGTTTTGGCGTAAAATCGCGTTAAAACATGATAACTTGGCGTTAGATCGCGCAACATAGCTTTCTTAACGTAATATGATGTTTTCGCTCAAATAAATAATTTCAACGATTAAATTGACGTAGGAGAAGTAAAAAAAGTAAATGGGGTTACAATTTCAATGTAAAGTGTAAGGTCGAAGGTTATTTATTAGTAGTTAAGGTTATTTAATGTAGGGAATTAGTTGTTTTTCTTACAGTAGTAACACCCGTAATAATACTAACTTGACCGTTTGACAACTTGCCGAATTTTGAGACTTTTAATAGTTAATCCTAATGTCTTCAAAAAAGATCTGTGAAGATTTCTTGGTGATGTCAATAATAATACCTTTTCTTACTTCTAGATTGTCGTTATGGACTGGTGCAACCTAAAAATCTTCCATGTTTTCCTGCCGTTATGGATTAGTGTAGTAGTAATAGAGGTCTTTCGTAAAAATCTTTCCTTTACCCTAATCGTCTTTTAACGTAAAGCGTAACTAGAAAGTAGTTTCTTCTTCTACTTAGCCAATCAGTGCTTAATCCAATAAGCACTAATTAGTGTTGGTAGGGAATTAAATCGTTATAACATTGTCGATTCGAATCGTGGTCGAAATAACAGGTGTATTAAATTAGTCAGGTGGTAAATGTATTTTTTTTAGGTTTGACAGACCGCTAGCCGGTCTGAACTGTAATTTTTATAGACAATTACTTAGCTAGTACCCTAGTATGAAGTGTGGTGTACTGCACTAGACTTATACCCAATGCAGAAAGCTCACACAAACAATACACCCACTGCAAATACTACTGTTGCAACAATTTCATCATTATAATTAAAGAATGATAAACGTATTTTTTTTTAAAACAATGGGTTTATGATCTTGATAGATAATGAATGACTCCTGAAAATACATCCAAAATAATTAACCTCAATATTGAAACAGTAGTTGATTGCAATGCAGCTAAGTTAACTATATCAATTTTAGGTTGATTTTAGTACTGTATCTAATTCGGTATCGGGTATGGGCTAAGTAGTTAACTATAAAAACAAGTATGTAGACCAGCTAGTGTTCTTTAAATTTTAAGAAAAGAATATCACTCTCAATATAAATACCAGTTATTTTGACGAATGATTCGAATCGATTATACTGGAATAATAAAGGCCCAACAATACTAATTAATATTTATGAGGTTAATTATAGATAAGATAGGGAAAGAAGAAATTTACTTTCTGGTTATTACACTTTGTAATTGCAAAAGGTAAAAAGAAGATTTTTTCGAAGTGCCTTTATAAATTGGTGTAAGTTTTCATAGAAGTAAGTAGAGAAAACTTTTTCATTGCGTTGGTTTCACGTCAATTTAAAAGTAACAACGGTATCGCCAAACTATTGAAACGTCTTTATAAAACTAGTTTTGAAACCTAAAAATTGACATTTACTAGTAAAAGTTTGACCTTAAGAAGCTGTTACTAACTTATTAAAATACCTATGTTATGGTCCAACCTACGAAGGTATACCAAGTAGGTGCCAAATAGAGTTAAAAATTGAGGTGCTAAGGAAAACTAGAGAAGGATAATAATAAAACGATCATAGAGTTTTACTCTTTTTCATTAATACTATGTTATTTTTAAGATGAAAGAGACTTATTCTATATAAATGTTTATGGTGTATCCGACGTCGATATAGAAACGTCTGGTCGTTATGAAACTATATATCTCGCGATTTTATTTTAAATTCTTTGAAGCTTATAATAAATTAATTATTGTTCAATAATTGTTACTCTGATTTATTATAATCTTTTCATTTAACTAATATATAATGGATACTGTTTCATCCCATTCTAGATATTCAAATATTTCGAAATTTAAAGCTTTCATATGTTACCTCCCATCTGTAAAATACTCTCTTTAGGATAATTCTTCGATTATTATATTTTTATTACTACAATATAAATTTAGCGATTACTCTTTTACTTAATTTTTCACTTAAAAAGTATTTAGACTCTACCGATACTAATTAGTAGCCAATCTGGTTGATTTCAAATAGCCTAGGGAAAAGAAGAAATAGACACAAGTTAAATACCTATAGCTAAATACTACAACAGTCCCAACTATTTGTGTTTTAACACTACGGTTTTACAAGAATTATTCGAAATATATACAAAACCCGTAAAAGTTAAGTAACTTTAAAAAGGATAACTTTAGTACGATACCATTAACTCTTATTTGGAGTTTTATCTACTAAATGCCCAGTTACGCCACTATTAACCATTATTTGATGCTTTAATGAACCCAAGCACTTTTTGAAAAGCGTCTTATTACGTAATAGATTACGTAAGCTAAAATAACCAAGTTTCGTAACCCTTTATTGGAACTCGTCCGATTTTTGACAATCTACACCACTTGTAAAACACAGGAGCGGTTACAAATGAAGTATCCAAACCGATTATTTAATCTAAGAGCGGTTACTAACAAGCCAACCAAACCGATCGCTTTAACAAGAGCGGTTACGTACAAAGCAACCAAACCACTTACTTTACCAAAAGCGGCTACAACACGCTAATCTGGACCGATTACCAAACACCAGACTATATAATACGCCTTCCTATACCCATAACTTTTTTACCTTATCCCCCTTTCAATTTTTTTACCTTATTCACCTTTACACGTTCGCCTTATATGTTTTAAATCTAGTTTTTACGACGTTTCATTTTTCTCAGCCGTTTGGTTAACGTAACGTTATTAAGCGTTAATAAAACTAATTTAAGACGTTCAACTAAGTTGTGGTTATGTTTTATTTAAATATGGTTTGAAACTGAATTTGTACTAGTAAACGTTAATAAGCGATATTTTAATCTTGTTAACTATTTTATTTACTTTGTATTTTCTGAACCACCTTAAACTTTAGTATCTAAACGTATTTAAGTCTAACCATGACGCGAAACCACCAACTTAAGCCGCTTTAATATATCCAGTATATATAGGAACTACCATACCTAACCGTCTTAAAACACCTATAATTATAACCCTAATACCAACGTCACTAGAAGACTCCAACGCTTTCTTTGACTTTCTAGTCAAACATATAGGAATCAAGAGGGCTATAATACACGAAATTAATCTGGGCCTTTAGGATAACAATATTGATACGCCAGTTAAAGAACTAAAATCATGTAAGGTTAACACATATATCCTAGCTATTATGTTTCGTTCATAGAAGGAGAAAGCTTAAAGACCAAACTTATTCAATAATTTTTATAAAAAAAGTAGAATTAGACTTTGGATATATGGAAAACAGTAAACCTCTTTGTTATAAAAGCCTTACGTATTTAACTGCGAATTGAAACTATTAATACTCCAGAGAGTAGTAATAACCGCCTTATAAAAGCCTCATTCGAAATAGTATAAATTATTGACGTAACAAATTAGAAAAATAAAGATTTGTACCTAACGGAATTTGTAAAAGGGTATTATCTTACGAAATAAACGAGATATTTGTTAAAATGGCGGGGACGAGGCATAAGACGACTTAGTCCTATGTTTACACCTTAAGTCAATAATAAAGGCAACAAGAAAACAGAGGAATGAATAATATCCTTATTTACTATACGAATATAATATATCCCTACGCCGGCACGCACTGTAAAGTAAAACCAAATACTAAATCACTCTATAAACACCGGAAACAACCCGCTTGGCTATGGCGGAAGCGGTCAAAATACTGAGAACAACCCGCTTGGATATAACGGGAACGAGCGAAATATAAAGAATAACCCGCTTCAGGAAACAACGAACGGTGTAAAACACCAATACGTGCCCTACGAACCAATACCTACCAACCACAACCCTTACCGTAACTTCCTACCGTACCGCTTTCCCATTAATAAAAGCGACCTTACATAGGTTATGAATTTTGCCAAGATTTAAGATAGGGAAAAAAACTATAGCGGTAAACTTTACAATATATTAAATGATAAAGTATGAGCTATAATTAATACATATGAAAAACTAAATATTAAATTATTACAATTTTATATAATTTTGCCCGATATACTATCCAGGTAAGTAAAAAAATAGTATATATACCACCTTACGTAAGTGAATATATTTGTAAAATGTTACAGCCGCTTCAAATTCCACTTTGATACAGAAATTAAGGACGAACTTTACGATAAGAATTAAACTAATACGACTTGAGAATCCGTAAAAATCTAATATAAAAACGCCAATAAAAACCTATATAAATTCCTTACCTCCCTGTAATTTAAGTTTTGAAAGTACTAGGCAGCCTTTATACTGGAATACAAAAGTAACAAATCATTTATCTAAGTAGTAATGAAAGCTTATTAAGAAAAACCAAATTTCGACCTTACACTTTTTAAATCGAAGAAGTACCTAAAAAACTTATATATAAGTTTTAAAACGTTGCTTGAAACCTTTATACGCCGATAAACGAGCCTCTAATTAACATTTATAGTCAATAAAACTAAAGGCCAAATTACTAAAGTAAACCTCATTAAAACTATTTACCACGTTTTGAATCGAAGATTTAAAGTTTACCTAAAATAAAACGAGCGCTTAAAGTATAGATATCAAGGAGGGAACCCTAATAATAAGGGATAGGAACGTTTTTTCGGAAATAAACGAAACGTACCGCGGCTATAGCAATACTTGCGAAAAGGTATACGAAGCCCCGCGGGTTTGTAAAAGCGGTATATCGTATGCGGTAAAATCGTCTATTAATTTACTAACCACCCCATTTACGAACAAACTCTGATTTAACGACAATTTTAACCTAATTACATATTCGAAAACCGAAAAAATAACAATTTTATAATATACGTAGCTGAATACGAAGGTACAAATAATAAATTGACGCCTACCTATATAAATACACATTCGTAAAAGAAAATATTAAAAGCAATGATGCTTACCTATTAGCTCAAGACTATAAAACCGCCTAACGCATTTTTACAAGCTTGCAAAATGCCTTCTTTAGACTCATTATAAGCCTAGACTATGTAAACGGAGTGCTCGATACCTATATAACGTCGTAATTCACGCTTTTTAATAGATACGGCAACCGGTTTTAGGGTATTATACCCGACACCGATATAGCCGAAATCTTAACAGCTGGAAAGCGATAATTCGAAACGCTTGCGACGAGGTTTCTGAAGTTTTAGTTAAACCGAAGAGTTAAATACCGAAAGGTCCTATTTGGTAAAAGCAAAGCTTTATTACTCGGAACGGTCGTTATAAATACACGTTTTGGACCGGTTAAATTTTACGTAATAAACTTTAAAATACTATTCATGCTTTTATTAATTAATATAAATAAGCTTGGAATTAAGGTCTGGTATACGAAAAACTAACTTATCCGTGCTTTAGATAACATATCTGTATTACTCCAGCTTAAGTTAGGTTGCTTATAGTTTTTCCCTAAAGCATGTACAATTAAAGTTACTTACTTAATGTAGCTGGAATTGCGGATTTTATACCAACGATTCGGACACCCGGCTACAAAATACCTTTTACGCCTGATCCACGTCGCAAGCTATACTGATATAAGGAAAAACGCATTTAAAGCTATCGAAAAGTTCTATTATAAGTGCTAACTATGATTCCAGGCCCCAAGACGGTTTAGGTTCGGTCTTTAAAACGATATGGACTTTAATTACAAAGTAATTATTAATATTATGTATTTAAACAATTAACTGATCCTTTACGCCATCGACGCGGCAATATAATTTTAGGTCGCCAAGTTTATACGAAACGCTTTCATTACAAATTACTAAAACACTTTGGTTAATTATTAGTCTAATATTTACTTAAGGCCCTGAAACTGGATTATACACGATGTTAATACGGCTTTCGACTTTAACGAGTAACGTATTAAAGTTAAGACAACCGATAACGAATGTAAAAAAATCCTTGTAAAAGCCTTATAAGGTATTGGAAAATGTAAGCAGTACCACAGACTACTTAAAAACGTATACGGTATTATCTAAAAACCTAAAAGGTATTAGTTTTAAGGAATCTATTCTTTAAATAACGGTTAACGACGTTAATAACACTTTTAGCCTAAATAGGCTTATCTCTACGTTCCTTTTTTTTAGTGTCTACCCAAAAATCCACATAAACTTTATACTATCACCGTTTATATTATAAAAGTATAATGATATAGAGAAGGATATAGCGTTATTACGTTTCCTATGGGCTAAGAAAGACGTGTTTATGACGTTAGTTATAAATAATAATCCACATAAAACTAATGTTTTAAACCTACCATTAGAATTTAAAGTTTTAGTTTAGAGAACAAAAGATAAATAAATTGGCCTTTGAAGGATTAACGGGTTTAAAGGCTATAATATGTTCGTAAATTTGGTAAACGGTATAAGTTCGTTTCGCTAAATAATCGTTAGCGAATATACCAAAAATGGTAAAAAAAAAAATCTGAAACCATAAAACAAACAGAATCGCTAACTAAACACCCCCTGAAACAACAATCCTAAACCGATCTAAGCTTTAATATACCCCTCAAAATATAATTCCAGCCAGCTCCATTTAAATATAAGTGGTTCACCTATATCAATTCCACCTATAATTCGCTGATGAGGCCGTTCTTTTAGCTCGAAAAGTAAAAAACACCTTGAAAACCTTACTATAAATTCCTTCATTACGTAAAAAGAGATGGAAAACAGCGATCTAAGTCTAAAGCTCCGCTATAAGAGTATTATCACCACCTTAAATGCCCCATTCGAATAATCTACCGAAATAATGATTTTAACCTTAATCTACTAAAGCGTTTTTCGGTTTGAACGATTCGACTCGATTATTTACGGCAACTATAGGATTGTTCCAACCCGTTTCGTTTACGAGGTTAAGGATAAAACCGGTAAACCTTACGAAAGAACCAGTTTAATTATCAAAGAATATAACGAAAAAAGCAAAAAAAATATTATAACCTAATTGCTCATACTATGATGAGCTAACTACCACTTGATTTTTATACTTACAGCCTCCTTTAGCGTACCGTATAACTTATATATTGAACTTAGAAATATAATATAAACATACACCTAGTTTAAGGAGAGGCTTAAACGATGAATCTACGCCAATATACCAAAAGATTTTAGGTGATATCACCCGCCTGGAACGATTTTTCGTATTATAAAACCACTTTACGGCTTAGTTAAACCCGTTACTTACTAATATAACACCTATTAAAGGTACTATAAGGAACGGCTAGAAATAAATAGCTTTATTTTCGACCCATGCCCATTGGTATTAATAGCCCGTTCGAAGGGCTTTACACTAACGGGTATATAAACGGACGACACTTTAACGTTATATAAAGTCTCATTTTCCGCGTTTAAGGAAAAGAATCTTCTAAAGGCCAGCTTAAAAGAGAAACCCAAAATGTATCTAATGGAGGACTATATAATCGATTTTAATAACATTACTATTATTTTCCGGAATGTCGTTTTGGGTTACGTAAAAAAGGAAGTTAAACAAAGTTGCCTTTGTCGTTTTGAATAGCGTAAAACGAGCCGACGAATACAAATATTAAAGCGCACGTAGCGTTTGGATTGCTTTTATAGCACGACCAAAAGTAGCATTTGACCTTTCGGTCGCCACCCAGTGCCAAATCGCCCCGACAGACGATATATAAACAGCGCTTAATAAACGCTTTTTATGGAAAATAAATAATTTAAAGCGCGGTTTACAAATTATCAAATTCAATATACGTACTATAAAGTTATTTGTTTTTTACTAACGGTTTTTCCACCAGTAATAACGATTATAATTCGTAAATAGGTTTTATTTTAGTCCTCGGCAACGAAACACCGGCCCGACATGGCTTTACGTTCCGTGAAACCATTATTCATTAGAACTTTAACAAGTGTAAAAGGGTTACTAAAAGCGTCTTAACTTTAGAAATATATAACATAGTTAGAGGTTTCGATTCAGATATTACTTTAACAATAACGATCCAGATAATTATTTTTAACCTTGGTTTCCACCCTATTTCTTTTATTATATACACCAATTTCTTTTCTATTTACGAATACTTAGTTTAATCAAGTATGAAAAATAATAAGAGGTTAATAATTAATATTATAACTTTATGCAAGTCGTACAAACGTTGTAAAATTGAGGAAACAAAATAAATCGATAGCAAATCAAACATAATAAACGTAATAACTAAAGATGCCCTAAACGGAGTATTGAAAATGTTTATATTAATAAGTAAACTATTTATTAATATGGGTAAAATTATTTTACGACTCTATTCAGCTATCGTAACACTTTTACCAGGTTTAAAAGAGGTCTAAGTTCCGCTATTCGTACCGTTTTACGGTTTGTACCTTTATTTGTTTTTACTATTTCACACCATTTATAATATTTTATCACTTTCTATTTTACCTATATTGATCCTTCTAAATATCATACTGTTTTAATTTTTTTGGTTTTACCAGTTTACGCCGCTTTTCATGTAGTAACACATTTTATTTCATATATTTTTGCCCTATTAAGTATTTCTATATTTACCTTTTTTTATTTTACCTTACGATATAGCACCGATTCTAACATATTACCTCTTTTTATTTTATATATTTTACGTTACATTTGAGGAATAATTATTTTAAAGAAAAGCAATGACATTATTATAACCGGGTGCACCGGTCCGCCCATAAGAGTAGCTAGTTGTTTCTAAGAAAAAGAAAAGGCGACGTCGTCGCATCTTTATCATCCTCCTCGTCACCTTCTCCTTTTATATTGACGTTACCGTTATTACTGTTATCGATGTTATTAGCGCCAGGAGGGATATGGCCCTACGCCTTACGTCATATACCTTTAGGTAAAGGCGTAAAGGGGGCTTTACCCTCCTTATGGTGACGTACGATAACGTTGTTAAACTAGCCTACGTAATATATATGTAGGCCCTATTTTCAGGCAGAAATAACGGCCGCCAATTCTTTAGTTCTCCGGTTAACGCTTATTACTAATTAATATCGGCTTATTTTGGTTATTTTCGACTACGATTGTTTACAGAGCACTCCGATCGTTGTATTTTTTATGAAGATAGTTTTTGGAGTTCGAACTTATTATAAAGTCGGCGGACGCGTAATACGGCTTCGGCTTACAACCCCCCCAAAACCATCGAAATGGGGGTGTTCGAGCTGCTAGTCCGTTCGTAACGGTAATAGCGGACCGAACGACCCCCGCTTTCGTAGCATTCATTAATGGACTTACCTGCGGCCGCGGCCGCGATATATAACACATAGTGTGTATATATTAACGGACCGGAACCACGAATTCGGGTACGCCGCTCCATCGCTTTACGCGTTAAAAAGGCCTTACGATGTACCCTAACGATATGGAGCTCGAAGCGCCGGAGCAAATCCACTTCGTATTCTTTATTGAAAAAAAAAAAGTTAGTGGTATACGAACGGGCGGATTTGTAATATACGAATCTTAGTATAGCTACGCCAAGCTACGCTTACAGTGTAAAGGGGCCTCCACGAGTAATAGAGTCTTTACTCATGAAAAAAGGGTAAGACTCATAACCTTAAAAGCTCTCCGCTACTCCCCTTACGAGTTGGGGGAAGGGAAGGGAAAGGGGAAAAAGGGGAGGGTGGTGGCGACGGCAGCAGAAAAAGGTGAGGCGGCGACGGCGGTAAAACTTAGGGGGAAAGCGGCGGCTACGGAGGAAAACGAGGCGGCGGTAAGGCTGGGTAGGGTGGCGGTGGTGGGCAGAATAGCCGCTATTGACGAAATTATATCCGACGAAGGCAGCTTACTGGAGGCAGTGGTAACGGCTACAGCGGCCGCGGCGGCGCGGCGGCGCTCTCGCGCTAGCCGGTGCCTAGCTATCCTATTTTTACGCGGCATTTATTCGAAGAAAAGATTAATATATAAGTTTTGACCAAGTAACCTATCTATTAAAACGGATTAGTTTAATTTAATGAAATAAAGGTTAAATTAAAATAGGGACTTGTATTAACTTAAATTACGCGCCTTTAAAAGTAAAAAAAAAAATCAACCTAAACTGATAACAATATATCTTTTTATATTAACTTAATACGTAAGTATATAATCACCCCTACGTAATTACCCCTTATAATACCTACGTAATCACCCCTATTAAAAACCACAAAAGGCGTTATCACCAATTATATCGCCCCTATTTAGTCATACCAACTAGGCCAGAATTACAATTACCATCGCAGCCAAACCTTACTAATTTCAGCCGAATTACAATCACTACCGCGGCCAAAACTTATTAATTTGGACGTTTTGTAATTAATACAGTAACAATACTATCACTTTGGAAACTGCTAATTCAAACCTTTTAAAATTGATACGGTAACAACACTATTACTACGGAAACTGTTAATTTGGATCTTCATAACCACACTATTATTACAAGGCGTTACATAAGGAAAAAAGAAAGAAAAGATTTTGTGTAAGGATATTGCTATATACTCTTATAAATAGTATAAATAAGCTAATTTGAAGTATACTGTATTACAGGGTACACTCTTGCAAAGTACACGATAACGTGTTATTCTAAAGGCTACACTCTTATAAGACGCAAAATGCATTATATATAAAGCGGTCTGGAATGGCTATTCCAGACTGTAAGAGAATGCATAAAGAGTTCTGGAATGTGTATTCTAAATAGTATGGCAAAAGGGAAACTACTTAGATGGGAGTTATATAACCTCCTATCCGTGACGTACCCTCTCTAGGATACTTCATCGACTATCATCTTTTTATTACTACAATACCCATCTAACGATTACTCTTCTATTTACCTTTTCACGTGAATAAGTATCTAGACCCTACCAACAGTTAAGAACATGGTATTAATTATATAATTAATTAAGTTTTTCATTCAAGTGGTTAATTTTAATATCATATCAGTTGAACTGAATTTAATCACATGACTGATAACATTTCACCGGATATTGCTAACGGTTTATTTCTTTTTATCATTATTATCAAATATATACTATAATCGCTTAAGTTATTTTAGTATCTTGATATAAGTACGTTAAAAACGTAATGGCTTTACCTACCGAATTGGTTATCAACTTGATATCTCTGTTTACTCTAAGGATATAAGATTTTTTATATCCATTAATTAGTCAGATTCATATTAAATACAGGAGCTTCTCATTTCGGGTTATTTAATACTAACCAATGAATTAGGAGATATAATACCGTATTAAATTAGCAAGGATCAAGATAATTCTTAAATACTTTAAATAACTTTTATTTACCTTCCTAGTGTCGTTATTGTTTAATAAATAATATTTCTTCGAAAAAATTTATTTAATTTTTGCCGAAATATACAGGGTTATTTTAAAAACATTTACTCAATTCGAGACGCTATTATCAATAGTAAATATAGAAAATCTAATAAAATCGTTATTATATGTTTTCAAAACCTATCGTATATGTTTCGGTTTTTATAAACTATATTATCTTTCATGAAAGAAATTTTCAAAATAGGTTTATTAAAATCAATCAATATTATAAACCGTTATCAATAGCCGGTAAGTTTATTATAACATCAATCACAATATGAGACTAATAACGATTTAAAATAAAGAGGGATTGAAAGGGTTTTGTAGTTAGGTACGACGAAGTTTCGTATTATTTTATTACACATACACTTAATACATGTGTTCAAAAGTTGTCATCAACACTTTTTAAAAATTATCTCGTTAAAAGAAGCGAAATAAAACGTTTTTACCAGGATAAAATATAATGAGCGAATTGTATGTTTATCATAAAATCTTTGTCGGTAATGAATTTTTAATTACATAATTAAAGACAATTATAGTAATATAACATACTTTTCGGGTTAATATAATAATTCGTAATTTATATCAAAGATTTTACTTTAACTGGGAAGCGCTCAACGCCCTCGGTAATTATTAGAAATCGAATCGTATATAGTAGGTTATTTATTATGCTTCAGGTTTATAATTCCGTTAAAGTATCTGACCCGAAAATGAAATAATCGTTTAATTTTCACGAAGTTGGCGGCGTTAACGCGGGCTGGGCCCGAAGTGATACTGTAATCGCCGACGTTTCAGTATCTTTCAGCATTCCTTAAGTCGACAATACTAACGTAAATCGGTCCCGAGGACATATCATAACCGTCGACGCCTCAGTATCTTTAGGTTCCCTTTTTTAACGTATATTATCGCGATTAAATTACCACATTTCCGTTCTAACAAACTTATGCATATACCTCGCCGTAATATACGTTCCTATAATATATAAATTTATTGTCGGTAAGGTCTCTATTATGTTAACGTAGCAGAAGATTAATCAGAAAGATTGGTATTGTAGTAAAGATAGATAAGTTATTGAATATGCATCCAGAGAATGCACGCTACAGGTGAGAGCTTATAAGCTCTCACTTAGAGAATGTCACTCTGCGACGCCCCTTCTAGACCGCGCCATGTATGATTGAAATCTGCAGCGTGTCACATTATCATGCACTCTGCAAGAGTGTAGCCTGTAGCTTGCCACATTATCTTTCACGCTGCAGGAGTGCACCTTACAACGTGATACACTGCCACCTAAATATACTAACTATAGTGATATATAATAATATCCATATTTATCGTTATTGTATTCGACATAATTATAAAAATAGTTCGGAAAACCTGCGCATGGTGCTTTTTAACCTCGGATTCATCTTGTAATTTGTGGTTTAATTTATCTAGGCGAGTATTTTAGGTTGTGGACCGGTAATGCAAGTAATATTGAAGAATCGAAAGAATTTAACCTTATCGGGTTTAACATTCCGAAATCCAACGTTATAAAAATACTTTAATCCTTTATAATCCGTTGGGACAATAAATAAGGAAGAATATCATATAATTACTATAATACTAATTTTAAGTAAAATACTATTACAAAGGTTTTTTTTATCGTAAATAGTACAATTGAGCTTTTCGTTCGATCATTATACGGAATAATATTCTATCGACTTTAGGATATTATTTTTTATCTTTTTACGAAAGGTACTCTTTGAAAGATATTTTCAAGTAATCAGTTTCTATTACTGTTAGCCGGTTGAGGTTCCAATATGCCAAAATCAGAACCGTAACAAATACATATTTTAATGTTTAACATATATATTCCTATTGGTAAAGCCTTAGATCGTTGCAAAGTTGTCGATTCGAATCGTGGTCGAAGTAACAGTAGTGTTGCATTGGTCAAGTGATGGATGTATTGTTCTAGGTTTGGTGGACCGCTAGCTGGTCTGCACAGTAATTGGTATGGCCAATTGCTTGGCCCGTGCCCTAGCACAAAGCAGAGCATATTGCACTCGACTTCCACATAATGCAGTAAGCTTCCACGAACAATACACTCAATTTACAGTTCAGTATAGTCATCTTTACTGTTAGTAAAGTTGACCTATTACACTATAGAAAATACTATTCCAACACTGGCAGCTTTTTAATTTGTACGTGCACGCCAGTGTAATTAACCAATCCTTTCCAATTACTACTAAATTGCTTCCTTGTCAACTAGCTAAACTCCTATCAATTCCAGTTAACTTCCACATTATATTACGGCCAATTGCATATGATTTAACCCCGTTTACCGTCAATTACCCTACGGCTCTAAGGTTCAAGTTCATCAATTTCCACAAAAAGTTTTTTCGCCTTAGGTCTTTACAAGCTTCCACTTGAACCATACCAATCAAACAAATCACCATTATTAATTCCTTCATTTCTTTGGCAATCTTTCAGTTTGCCAGCATATACCTAGCCACCGTCACTTAATTTAGGTTTTCCGGACGGCCTATTAACGTAGCCCTAGATACGTATAGTCATTCTATTATTATTTAAAAACTTTTCCAAAGCCGTATTCGACGATATCATCGTTATAACATCAGTAAAATTATCTTTACCGTTAATCCATTGGAACTCCTTAATCTCTCTCAATTTATAGGCTTTACGAAATGCTATTACGTCGATCATCTAGCGTTTTTAGCTAACGGTTCCGAGCTTCAAAAGGTATTCGAAAAAGCTTTTCAAATCGGTACAAATTACTTCTGGAATAAGAAAAATCTTTAGCTACCTGGTAATAACGTTAAGTGTTTCCTATAATACTATGCCTATATTAACGTTTTCTTTTATACCATGAACCTTTAAAACTAATATACTTCGTGTAATTCTCTTATAATTAACAAAAATCTAATAAATTAAGTTACCAATAATATAAAATCAATCCTCCCGCCTATCTTTGTTAAAAAGGGGTATTAAAAAGCTGATCTGTAAAAAAAGGTCAATATTATTTATAAAAAACCCATTCGTAAAAATCATCAGCTGTCCCTTCAATAAGTTAATTAGAACTATATTAATCTCGTGGTCCAAATTTTGCATTTGTTACTTAAACCTCTTATTTAACCGGTTAAAGTTCTCATTCACCGGGTTTTATACTTATACCGCGATAAAAAGGTTGTAAAAAGCTTTCGGTTGGCATAAGGTAATATTATAGCTGCCACAAATACGCTACTCTAAGTATCGTTAGGCTTTAGCCACGTTAATCTTATAGATCATGGCCAAAAAATATCTTGGTTCTTTTAACAAAAACTAAAGCCAATATTAACACTAATTATACGGATTAATGATCCACCAAAGTCAAATTAATTACCCTTTGCTAACGTCGTAACCAGCTTATAATTTCAAAACTTTAAGTTCTTAATTACCTATCAATCCATTACCATAAAGCTAGTCATTCCGACAAAAAGGGTATTATCAATTTATATACCTATTACAACGAACTCGTTTTTTTACTTTACCAACAAATACGGGTCGTATATTGATAACTTTATACTTAGCCGTAACTTAAAGTCTAATTGGTTAGTCAAAAACTGATAAACGCATACTTAAGCTAGTCCGCATAATAACTTAATATATTGTGTTACCGTTCCTAAAAGGTAGATAATAAGCAGTTCCTGTTGAAACTCTGATAATACGATTTATTGTAGGTTCGTTACTAATTAGGTATAAGCTTACATTATATTATGACTATTAAGCATAAACTTGCCTTCAATTTTAGCTAATAAACTTGCTACCAAAGCAATCATCATGCGCTGGCTAATCTTCTCAATCGTAAATAATTATGTAAGGATTTAGGTTTTTCTTTCATCTATGTATCTTTAAACGATTAGGCGATATTTTTCGTATAGTCGTCTCGTAGTTTTACCCTTAACCTCGTAAATAATTTTCGACTTAAAAATCGTAACGTTCTGGTTTTAGAGGTTAAAATCGGCTTTTAAAATGAATTATATAACCCTTCGATTTAATAAACGATTAATCTCAACCTTATCGCTTTCCTTAAAAAAATACTAAAAATTTTGATAATTTTTATACTCAAAGCTTTAATATTAAGTTTTTGTTATCGTTTTTATTCCTGCTTACCTAAACATCATTGTAAATAGGGCCATTTTTTATTTATTCTTTTCAACGTTTCTCTTTTTCGGTGGTTGTCCACGCCGGCGACGTTTTATCAGCTTATCGATAACGGGTAGAAAAAAATCGTATTAACTCCGTCGTTTAGCTTAAGGGTCTTTATCGTTAACAATCCTAATATAAAGATTAACCTAAGTAAAACGAAACATTACAGGGCCTTTAGCAGTTTTAATAATTACTTTAGGGTTTATAATACTTGAGATTTTATATAAGCCCTTCTATTTACCCGGCTTTCACCATATGAAAACTTTACTTTATAATGGCAAAGCAAATACATAGTTTATTAATAGGCCGTTCCTAGTATTAAAGGTTTCGTTAACCCAGAGACGTGTTGATTACTTTTGTAATCCCCTTAAGGCTTTGCCGTAAACCACAACACGCTTTTAAATACTTACCGAAAGCAGAAATTCACTCGTTAGGCGTGTGTACTCTCTAAAAACTAATAGCGTTGGTATTAAGCCGTTACGGGCCATAGTATCATTCAAGCCCTTTACCGCTATTTCAAAGCGTACCTCCGAATTAGTAAAATTTCCAATTTCCAACGTAAGGATATTATACATTCGACAAAGTAAGGCGTACACCCTCTTAATCTTTCCAATATTCTAATAGATTTTAACATGCATTTATTTAAATTAGATACACGTTATGTTAACATTGTCCTAAAACACCGTTTCCATAAAGTTGATGCCGGTATCATAAACGACGACGTCTAATACAACTAGGTACGTAATAATCCACAACATCCTTAATATTTCCTACGTATCTTTTACCGAAAGGGACTTTAGAAACTTAACTTTGTAAAAGAAAATTTTAAAGTTAACGATGTGAAAACAGGCTTATTATCCAGGTAAAATATATTAATATAAACCTTAGAGGTAAAGACACTGTTGTCTTTTAATATAATTTTGAATCTTCAGGGGGCTTAAGTATACGTTTAATAGTAGTGATAAAGCTTTTTAATGACTTTCAAGGCAAAATAGTATATATTTTATGCCCTACAGACTTTAGAACTTTATATAGCCTATTAATGGCTAGGTAGGCTAAGCGCTATTTGGGTAATACGTTCATTATATCGCAACCTTAATATCGTATCAAAATTTCGCGGATATAATAACAGAATATACTTTATTATGAACTATTATATTAAAGCCTCGTTTACAATATAATAACAATAATAGTTAAAATTGGTTTAAGTATTTAAAAAGTAGGTATTGTTAAAAAGTATAAGGATAAAAAATGATTTTTCGTTTATACGTTTTTTTATTCAATTAAACTTCTAATTCGAATTTTCAATTACGTAGTTAAAGCTATGTAACCCTTAAAGGAAATTATATTTAAGAGTTTAGCATCCCCCGTCACCGTTAATAAGAAACTTTTCTTTACCTTTTCGAATTAGGCCATATATATTTACGTTGAAGGAAACATCGGATAGAAATCATAACCACGTTAATAATAATGCGATAAACTATAAAGTACGTAATATTTCGAAGTAAACTTAATTCAACGTCCCTTCATTATCGTTTACGTTACCTTACGTCTTTGGTTTTGAATGCATATCGAGAGGGTTTATTAAAATAATTAACCGTGGTATTGAGATAATTAATCGCGATTATTACAACCCTTTAACGAAAATGTTCAAAAGGCGTAAATTTCCGTTATAACTATATTATTATCCGGTCGTTAGGTTTAAACGAGTTCCGCTAATTAACGATCAAAACGACGCTTTAAATTTAAATATTTTAACCCGTTGGCAAATTTGCGGTACTTTTTTAAGACTACGATATAATTTACGTGGCTAATACTTACCATAATAGAACTGTTGCGGATACTTAGCGATACGCGGGAGCTTAAGTAGTTACACCTTACGGCCGAAAGCTAATTTAAACCGCCAATTTAAACCAAAAGTATCTCGAACCTAATAACAAATAGTATTTATAGGCTTTTATTATTTATAATTAAACCTTCAAATTCGACTAATATTTTATCCGCGTAGTAAAGGTTATTGGAAGCCGCCTTAATATAGTCGAAAAATTTCCAATATTATATATACCTTCGTGTCCTCTGGTTTCATAATACGCCGTAACTGTTCATTTTGACGCCGTTATATAATATCTTTATACGTACAAAAACGCATACCAACCCTTTTTAATTTGTATTTTATTCGATTTTAATATAAATTTAATGTTTTGGTATATCGCCGCCTATATTAAAGACGATACGTCGAATTACGGTTAGTTATATCGTTTTCATCCGCCCTAAACCAGTAAAAACCTAACGCGAGTCGCGGCTAATTAGGTTTTAAGTTGTTAAGTTTTTGCAACGACTTAAGCGAAGTCAGACATAAAGTTAATAATAAAAGTCGATTAAATTAATTATTACAGTTATTTAATAATTAACACGATATTTCCTACGGTATTTTACAAACGAAAGATATCGGGTTAAATTGATTTTAAAGGGATCGAAGGTGTATTTATAGAGGTGGAGGACTGAGTATTCGCCGATAACCCATCTTCTCTGATAAAGCTAAAGTATGACGTCGAATTATTAACGTTTACTATCTATTCGTTCATTATAAGTAGAATTTCCTCAAAAAAAAAAAAAAACCTTAATAATATATTATAATCAGACTTACGATAATAAGCCAAGTAAGTGTTAAATGGGATTTACTACTATGGTACGGAAAAAGACTAAAAAAAGGTTACCATAGCCTAACGTGTAAGGCCTTTAGGTAGGGTCAATGCCTAGCCCGTTACGTGCCCTTATACGTGCCATATACGGACCGTATCCAGCTTATACCCAGACCGTGCCCTATCTACGCCCGGGACGGGCTTAGGCTGTGCGCTATCCATCTCGTTACGTGCATAGTTACGTAACCTATAGGCTCAATGGCCAACGGCCTGAGTCCATGATACTAATTCGATTACTATAGAAAGTTAATAATGATTGGGTATAGGGCTTTTCGCTTTAATTAAGTGGTACTGTCATCACTGTTAGGTATCCTATGGGGTCGTTTAAGGTTATCTGTGCGTTATAATGTCAGTTCCTCGATTGCAAACAAAAATGATTGTAAACTTAAGTCGGAATTTACTTCAAATATAAGTTTTAATCTTTGTAACTAAAATAACTATTATATTGCGTAATTAAGTATATATAATATTATTAATTCAAAGGTAAATATTCATTCGAATCCTATTTCCATAAATATGAAGTTGTGTTTCCTATCATCTAGTAAGTTAAGGCTGGAAATCCTATTGCGATCCGTTATAAGCAGAACCACTGATATACTCACCAATACTATTATTGTGCTAATTGGGTTGGCGGAAGATGGCTACAAAAAGCACGGTCTATGTGTAAGTAATTTTCATGTAACTATATATACTTATTATTTCTTGTTTGTTGGCCCTGCAAGTCAAACCTAGACCTTCTTTACGCTTTTTACCACAATTAAACACTTCAATTTCAACTTCTTACTTTTCTTTGGCTTTACCCTACACACTACCCAACAAATAGTAGCTTTGAATTGTTTATGATCCTTTTGGCATCGGAAAGATTTGTACTTTTAATATTTACCAAGCTATAAGTTATTAGTGGCAAGTACTAGCAACAGCTTTACAATGATAATATTTCCCTTATTAATCATTATCTTACTTTGTTAATATTTTTTCCACTCCAATTACATGTCGTAGAGTGAGCTGAAGGTGCTTCTCGAATAAAACACCGGTTTTCCTCCACTTAATCGTCGCTGTTAGTAATTTACTGTAGCTACAAAAGTTAATGTAACTTTTTCCTTATCCGCATAAGCTAATCTATCTACTTTAGGTGACGAAACCCATGTATCCGCGCTTTTTACATCACTTGAACCTAAGGGCTATTCTTTAAAAGTACCCTTATTATTGAGTTCTTCAAGCCCTCGGATCAACATCTTAGTTATGGCTATTGTTATAGTTCAAGCTACAATAGTAAGCTAAGTAGATGCTGAATAGGATTTACGATTGAGGTGTGGAGGAAGACTAAAACAGGTTGCCGTGACCCAACGTGCAGAGCCTTTGGGCAGGGTTAATATCCAATCCGTTACGTGTCCTTAAACGTGCCGTATACGGACTATACCCTATTCGTACACGGGCCGTGTCTGGTTTATACCCGGTTCGCGTCCGAGCCGGGTTTAGGCCCATCCCATTACGTATATAATTAAGTAACCTATAAGTTTAATAGCTAACGGCCTAATTTTATAATATACCCCCTCTTCCCCGGATGTTATAAGGGTTACGATGTCCTTTTGGATAAATACTGGACGCAGGCTGTATCCGCTTAGTATGCGGGTTAAATGTAAGCCGGTAACATTATGTCTAACGTATCGTATAACGTTTTGGTCGATTTACTTTATGTCGTCGGCGCTGTATAATATATCCGCTAACGCGTTATATAAGGCATTTTTCTTACCGACGGTTCCATATAACGCACCTGTTAACGTGTTAAGTAAGGTATCTTTTTTACCGCTAACGCCATATAACGTATCCATTAATATATCGTAACGCGTCATATAAAATATATTTTTACCGCGGGTGCCGTATATCTCGTTTATTAACGTATCGTGTAAATTTTCGCTTTTACTTTTAATATAAAATAACGAGTTTTATATAATACGTAGCCTTTACCGAATCTGGTCCACCAATCCTTATAAATACGAACGCTCCTAAGTAACCTTTAAATTTCTTTCTTTTCTCTTTTATACTATCGCCACCCCCCCTTTACTAATTATATAATTATAACTTTTTTAAATTTTTTTTATATAAACTAACTACCCATTTAAACCTATACATATTTACCTTTTTACGTAGCTTACTATTTTTACCGACGTATTTAACGGTTTTGATCTTGGCTACGTTATTATTGACGCTTTTGAAAGGGGAGAAAAACCTTTTGATAAGGTATATTACCTTATAATATACCAATGCCCTGTTATTAACTACCCTTTATAGCCTCATTACGTTATAGGAGATATTTTCATCCTTAAAAATAGTAAAAATGAAAATAAATTTCCTTCGTTATAGGTTAAAGACGCCTATATATCGTATATTAACCGGCTTTTAATCTTCAAGTTACTTTATTTTACGCTCGAGTTTATAGTATATAAAGGTATAGCATATATCGGAAGGTTTATAATAAGGTAAGTTTACAAAAAAGCCCTATGAAAAACCAACCACCTATTAACTCCTTTAAGTATACGCTTACGCCGTTTTTCCCTTTCGGGTCTATACTTACTCCAAACCCTTTTTTTGCCTTTCACTATATCGTTTATTTATCAAAGTAAAACGCCTTCGATTAATCTAATTTTAACGCGTGACGTTTTCGCCCTAGCCCCTTTTAATTATCACCGAATACACTTTCGTAATTTTAGTTTAAAAAGCCAAAATAATATCGCCATTTAGGTTATATATTTCATCACTAATATAAGTTACAGTTTATAAAATAGTACGAACGATGTCCAAATCTTGATTATATAATCACCGATTTCGTCCGTATCATATTTGCTATCCTTTTTTTAGAAACGAGTTAATTAAGCCAACCGCGAACGGATGTAGAATCGTATCCGGACCGATCACGTAACCCAGGCCCAAATTAACGTATTATCATCTTTGGTAACTCGTTTAAAGGGTCACTTCCCTTACTCCGTCCCTCGCCTTACCCATCGTTAGCCGTTATCGTCGGCTTTATTCAACGCCTATCCCTCCTAACACTATCCTTTATCGTTGGCCTCCTCCAACGTTCGTCCGTTTTCTTATTATCCATTATCAGCCTTTTTTAACGCCCGCCCCTCATCGCGTTATCCGCCCCTTTTAACGTCGCCTCGTGTACGACCCGCCTTATACCAATCTCCCTCCTCAACACCTACCGTTTTTTGCTATACCTTTTACCGTAACCCTTCCCTATTATCACCTAATGCGCGAAGCCAGTCGCATTGAGGCCCTTAACATTAAAAACGCCAGTACTCGTTAAATTCGAATAAAGATAATTAACATAAATGGGTAAACCCTTGCTAAAATATAATAAAAACCGCTTTATAGTCGGATGTTATCCGAAATAGTCGCATAATATCTACTCGACCCCACCTAATATATTATAACTTTGTTTAACAAAAAATTCTCTCTTTAATCTATTAATAATGTGTTATTTCGAAGGTGTAAATGATTTGCCTTTCATTTATCGTTTAATATAAGTTTAACGGCGTCGTTAAAATACCGGGTTATCGTAAACCCAAATATTTCCCTATTTTATTTCGAATCTATTTAAAGCTATAATATACCAATAATTCTCTAGTAATTCCCATTCCGACTTATTATGACCTTTCTACTTAATTAATACGGAAAGAAACCCACCCTTTCCTATTTTTATCGCGAAAATATCCTATACTTTAAATTCCTCGTATTTACCTTGTCCTATATCGTCCGTTACCAAAATTAGTTTTGGGCGAGTATCGGATAAGACCTATAAAAAAAAGGGTTCGAAACTGTATATTTAACCAAATCTATATAAAATAACGGATATTTGTTAAAAATATCTAATACCATATTTAATGGGTTAGGAATATCCACTACCTGGTATTAATTAGAAAATTAATCGAGCTTTCTATTCGGGCGATTAATTTTAATATTACGAAGGCTTAGCTAAATTCATTCCCTCATCTTATATCGTTTTGCCAAACGTCGCTTACGATTCGTCGCCGTTTCTATTTACTATTAAATATAAGCTATTACCGCCTAAACTAGTTCTATCTCCTTACGCAAATAAGTTAAAAACATAATAATTTGCCCCGTTAAACTAATAAACGATTTTGTATCTGTATTTATCTTCTGAATAAGTAACATTTCATACTTATTTACTAAACAATTCGCGTTAAACTCGGTAACTGTCAACTTTCGGTTATTTAACGCAAATTAATAAACGAGTAAATTCGAAACCTAATCGTATTACAAATAGGTAACTACTACATGTAAGTATTTTTAAATCTTTTGGTTTACCCTTTTAGTACCGTTATCTATTTATAGTTAATACGTTGTAAATAAAAGTTATTCGACTCCTATTAGAGAATAAAATATCATTTAAAATACGTTTATCTAATTCGAACCGCGATTACTAATAATAAAAGTTAAAAACCTATAAAATCTTCATTATATATCCCGAAAATTCTCTGCGTATATATCCGTAATTATAAACTATATAGCTTTTAACTGGAAAAATTTGGAAAAGAGATCCGTGATAATTCACAAATATCGAACGCTGCTACTAATAATTGGCAAGTCGACTATAAAGTCGACCGAAATATACGCCTAGTACCGGTTAAAAATAAGAAGGGATTAAAATAGGTCTTATCGTAAAGAACGATAAGGTTTTATCCCGTTACATTACGTGTATATTCGATATAAATGTCGAATATTTACTACCATTTTCTTTTCATAGTAATTTCGTTAAAAAACGCGAAATAATTTTTTTTATCCGGATAACCTATAGTAGGTCGTTCGATAGTTTATTAGTATATCTTCTTCATTCATAGTTTTTAATTCGGTAACTATAACGATTACACTTGCGTAATACCTTTCGTACGTTAATTCCGTAATTTATAATTTATACCAATTATGTTACCTTAGATAAAAAACGCTTAATGCTTTCGGAAACCGTTGAAAACGAACTTTATATAATAGGTCGTTCGTTACTTTTTAATCCTATAATTCTGCTAATATAGCCGATCCGAAAACAAGGGAATTACCCGGAGTTAATAATGCCGACGGATTTAACGCGGGCTGGAATCACAGCGGTATCGCCGGTGTCGCCGTACTAAAATCCCCTAATGTGATCTCTAACAACGACCTGAGCATAGGCAGGGCCCGGAGCGGTGTCGCTGTTGGCGGCTTTTTAAAAGCTCCCAACCCCCGCTTTAAATATATGTTATCGTAATTTAATAACTAAGCTTTCGTTTCATTCAACACCTTTACCTAACCCGTCGTAATTTGTATTCCTTCAATATATAAGTTTATTAATATCACGGTTAATATAATAATGGAAATGTGTTAAAAGAATCGTGCGCAACTTTTTTTAATTTCGGGCTTATTTTATAACTTCTAAGTTAACGTATTCGCACGGGCGTCCCAAGTTACGGGCTTATACCCTAAATGGTATTAAAAAAGATAAAGGATCTCAGGTTATTTCACTTAGCGTTTTGAAATTAATTGTAGGAAAAATATATTTTAATTCTCTATAATCCGTTAAAATCTTAAATTGTATACATATATTACGCAACTTAAAAAACCACGTTCTTAAACAAAATAATACCGCGAAGAGGTTTTTATCGTTAATAATATAGTTACATTCCGTATCCATTAATCGTATAAAATAGTAAGCTACTGGTTTCAAGATACTATTTTCGTTCCGTTATGATAAACACCATTTTAACGCCGTTTCTTAACAATTAATTTTCATTAATATTAACCGATTTAAATCCTAATATTTCAAAATTAGGGCTGTAATAAAGGCATTCTTCAAGGTTTAAAATGCCTGTTTCTTCCGCTTCTTTTAAGTCTAACGAATATCTTACTTCGTTAGGCAAACGAAATGATCCGCAAACTTTAAGAAATTACTAATTAAATCGCAATAAAAATTGGTAAAATCTAGAAAACTTCGAACCTTTCGAACCGTACGTAATAACTTTTACTCGCGGATTACCCGGATTTTCTCGGGGTCGGCCCAGATACCTACTTTTACCGTTATAATAGAGCCCAGTTATTTTACCTTTTGAATTAAAAAGTTATACTTTTTTAAATACAAATTTAGACCCGTATTACGACAAAATCCCAGAACTATGCGAACTTACGTTATATGATTCTATTGAATACCTAAAAAAAAAGACTAAAACGTTGTTTAAGTACGTAATAACGAAATTGTTTAAAATATCCATTTTTATATAATTTATATATCGTTAAAACGTCACTGGTGTTTTTGTTAGCTTAAAAGGGGTATTGAGGTATTTAAATAATCCGAGTTGCGTATAAAACGCCGTTGATTTTTCCTATTCGAATACTACTTCAATACGGTAAAATACTGTTCGAATATCCAACTTTATAAACTATATCGACTTCGAAAACGTACCTAAGCCCTCCTCAATTAAAGGTAAAGAAAAACAGTTTTATTTTGAAATTTTATTTAGTATTTGATAATTGATATAAAACCGTTATCCCCCTCCCCGGGTTTACAGATAAATAATACCGATACCGTCGCCAATAAAAAGTTCGTTCGAACCAAATCCTTATTTATTAACTTCGTAACATATCGTCGAATCTTAAAAATTTAATCTCGTAATATTAAATACAACGGCCCCTATAGTCGTTTTAATAAAGATTTCTTTTTATTCGATTCAATATAAATATGATAGTCGAATTTCCTTTTATATAAAGGTAAAGTCATAACCTTGTCCTTATCGAATAGTTCGTGAAATACTGTTAATTCCAGTGAAAAACGCGATTAATACTTTTCCTTTTTAACCGTAGTCGTTGTCGTTACTTATAAAATACGCGTTATTTTACTAAAGCTTATAATGTAAGATATTTGAGATAGGCTCCCTATATATTATACCTTTCGATATAAACGTTATGATAAACTGAAAAAAAAAAACCTATTACGTTTTATATATCTTTTATCCCAGGGCGTATCGATAATACGTTAATAACCCAATCTACTTAACCTGAAATTACTAAACGACTACCTCTCGCGTTTAAAGTTACCTGTTAATATCGTATTTAAGGTATTTCAAAAATTATATCCCGCGTTATTCCGGGCATCATATATATTAACATTGTGTTTAACTATTTATCAATATCTATACGAAACTTGGCTATTTTAGTAATACGCTTATTTTACCATAACTTTGATATCGTCCAAAAATTTCGAAAATATCATAAACGAAATTACTTTAACCTTAACCGTTATATTTAAAACTCGTTCATAAAATAATAATAATTACAATTAAAATTAACCTAAATATACCAAAAATATGTATTATTAAAAAGTATAAGAATGAGGAATAGTTTTTCATTTATACGTATTTTAATTGAATTAAACTCCTTTTTAATCGATGTTACAATTATACTGTTAAAGTTATATAACTTTCAAACGAAATTATATTTAAAAATTAGGCTTTCACCATTACCGTTCATAGGAAACCTTCTTTCACCTCTTTAACTTAGGTTGTATACACCTATATAGAAGATAATACCGGGTAAAGATCACAGCTACGTTAAAAATTGTTTAGTAAACTATAACGTATACAACGCCCCGAAATAAACTTAACCTAATGTTTCTTTATTATAGTCTACGGCGCTTTATATCCATGGGTTTAAATATATATCGAACAGATTTTCTAAAATAAACAACCTCGGTATCGAAAAGATTAACCGCAATTATTACGGCCCTTTAATAAAGGCGTTTAAAAGGTGTAAATTCTTGTTATAAATGTATTACCATCCGGCCGTTAGTTTTAAACGGGTTTCGTTAATTAACGACCAAAACGTCATTTTTAGTTTAAAAACTTTTACTTATTGGCGAGTTCGCGGTATTTTTTCAAAGCTACGATATAATTTACCCGGCTAATACCTGTCGTAATAAATCTGTCGCAAATACGTAACAATACGCCAAAACGTAAGTAATTGTATTTTACAGCCGAGGGCTAATTTACACCGCCTACTTAAGCTAAAAGTTTTTCGAACCCAATTGTAAATAGTATTTATAAGTCCTTATAAATTACAATTAAGCCTTCGAATTCGAGTAATACTTTGTCTACGCGGTAAGCATCGCCGAAAACCGCCCCAATATAATTGAAAACCTTCCCTATATTATACCTATCTTCGTATCCCCCGACTTCGTAATAAGCCGTAACCGCTTGTTTTTCCGTCGCCGTATAATATCCCTATACGTATAAAAACGCGTATAGACTTTTTCCGATTCATATTTTATTCTCTTGTAGTATAAATTCGATCGTTCAACGCGTGGTTACCCACGTAAAAGAAGATCCATTAAATCACTGTTAGTTGTATCGTTTTCGTCCGCCCTAAACTAGTAAAAACCTAACGCGATTTTCGGCTAATTCGGTTTAGAATTATTAATTTTTCCCGACGACTTAAACGAAATTAAACGTAAAATCGATAATTAAAGTCGATAAACCCAGTTATTATAACTATTCAATAGCCGACGCGATATAGCCCACGATATTTTATAAACGAAAAATATCGGCCTAAATCGTCTCCACAAAGGCTAAAGATGTATTTATAAAGGTAGAGAACTTGGTATTCTCCGACGGCCCATTCTTTCCGATAAAATTAAAATATAATACCAAATGATTAACGTTTACCATCGATTCGTCTATTATAAGTAATATTTTTTCAAAAAAGAAAAACCCTTAATAATATATTATAATATAACCTAGAATAGTAAGCTAAATAAGAATTAAATAGGATTTATTATTAAGGTTAGGACAAAAACTAAGAAAGACTATTGTAGCCCAACGTATAAAGCCCTTAGGTAGTGTTAATACACACTCCATTACGTTCCCTTATACGTGCCGTATACGGACCGTACCCTATCCATACACGGGCCTTGTCCGGCCTGTACTCGGTCCGCGCCCGGGCCGGAACCAGGCCTATCCCGTTACGTGCACAGTCACGTAACCTATAGGCTTAATGGCCAACAGCTTGAGTCCATGACAGCTACTCTTCAAAACGATACCCTTGATGTTTACGTATAGCAATCGGATGTGAATGTCGCGGAAGTCAGAGCAATTGAGAAAGCTTAATCGTCTTCGCTAGCCCAAATTTTAGATGAATTGAGAAGTCGCCGTCAGTCTGCAAGCTCTTACTACTCTCGTAAGCCCTCGCTCTACACTTGCAAACCTTTGCCCCGCCCTCGCGGACGCAAATAGTCTCTTCAACCTCTTGAACGTTATAGAGAAGACAGACATATAATGGGTGACTTAGCACTCCATTTACAATAATTATCAAGCGGTCAACTCAAACGTAAAAAAGTAGGTATTTTAGAATTCAAAATTTTCAATGCTAGTAATACATCTATCTTTATAATCAATAAAGAATTTGTTTTTGCAAACTTTTAAAGTTTTCAACAACTCCTAAACAACTTGATGAATGCAAATATAAGCGTGGAATTATATATTTTGAAATATTTACCGCTTTACTATAACGCTTTACAGTATATTAGTGAAGTATTAAGTGAATATTTGTCGTTCATGGTGTAATATATAGCTAAAGCTTAGAAGTTATAATGAAATTTATTATCACTTGTGTTATTTTAAAGGTAAGCTGCGGCACAGAAAGGTTTCATAAATTCATCTTTGGAATTTGATTCCTTCATAACGACGAATTGGCGGTGAAAAAGAATAGACAAAATTAAATACGTTACGTTAATGTTATAGGCAAATTTTTGCGAGATTATTTTAATTACCAATGCGTTCTTATTAACATCCGGACGGGAATAAACCTCAATACTTAGCAGTTTTTCCTTCGACTTTATGAAAGTTATTAAATGAAGTATTATATAAGTTGAATAAAAAAACACTACTTCCCATAGCTACGGATAGAAAACAATGATATTACCGTTCTATGCCGCGTACAAAAGACCGAAGCCAATATACTAACTATAAAACACCCTATATGTTAGAACAATGGTAATTGCAGTGTAGTAGGTTAATTTTACATACAGTAAAGTTAATTATACTAAATGCAAGTTAAATGTATCGTTTGTAGACCTACTGTATTGACTGCAAGTCAAGTACAGTATATACCAACTTCATACTAGGGAATGTGCGAAGTAATTAGCCATATAAATTACAGTGCAGACCGGTTAGCGGTATTCCCACTCTGAAACAATACGTTCATTATTTAATTACATAATACTACTATTACTTCAATCAATCTAATCGATAACATTATAACGTCTAAAGTCCTACTAATACTAATTAATACTTATTAGTCTAAGTAAAGATAAGCTAAATAAAAGAAAGAAAAACTTTCCGGTTATTGCTTTTTATTTAGACGAGGTAAAGGAAAGATTTTTTTCGAAGAGCCTTTACTACTATATCAATCTCTACAACAGTAACTAAAAATGACTTATAAGTCATACCAATCTAGAAGGTAGTCTAAAAGTAACGATAATATCATTATTAAAATCATTGATAAATTTTAACCAAATGCTTTCCAAAAAAAGTTGAAATTAACCGTTAAAAGTCTTCATTCGATAAGTTGATAAACAGCTAAATTAGTGTTAATGCGGGTGTTACTATTGCGAAAAACGACGAAGTCTCACCTCAAATAACCATAATAAACACCTTTCGACTCTTACTAATAATAAATAACCTTCGACATTTCCTATTACACCAAACCTTTATCCTCAATTCACGTTTTCCTTCTTTCAATTCCAATCCAATCGTTAAAATCGCTATTTTAAACGAAAATACCGAAAATCGCCTAATCGAATAAAAAAAGCTACGTCGCTTAACTTTTCATTAAATTATTAAACCGCAAAATAATTCAAACTTTAAAATAGCTACCGCAAGACCTCACTTTAAGGCTCTCAATAACCCTACCAAGAAAAAAATTAAAACCGTCGACATCTTTTTTTTTAAATAATTACAATATAACTTTTTGAAAAGAAAATATCGTTAAAAACTTAACGAAAAAACGTTTAATCAACTTCGTCGGTTATATTATTTTCGATTAAAACGGCGACGAGATCGACCGTAAAGAAAATACTTTCCATACTGTTCCAAACTATTTCGAAAATTGGAAGTTCAATATGTGAAAGTTAATTTTAAAAACGGTTAAAACCAAAGTCATAGCAAAGAATATTCGTCAGGAGGCATAAGTGTTAAAAAGAAATACGTCCCAACTATCAAAAACCCTCTTCCAATTAATATAACTAAAGGAATACCCTTATAGCACATGGCTTAAAGAGAAAAACATTAAAATAATTTGATATCCTTATACGCGTTATAGGTATCCATATCTTAACTCTTAACTTAATTAAGCCTTTTTAAACGTTAACTATAAAAAACCTATTGATGTACTCGGAAATTCAACACCTTTAAATAATAACGCGAAATACACTTTAAACGACGGCAAAAAATTGAAGAAACAACCGTCAACGCGGTAAAGAATATCGACTTCGATACCTTTTACCGGTTAATTAAACAAAACCGATAAATTCTTTAAGAACTTCCCTCAAAACCATCAAATTCCTGTAAATTGCTCAATATCTTATGGTAAAGCTTTTTACAACAGGTATGCCTATACACGTAAATCAACTAGAAGTTATATTGAAGGATATTAACCCTTGAGCTAAATCACTAGAAATTAACCTTAATATTGTAACTCAGAGGTCTAAAAATTAAAATAAAAAAAGTACACCAGCGACAACTAGAACAACTATCGCGATTGTTTTCTTTTCAAACTTATCAAAATAATTAATATTAACTACAAACCTTTTAAGAATTTCGCCAAATAAAAAACTACGTAAAAAAATATGACGGAAGTTTTAATGACCCTTTTAATACGAAAATAATGCCCCCTTTAAAAATTGAAAAGTAATTCAAGATCTCACCTTTTGGTTTTACTTACTATTTCCAGAAATCCATACAAGATACAACCAACATTATTATCTAACCTTTCTAACGAGAGCAAAAACCTTCCGAACAATTTCCAACGATACAAAATGTCAATTATAACGTGATATTAACATCATATAATATTATATAAATTAGGCTATCACCAGGTAAACAACGATAATAACACAGAAAAAAAAAACACCAATAAATATTCTAAATCAAATGCTTAACAAGTTAATATTATATTGATAAGCAATAGAAAATACCCACATTGACGAAGCCACAATTCGTAATTAGGTATAGGTATTTATTACAAATATTAACGAATTTTAATACGTTTTATAACCTTTAAATATAACTTATAATGGCTTTTTCAGCGAATTGAAGTCCTCGATTGTAACAGTAATAACAAATACATCAAACTAGTGAAATATATACTCCCAAACTAATAACCTTCGCGATAGAGATAAAAAACCACGGACTAATATACTACATTGATCGTAAATACAGAAGACCTTAACGGTTAAAATTGTAATGATCACACTAAATACCCGTGAGTAAATAGAAGGTGTCAGGGGGTTTATGTTAGCAGTAAGGTAGCAGAGGTAACAAAGGTACAATATCAGAAGATGTTTGTTTGTGCTATAGAATGATCACTAGCCGTTCGGCTATTCAGGTGTGTAGACTGAATACTTAGATTGACAACTGAAGAGCTATGAAGGAAATACTATCTGCGCGGTGATGACCGTGTCCTTATATATCCGTACCTTTATACCGTCTTCAGTACTGGACCGCTAGAGTCGCTGTCGGTCCCATCAGTTTTGTATAATCGACTGGACCGCTGTCGATCCCATCGGTTCTTCCCTGTCCGGGGTTACTAACATAAGAGAAGTTCCCCGCTTGATTCTAGACTTCAGGCTTTCTAGTGGCGCATTGTTGCATACTAGCCTGTTTCCTGGCCAAACCTCTGTCTGGGTTATAACAAAAATCTAATCTAATAGATTTGGACAAAAAACTACAATTATACTAAAGATAATAAAGGAAAATTTTTAATAAAACACTTAATCGTAAAGAAAATCGTTTTAATAATAGAAAAATGTTTAATATATAGTAAGTTAATTATTAATTAACTCGTCTCCCTAGAAATAAACGTAGCAAAAAAACAAAGAATATACTATATCCAATAACTTATTACTTTCGGATAAGATTATTTAAACCACATTAAGAACTTTAAAAGTAAAAGAACTGTTAACGGAAAAAATACCCCTAACTTAATCAAGTAATATTAAGATAATACTTCTAACTATGTTAGTAACTAGTTAACTATATCTTTCTATATTGTTAAACTAACGAAAGTCTTCATCTTTACCGTAACAGAGCCCTTAATCCCTTATATTATTTCAACCTTTCCGATCGTTACGCAAACCACACGTTTCTAGTTATTATATCAGATATAGAGTCAATAAGGTACTTAATAAAAATATATTCGTAATACAGGGTATTATAAATGGAAAAAAAACTACTAGGAAAATTAATCACGAAAATATTAATAAACTAAAAATTGGCTTCGACTTAAACTAATAAATATTGTTATAAAAGACAACGATAATTTAAACTATTACTAGGTTAATTACGTTTTGCATCTTTAAATACTATACCAATTTACTTCTTTACTTGAAAGTAAATGAAAATCCTCGGCGTTAGCGTTAACGTTAACATTAACGTTAATAAACTGGTAAAAACGATTAAAAGATCCCTTTCGCCTCCAAATAATGACATCTGTAATTTTATCCTCAAGGCCCAAAGATAACAGCATTAAAATTAACGAAATTAGAAATACTCCAATAACAACGACGTCTTGACTAAACAATCGTAAATAAGCTGTACAAAATCCTAAAATTAAAAAATTATAGAAATATGAAATACTATGCTTTAAAAGCCATCGAAAGACTTTACTATCACTGTAAAACATATATTAACCCCCCCCCCCCATTTAAATTTACATTAAAACACGAAAAGAAATTCAATTATGAAACCTTTATAAGCGTATTTTACTTAAACAATAAACAAAATTTTCACGTAGTTAACTTCGCAAGTGTTAGTATGTCTTTATCATTGCAACATAATCGATTAGAGTCACTGTAGTCGAAGTAAGTAGTGCTGCATTAAAATTGGTTAAGGTGGATTCAAAGTTCTAAGTTCGGGAAACTGCTAGCCGGTTTGCACACTAATTTATATGGCCAATTGCTTAGCCTATGCCCCACTTTAAAGTGGGAACATACTGCAATACACTTGTACTACAGTTCCACAAAATACAGTTAATTTGCAGTCAATACAATCAACTAAACATCAGTTTAGTTGACATAACTTTACTGTATTTTAAAGCCATTCCAACACTGACTGCTTTTTGTTTTATACCTGTATGTTAACGTGGTCTGCCATCAATTGCTGGCAACTTCTGAAATTCCTCCTTAATTAACACTTTAACAATAAACAAAACCCCCTTTAATTACGATTAATTTGCACTGAAATTAATATCAATTACGGCCTTTCATAGTTATTTTATTTTATACCTCCTAGTTTTTCGTTGCTTAACTCCCGTATACAAGTTTTTTGCTATAAACCTATACGTATTACGTATTTTACCAGTTACGTATATTTTACCAGTAGTTTATCTTACTAGAATTACCTCTATTGTCATTGCTATTGTCGTCATTACCCTGGAAGTTTATAAGTTTGTTAAGGAATTTTTATTTCTCTTTATCACGTGCCGGATAATTTACGTAGCCCTCGATTCTTACAATTCGCTTATTGTTATTTATTAACCTTTTCAGGGGGTTATTATGTATAGCCTTGGTTATAGTGTCGGCGGGGTTATTTTTGCCATTGAATTACTGGATGTTATCGGTTTCTTAGGCGTCGTAAATCTCCTTTAAAGCCATTACGTTTATTATTAAATGTTTTTTTATTAGTCGTATTCAGTTTTAATAGGTATTCGTAAAGGCTCAAGAAGTCTCTACATACTAATATAGGTATTGGAGGTAGTCCTAGCTGTTTGGCGATAATTTTTAATGTACTGTCAGTTACTTTATCGAGATTTTAGCCCGTTATTATACCGTATATCTCTGATGCTAGCACGCTTTGTATCACACGCTTATACTTAACCGATATTTAGTATATAAGGATTTCGGTAATTGTAAATTGTCCTTTAAACATCTCCTCGTCAACTAAAATTATAAGAAACAAGATTTACGATATAAGTATAGAATTAATAGTAAATAACCCGTTCATAAAAATTATTAAATTCACCTTCGTTAAATTTATTGAAAACATTTTAATTTCTCCTTTAAGTATTCTAAATATTATTAAACAATTTTATTTAATTTATTAAATTCTTTGTCCTATAGATATTGTATTCATGCCATAATAGATAGGTCCCACAATATCTCCGATTTATATAGCGTGGTAAAAGAGGCTGCTCTAGCCTTTTAATTCAAGTATTTTTGTAATTTTGCCCTATCGGCCTTATCGATAGTCGTTAGGTTCGTGTCTTATTCTTTTCAACACAGGTCATTGTAAATACCGTTTTTAACCTTTATACTATGGATACGGATTTAATATTTATAAAAGTTAAGTTATATACCCTTAACCAATATTTAGATAAGCTTATACTTTGAAAGGCTTATCTATTCTATAATAAGTTCATTTTTCGTCACAAATCCAATATTATCGAAAAGAAAAAAGAGTACTATTAATTTATATGGTAATGATACCAGAGTTTTTTTCCATCTATAATTTATAGGCATAGGTCAAAAGCTAAAGTCATTATACCTAGCCTATTTTTAAAGTATCCCTAATAATTTAAGAACAAATAAATAACTATTTCGACTGGTTCTTATAAAGTTTTAATATAACGTATTACCATACAGGTTGGAAACTTGTTCCTTAGTTCCTTCGGCAGTTCTAATAGTATAATCTGTTGAAAATAAGTGGCAGACGGCATGTATGCTTGCCTTATATCCCGATTATTAAATTCGAACTAACCGTTCACACCTGTAGTTGAATTGGTACAAACTACGACGATTCAAATTTAGCTTATTTTCTGGTTTATGAGAGATTAAGTAAGGATTTAGTCACTACCTGTATTAATCCATTTTTAAGCGATTAGCCATATCACTTCGTATGGCCAATTCGTAATCTTACTTTTAACATCATAAAATATTTTCGACTGAACAATAGTAATGTCATAACTTTCGAATTTCGTGAACGGTATAATTTAAATAACCAATTGTGTAAAAAGGTCCTTAAATTTCGTCTAGTTATTTTTCTTGGAAAGCTTTCCCAGTATATTAAGAATGCCTTTAATACGAAACTTAATGGTAAATTCTCTGTTGGACATTTTATTTTAAGGAACTCAAGCCGTTATAAATATACTATCAGGCCTATAGTTCTCGTCGCCGTCCTTTACTTTAATTTATATCTTTCTTTTAGATGAGTTTCTATGCCATCGACGTTCCATAAGATTATTAACGATCAGCTCGAAAGGATTATTTTAGCTAATCTGATCGACTCGAAAGTAATCAATGTTAAGAATTTAATTAAACTTAAAAGATGATTTATACAGCTTAAGCTATATAATTCGAAAAGATACAAGGCTGTCAACAGTTTTAACTACTATATTTAAATTGGTAATACTTTAGATTTTGTACGGCCTATTCAATTTACCTGGATATTGCTACGTAAAAACCTTACTTTAATGAGGAAGAGACAACACGTCTGTTATTAATGATCTGTTTCTGGTATTAAGGGCTTTGTTAATTTAGCATCGTGCCGATTATTTTCTTAATTACTTTGGGGGTTTGTTATATACTACAGCTTGTTCCTGGGTGTTTAGCGATAATATTAATTCGGTCGTTATACGTGTCTAGTCTGTAAGTACCGGTAAAGTTAATACAAGGCCGTTAAATCCAACATTTTCGTTAAGGCCTTTTACTGCCATTTCAAGCTGTATTTTTTAACTTGTAAAGCTTCCGATTTCATAAGTAATGATATCATAATCCTTTCGTAAAATAACGTAAGTCTTTTTGACTTTAATACACTAGTAAACCTTAACGAGAACCTGTTTACACTAGATTCCTATCAACTTAATATCAATTTAAAAAATTAGTCGTAGTAAATTGAGTATCGGCGCCGTAAACTAATACGTTTAATATGCTAAAGTAAGTGTTAATACACAAAATACATAGTACTTTTCAAGTTTACTTCGCTGTAATAATATTGAGTAACTTAATGATGTAAAATGAAGTAATGAAGTTTATAACGTAAAGTATAGACTTTCCATTCAAGTTAAACAAGTTTACGAAAACCTTGAAGTTAAAGACTTAGTCTTCGTTCAACCTAAAATTCAAACTTGGGGGGGTTTAGAAGTAACTTTGACAATATTAGTTAAGCCGGTTAATTAACTCTTACGTTAATAAGTTCATATATTTGTAACCAGTTGTTTTCAAAACCTTATAAAGCCTATCAGTTTCCGGGTAATTTAACTTTCAATATAATTAACAAAGTTTCAACTCCGTCAAATTTAACACCACAGCTTCTATCCCTTAGAAGTAAAGCTAAAGGTACCTGTGGATATTATTATATACCTTCATAGATAGTATATTTAGGTGACAGTACATTATGCTGTAAGGTACACTCCTGTAACATGACACGATTACGTGTCATACTACAGGCTGTACTCTTGCAACGTATATGATAACGTGACACGCTGAAAATTACACCCTCATGTATGGAGCGGTCTAGAAGCAGGTATTCCAGAGTGGTACGCTCTGGGCGAGGGATTATAAGCCCTCACCTGTGGCGTACACCTTTGGATGCTTCTTTTTGCCTCATCATCTTACTTTATACTACAACTACTGAAGACCTTATGTTCACGTGAATATTATAGGCTTAAGACCTTACCGATAGTACCCCTACTAAAGGATAAATGACAACCTTTCATCGCCTTTAACTTAAAGCAACTCGTCAATCTAAACGTCAAATTAACGCTAAGGGTTTTTATATCTTTAAAGAAAAAGAGAAAAAAGGAAAGAACTTTCAAAATATAAAACACAATAGGGTTAAGAACAGTGGCAATAGACGTTGATCCCAGAAAAATAACCTCTTTTCTAAAGCCATAGTTAACCTTAGCTTTGCCAGCATCCCTATAGTTAAATTCTGTAGCCGTATTCGTATCTCTTCTCAACGTAACGTATTGAGAATAGCTTCTTATTAAGTACCGTGTTGCCCCAATGACCGGCATAATACCTTAAAAGATATGTCTAGCGGAATGATTTTAAATGGTGCAAAGGTGTATAGGGTCAGATATTCCATCGTTATATTGACGATAAGGGTCTTTACTTATCAAACGATACAAAAAGATGTGGTCAGCTAATCATTTAATTACTTTTGAACCGGTACCAGTATATTTATACTGGTCGACAGCCTTGTGTTTGTTTTATTCCTTTTTAGCTTCCACTCCTTTAAAGTCGATAACTTATTCGATGTAATTCTAATTAGAGGTGGAAAAGAATTACATACAATATATTACCGGCTTTAATTCGTTTTCAGCAGGAGTATAACGTGTTAACCAATAGCCTTGTTTACCGCAAATACAACATCTTTCAGCGTTCAATGTGAATTTGACTAGTTAGCTCAAAAACCTTTAAGAAAAGGAATACCCTTTTCCGTATATAACTTAGTTACGTTCCAAGGTCTAAGCCTTTTGCTAGCCGTACTAGTTAGGCCTTCTGTATTTTCTGTCTATATAATACGCGTAAAAGGGGTCTTTTTTATCGTCACTAAACTTCAACGCTTCGAAGTACATATTAGTCGAGCTTAAACCTCGAGCCGTTATAGTCGCTAACGAGGAACGAAACTAATTAAAAAAACTCTTTACAGATAGCGTCAGGACACTAAAAGGCATATTCAAACTCTTTATAGCCCGTAACAACTTACCGAACCTATTGGCGTAAAGTACCTTCGCTAGCTCCTACGTTACTTATTATTTTTTAACAAAGAATTAGCTTATCAAGTATCACATTAAAGGGGTTGATCTTACTTTCCGTCTCTTTTAATAAGGCAATATATAAAACCACCTAATAATATTCCAGTCGGTGAAGTACTAGATTAAATTGATATAGTATTCAAAGGAGCCTTTGAAGCTATCGTAAATTTCGCGAAACGAGGATCAAATCGTTAGGTACCGAAGTTAATAATCTTTGATTTAATCGTTGAGGATATTAGGCAACAACGAGTAGAAACCTGACAATTAAACTTTTATTCAACGAAAAATATTAAATAATAGGCGCAACTTAAAGTAAAGAAATTTATACGGCTTACCGTTCTATATCTTCTTTTATTCCTATTTTTTCCAAAACCAAATTGTAACTACAGCGTAATTCATATCCACTATAAGGACTTATCGAGGGAAAAGGGTAATATATTAATCATAAGGACCCTTCAAACTCTTCGACTGATATTAGAGCTCATATTGTTGCTGGTGCATCGAATAATTACCTATGGCTAAATTCAAAGGGAAAAGGCCAGTAATTATACCCATAATAGGATCGCGCGTAAAACCGCTACTTCCTTAATTTAAATATTAAAACTAGACTGTTTAGAAAATGAAGGAAAGGTACTTAAGGGTTTTTGCCGCAGAAAACTTGGTGATATTCCTTTTAGTGTTAAGGGGTACGTTAAGGTTCTTGATTAATTAATATGTAAATTTAAAGGTTTAAAACGCGTATTTTAATTAATTATTCATGGCTAGTAAAACTGGCGCGTTTAAAACCTTGTATAAAAGGGTCTAAAAACCCTATTAGGCTAAAGAAAGGCCTTATATGTATAAAGGCGTTAAGAAATATTATATTTAGAAATGCCTTGTTCTTTTCTTTGATTTCCAAAGGTTTATTAAAGGTTTTCATTTATTATATATTTGTAAAATAAATTTACTAGATTACCTTCCTTTCCTTTTTTTGTGGGTAAGTAAAACGTTTGCTTACCTGATGCAATCGTTATCTTTGGTTTAATTTGCATATCCATTATTTTCTACATTGATAAGGTTTATTTGTTAAAGCACTTGGTGAAATCGTCGAAGGTATCAAGTCCTTATTCATATTTCTTAGGGTCTGATTTAAAAATAAAACGGCCGATATGAACAGTCAAATAGTCGAGGGTAAAGTCTTTAGTGATATCGGTAAATTAAAGGTCTTCATTGTAATGATTCATAAGGGCGTGGCCGAGGTTTTTCTTCTTTTTTTTCGATCGGAGTCGTTCAAGATATCGATTACAACGCGTTTTCAAACAATCGGGACAAAACTTCAAAGATATAGGAGGAAATAGAGTAGTATAAAAGGATAGGTCGTAGGTTTTCCATTAAAAATGGTGTTTAGTGTTAAAGATAATAGGACTTAGTCGTTTTTACGATTTATAGTAACAGTACCCATAATAGTATTGACTTATCCGTTTGCCAACTTGGTGACTTAGTAATCTTTAAGACTTTTAGGCGGTTAATTTCAACGTTATTAAAAAGGATTAATGAAGATTTTTGGTATTTTTAGTAACGATACCGTCGCTTACATATAAAATACCGAGAATAACTATACAACCTATAAGTCTTGCCTACTTGCTGCCGCGAACAATTCCATAGCTTATAAGGGCCGTTCACAAAAGATTTTCCTTTACCCTGCCGATGTTGAACATAAAGCGTAACCAGAAAGTAACTTATTTTTCTATGTAGCTTATCTGTGCTTAACATAATAAATACTGATTAGTGTTGGTAGGCTTTTATCGTTGTAACATAGTCGATTCGAATCACTGTAGTTGAAGTAACTGGTGCTGCATTGAAATTGTTTAGGGTAGTTTGAAAGTTCTAAGATCGGAAAACCGCTAGCCGATCTGTACGCTAATTTGGATAGAAAATTTCTTGCTATGTGCCCCACTTTGAGGTGGGTACCTACTGAATACACTTGCAGTGCAGTCCTACAAACTGTAGCTAATTTGAAGTCACTACAATCAAACAAACTAACATTTTAGTTGAATTGACTTTACTGCATTTGACTGCTATTCCAATAACAACCTCTTTTCACAAAGCTAAATTTACAAAGTTTTTATCAATAAAATAAACATAAAAAACGGGAAAAATGCTATGAATGAACACATACTTGGGCACACCTAAAATCGTTATCCACAATACCGATACCAACTTTATAACGGCGGAATTTCAGGCAAATACAAAAATAATAAGAATTAAGTACAAATAGGTACCTATTACAACCTACTAAAGTATTGGGAAGGTCGAAATGATACACACGTTACTTCAGAAAACGTACAATATCCTCACGCTAGATATTAGAAACTTTACGGACTAGAAAACACGTTTTTAAATGGCGATAAAGGGTCTGAATAACAGTATAGGCCCTAATGGTCTAGTACCTACGCTAATAGTATTTGAAGCGTATTTACGTTTAATTAGTGAATGTTTGCCATGAATAAGTGCCTAAAAGAAAACCATAACCTATGGAAAAACACTAAAAAAACTACGAAAGAAATCAATACAACGTCAAATTAAAGATACCTTCAACACTAAAAACGGCCTCTCAATAATCAACGTGCTTGATCTGCCTTTGCAAAGTAAAGTTCTCGTGTGGCGAAAACCAAACAAATAGAATAGCCGATACAAAATCTTAAGTAACGCCAACCTTCAAGTAATTGTTAAAATTATTAACAGCCCACATTTAGTACCACCCAAATCAAACCTTATATCAAAGCCACTAAAGATAACGATAAAAACCTTCAGGTTCAAAGAAAAAACCAACACAACCCTCCTCCACTTATTATCAATAAATCTATTAAACGACGCCGATGATAACAGCTACCAAAGAGGAAAAACTTTAAGGGCGAGGAATATACACCGAACCGAATCTAAAATTTCACTTAGGTAAATAGAAAGAAGAAGGATGACAAAAACTTAATGTTGAAGTTGCAGAAATAAAAGGTTATTAAATCCTCTGGTAAACTTTTTAAGGAAAACGATAAGTTCGAAATTAATGGCCTCCTAATCCGAAAAGTTATACTAGTAGTACCCAAAGCTGACTTCAACCTTTACAAACCAAATATTACAATCTTAAGGTCGAGGATTGTATGCGAGGTTAAAGATAAAAGCACAGGACATCTGTACGAAAAGTTATTTAATCGCTCAAAAATACGGTAGTCAAGGCAAAACATAAATCCTTACACAATGGTCAAAGATTTAAAGAATCATCCAACGTTTAGTAGTCACTTTAATACCAAGTTCACTAGCTAAGACGAAAGAGAGGTTCACCTTGAATAAACGAGATAGAACAAAAATATACACGCAGTCAATGACGAATTTATAACGGATCGTATTACTAGAACAATAATTGAAACTGCGTACTACGTACCTTCCAAGGACTGCAATACTATATATCAAGCCATTATACAGACTAACTGAAACAAATGTCTATTAATTAATAATCTATCAATGGCACTTCAAACTTCGACTAGGTACAAAGTTTTTAATATATAACCTGTAATTACTAATAACGAAAAAGGAAAACTTCGACCTAATAGATATACAAACTAACAATACCCTTTTTATCGAAACTATTAACTTAGTAGCATCGGAACACCCAAGAATTAAAGATTCTGAGTGTTAGAATTACAAGCAGGTCACAATACTAATAAATAGCAATGAACTTAACTTCAACAGATCCTCAATCTGCATACTTAGTATTAATTTAGTCTTAACTTTCGTCCAAAGGAACAAAGCGTTAACTTGGCCATAACTAACAAAACCAACGTAATTAAGGCTTAATGATACTTAAAAAAACGCACCTGTAATAAATATATCGTCACCCTACACCAGAAAAAAACCTTCGACAACCTATCGATTACGACACAAATTTAAAACCTAACAAATGAAGACCTTAACTGTTTGAATAAAAGATTTGAATTGAAAATACAAAACTTGGACCAAGGTATTAATATAATCCCAATTAACTTGTTGAAGGCCAAATTAAAAAAAATTATAGTTGGCTCTTTTACAAACAATAAAAACTTGTCCTAATAAATCGGTTCCATAATAACCATCATTAATGAAGATAAGCAAGAAGACGAATTAAGAATTACCAGCAACTTCAACGAAAAAACTTCTGTTAAATGTAAAATAATCACGCGAAATAAACTAGCTTCAAAGGTCCACGATATAAAAACTATCCTTAATATAGTCATGAAAATATTGAAACCTTTAACTTTGTCACCAAGCAATTTAAGATTCCTTTTATCCCGATGGTAATTTATACCGAGTCGAAAATCCCATTCGAATTCCTTTCAAATCTGGAAGCCACAAGTAAAAAGCGCCAGATAGTCAATGAAATAGCTCTTTGTAAATCTTACAAAGGTAGGAAGATAGAGGAGTTCCGATAAATCTATGGTAAAATTAATTCTGGTAGGGATATAACAAAGATATCGTCAAATAAAGCCCTTAAAAGACTTGTGGAAAGGAATAGGCTGACTAGACGCATCGAAAGCTACGTTAACAGACTACCTGGTAAGACTAAGTTATATACTAACAGATAGGGATATGTTAGCAAACCGGAAAACTGATAGGGGAATAAAGTTGGCGATGGCGACTTTTTTAAGTAAAATATTTAAATGAGGGGTAACAGTATATTAATTAATCCACGTAAGATAAGTAAAACTCATGGGTAACTTTACCCACGTTAGTTATACTAGCAAACGGTAGCAAGGGTAGTAATAGCTCAATTAACTCACATAGGTTAACTAAAATGGCAGAGAGTCTAACTAACGTGGGTTAAGACGTCTAATAGCGACGGTGGGTTAATATGCGTAAGCATATAGCGAAAGACTTGTATATGGGAATTGGTAGAGTCGAGATTCGGAGCTGTAAGATAATTAAAGATAATTGGGGTCAATTCGGGTATGAATGTTAACTATAATTAACAGGGATATATCCATTCAAAAAGGATATAATTAAGTAGTAACCGGAAAAGTTTGGTAGACTTCACCAGGTTGACCGTACAAAAATAAAAAGTCACTAGTATTAGAATAGTAGTAATTGAAGTGTAATAAGTCAACTTTATTTACAATAAAATTGACTATACTTACTACTAGTTGAGTTTATTGTTTGTAGTCCTACTGTATTAGTTGCAAGTCAAGTACAGTATACGCCCACTTTACACTAAAGCACGGGCTAAACAATTAGCAATAAAAATTACAGTGTAGACCGACTAGCAGTCTGCCAAACCTAGAACAATACATCCACCACTTAACCATGCAATACTACTGTTACTTCGACCAATCGAATCGACAACATTGCAACGTCAAAAGCCCTACCAATACTATATATATAAGTAATAATACCACTTAAGTTCTCGTGCAAATTAAAGATACAATCGGATCCATAATCGTTACCTTAGCTGCTGAAATAAGAATAGGCTGTGTATGTGGAATCGTTATGCTGACGGCTGTCGTTTTAAAGATGAGTGTTGGTATGGTGAACGCTAAGACAATAGTAGTTATCATCGTGAGGATCGTGGTATTTACCATAAGGATCGTAATGTACAATATGAAGATTGTTATAAGAATCGTCGTTAAAACAGTTATAAGGCTCGCCATAACAAACATCAAAACATAGTATACAATGTTCAGTTGAGTTCTAGCGGAAAAAACTTATAGACTCCAGTCTTTTTCTTTTCAAGGGTGTCATTAGCCTCGTTTATAAAATATAAGGGTCTTGTATGAATGTTAACCGAACCTGTCGAGTATATAACCATTACTATTAAACATCGCTAAATTTATAGCTTTGATCAAATTACTTTCAAATAAATGAACCGACTATTTATATACCTTTAGAAATACCTGGCTAAAATCGCCCTAAATTCATATAAAAATGTTTAATATGTTTTAAACATAGTTAGGTCATAATAGTATATGAAATTAAAAACCTGAATATTATCTTAGCACAACTAGTAAATAAAGAGGTTTGTTATGGTTCAACCTACGATAGTAGGCTAAGTAGGAGCTAAATGGTGTTAACAATTGAGGTACTATGGAAAACTAAAAAAATGTGTAGAGGTTCTCAACGTAGGACCTATGTATACGGTTCATCATATGCCCTCTTACATGATGCTTGTGAATCGCGCCTGGATTGCGCCCGGGTTAGGTATTGTCCCTTTTATATGATACCTACAAAATGCGCCCAGATCTCATCCAGGTTGGGTGCTATACATATACCCTTTATTACGTGTTTAGCTACATTATTACGGACTCAGGCCATTAGCCATTGAGTTTATAGGTTACGTGACAGTGCGCACGTAACGAGAGGTACAATACCCAGCCTGGGCGCGATTCGGGCACGGTTTGCAGGCATTACGTACGAAGGAATGTGATGGGCCGTGTACGGACCGTGTATATAATTCCTACACGAAGGACCTCTATAGCTTTTTTAATCTTTCGTCGTACCTTAATTAGTAACTTTATTTGGAGCCTATTTGGTATACTTTTGTAAGTAAGATTATGACATATAATTAACGTTTCCTTTAATCGTTTCAAAGAAATATTACTTATAATGCACGAATCTATGACAAATATTAATAATGTAAAGTTATATCTCATCGTTATCAGAAAAGAAAAGAGGCCTAAGAATACACCATCTTTAAACTTGGTAAATATATTTCCTACTTATTCGATGTCGATTGAGCTGGCTTATCTCCTCTATAAAATACTTTATATTATATTACGTTTGTTTCAAAGTGAATATTTCAATTCGTTAATTTAACTTTTACGTCCTATCCTACATTCGATGTCGTTTAAATGGTTATTTAAATTTAATGAGTAAAAATTTATTTGACGCTTTTTTGGACTAGGTTTTCATTGTTTAAAAGTTTCTGCAAACGATTCGACAAACTGTGATTTAATAAATCGATTTTAACATGAACAACGGCTCGCTGAATAATGAAATTTATACTAAAGGCGGATGAAATATATATTTAAGGTAGCTAAAAGTAAATTATTACAGCGTATTTCAATGCCGGCTGATACAAAAGAGTATATTATACGAATAAGTTTTTTAACTATATGAAACCTATGTTCAACCACCCTTATTATGCGGATGAGGCTTGAATTATGTTTAAAAGATTACTTATAAACGATGAAAGTTTACAGGTAGTGTTAATTATTGAAATCAAAATAGTGTTTACTTAGGCGGGTGATTTAAACTAGCTTTAAGCCGTTAAATATAATTATATCCGCTTTCGCATTAATTTATATATTCGAGAAGAATTCATTTCGATAAACGTTAGTCGCATCGACTGAATCGCAGATTTAGTGAAATACCGCGAGTTTTCGGACGAATTAAAATCTTGAAACTTAAAACAACATTTTAATCGATAATTAACGGGTCCCGTATAGGTATCGTAACCGAATAAATATATAATTATAATGGGGGTTCACGTAATTTAGGTATCTTTGTCAAAAATCCACGGTAATCATGGTCAACCATTTTAATTAGCCCAATCGGAATAAGCTGAGGACCAAGGACGCTGGATGATGTGGATAACAGTAAAAAAGCGCCACGTTAGGTAAGATATTAAGTATTACCTACGTTATAACTTTTAGAATTATTATTAATGGTGTTATAAATTCCACCCACCTTTTTCTCCAATGAAAGCATATTCGATTTAAGTCGAAAAAGTAAATATAGGTTCCTTATTATCGGCGACGAGGAAAGCCTAAGTTTTGAATTTAATTTAATCTAAAAGTTATATAACTTTACCGACATCATTATCAACTGGAATAATGAAATATTAAATCGAGGAAAAGATGTAGAAATAAAAAGCTATTCCTTATCCCTATACTTTTGAATAATGTTCAATTTCTTAATATACATGTTAATATTGATCATTATTATTGTTATATTATAAAGGAGGCTTCAATATAACGATTCATGACAAAGTAAATCCCGATATTATATCCTCGAAATTTAGGTTTAATATTAGGGTTGTGGCAGAATATACGTATTACCTATATATCCAAGTTTCGCATAAATATAAATGAATAGTCGATCCTAATATTAATTTATATTATTTTTGGAATGATACGAAATATAATGTTTTATATATTATAAATACAATAACAATAAGCAACTCAAAACGGTAAGGGAAGTCTCTCAATAAGGAATAGTTAAAAATAATTAACCATCAAGGCGATAATATTACATACTGGATCGAGGGATATTCGGGATATTATAAAATCGATTTTTATTAATCCAATAACCCGGTTTCAATAGGCGGTAGAACTTACGATAGATTAATTATAATCAACTTTAATTTTCAATTTTTACGAAATAACGCGAATCTGATAGTCGACGGCACCGACGGTCGTAAAAGAGGTGGAGAATTAGTCCTATCTCCGAACCGAATTGGCGGATTTTCGCGATCTATTTAACAAGGAAATAATAATAGCCTTATTCATATATTAGAGGAAACTCAATTATTATATCCATATTAAACTGAACGTGGACGGACCATGCTGAATAAACTATAAGGGTCCTTTTATTCGATATTACGAAATTAAAGTTTCGGATCCAAACGTTGAATTATCAAATTAATATATATAAATTGGGTTCAAATCAACTTTTTATCGGTTAGAATATCGATATTATTTATTTTCAAAATGGGGGGGGGGGGTTTGAATGGTTTCACATCGATTACCGGACTTTGAATAAAATTATAGAATCAAATTGATTTCCCTTAACATTAATTAAGGAAACAATACGTGAATTATTTCAGTCGACGTAACTTACGAAGTTCAATATTTGAACGACTTTTTAATGTATTCGGATTATATTCGTATAGGAAAAATTAACGGCTTTTCCTATTAATTTCGACTTATTCCAAAAATCAATTACCCCTTTTGAATTGACGAAAACGTTAACGATGTTTTCACGCTATATTAATCATATAATAGCGGATATTTTCGATAATTTCATTACGGTTTACCTGAAACACCCTTTAGTTTATTTGTCCGGTACTACATAGAGGTATGTAACGAAAGTTCGCGCGGTTTTAACACCATTTTACGATACTAAGTCCAATTTAAACTTACGAGGTGTCGACGGTTATAGTATTGCTTTAGGTTTGGATCGATTTAATATGGACGATTTAGATAAGGTTGAAAGATACCAAAGCGTCGACGGATACGGTATTGCTTTGGGTTCGGCTTGTATTAATACCGCCGACTTTGTTAACTTCGGAAAGTTACTTTATTTTCGGATTAGGTACCTTAACGGAGTTATAATACCAGGGTATAACGAACGACCCTGTATATACGGTACAATTATTAATAGTTATTGAAGGTTTTAAGTATTGTTTGGTTAAAATGAGATACTCAAGATAAATTACAGATTTCAATATCAATCCGAAAGGTAAGTTACGTTACCATAATCATTTATAATTACAGAATGAAGAATTATTAAGGATGAAGATTTGGTAATAAACCTGCAATTAGCTTATTATAGGTTATACTAGTAAAAATGTTTTATTTTAGGGGTTTTAACGATATTGAGATTAAAAGGGGATAATTGTACATATTCGATACCTACATCAAGTATATACGTAATATAATAATACCAAAGCTTATAGTACCTTACGAAAAGGTGTTATTGAACTTCTTTTCATTTTAAATCTTTATTAATTTTATATTTTTATTGAGTTTATGGTAAGGTCATCGGGTACTGATAACAACTTACGATACTCATTAATTTTTACAAGTCGTGTTGCTTAATTCATTTTGTTAAAGTAAATGTAGTTTATAATGATCGAAACATATACGAAACGGTTTCGGGATATATAGTGGCGATTTTGTAAATGTCTTATATTCATTACCAACGATCGCGGCTTAAATTAGGTAAGTAATTTTTACATAACCCTATATTTCTTGATAAAAATTAAATACCTGTTGTCGAAGATATATTACCTTTAAATAAATCATGATATCAGGGCGTGAAATGAAAATATTAAAAAGTATTTGCGGATTATCATCACCTTTTGGTAATTTAACTAGATATTTTCGGTAAGGTATCTTTTACGTTAATGTAGAAGAAGAGCAATCAGAAAGATTTGTATTGTAGTAAGTCAAGATAGGTGAGTTAGAAGGGAGAAGAAGCATTCAGAGAGTGCACGCCACGGAGGAGAGGTTATAAACCTCTTATCTGGGCAGTGACACTCTACTATATACTCTGCTAATCATCTTTCTAGGCCGTGCCATGTATGCATTCTGCAAGAGTGCATCCTACAACGTAACACGTTATCGTACACTCTATAAGAGTATACTTTACAATGAAGTATACTATCACTTAACTTATGTATACTAGCTATAAGGATATATAATAATATCTACACTGGTAATCTTTTTTCCTTTTTTATAAATTTTGTATATATAGTCTAGTAGTAACAGTATAATTATAATATAGTCCGTATCCGTAGTTTTTTTTAGTAAAAGTATAATTGTAATACACTCCGTATCCGTAGTTCTGTAATAATATTATAATCGTAGTATCATTACAAAGGCCTAAATTAATAGTTTTTGGCTGCGGTGGTAATTATAATAAAGGCTTGGTTAGTATAGTTAATCGGTAGTTATATGGTTATTAAAAGTATATTTTATTATTCCCTATAGGTGTGTAATTACGAAAGTGTTGCAAAAGTGATTATGTAAGTGTGATTACGCCGTTACATATTTCGAATTAGTACGAAAAGATGCATTGCTATCGGTTTAAACAAAACCTCTTTTCTTTTCCCCTTTAACGACGCGTACCTAACGCTAATATAAGTTCCATCTTAATTGAACCCAACCTCCTGTCCTAATTAATAATTCCAAACTATTCCAATAAGTAGTTCACTTAATCAATTTCTATATTTTAACCTCGCCTTTAAATATATACCGCGTAAAAACAGGACTCTTAGGAGCTATTTAACGCGTAATCGCTGGTGCGCCGCTACCACCGCTACCGTTTCCGCCACCACCACCAACATCACCACCACCATTAACAGCCCCCCCTTTTCGAGCACTATTTCCTTTATCCTCACCTCGCACTCGGCTTCGCCGCCCGCTACCACCGACGCTCAAGTTACTACCACCCCTTTTCCTCCCCTCTCTTCCTACCCCCCTTCCCTCAACTTTGAAGGAGAGAAGTGGAAAGCTTTTAAGGTAATACATCTCACCCTCTCCCTGCGGGTAAAAGCCTCCATTCCGACGGAAAACCCTCTACGCCGTAAGTGTAGCCTGTCGGAGCTACGCGACGGTTTGTATTTATTAAATCCACCCGTTTGTGTGCCTTTAATATTCCTATAAATAAAGAGGACAAGAATAATCTCCTCCGCCGCCTCAAGCTGCGTATCGCCAAAGTGCATCACGAAACCTTTTTAACGCGTAAAGCGTTAGAGCGGCGTACCTGGAGCCGTAGCCTTGGGCCGCCAATAAATACGTCCTATGTGCCTTGTATCGCGTCCGCGGCCGCGGGCAAGTCTATTAGCAATTACCAAGAAAACAGGAGTCGTTCAGTCCGTTGTAACCGCTATAAAGAGACTGGTAGTGAATATGCCCCCGTTCTGTTAGTCTTAGGGCCATAGGTCGAGGCCATATTACGAGCCTTCCAGATTGATAGTAAATTCAAACCCATATTTTATTTACCGTGAATGAAATATCTCCACTCCTAAAAATATATAGTTTAAGACGCTTTTAATAACAAATACTTTCGTAAATAGCTAAAGTAAGCCGATACTAAATTGTAATAAGAGTTAACCGACAGACCAAGAAGTCGATAGCCGCTAATACCGCCTAGAAACCCAGCCTACGTATATACTATGTAGGCGAGTTTGATAACGTTATTACGTGTCACCGTAAAGAGAGTAAAAACCCCTCAACACCTTTTCTTAAAGGTATACAACCTAAGAAGTAGGGCCATATCCTCGCTAACATCGATAACGGTGTCGATAAAGGTAATGGCGGTAACGCTAGCATAAAGGAGGAGAGTGACGGAAAGGATAGTTAAGACGAAACGACGTCGTCTTTTACCTTTTATTTTAGCAATTGATAGCTACCCCCTTTAATCAAGTCGGCGCGCCCAGCTATAATATAATATGCTAAACAGTAATACTATTCATTTTAGCAAAAATAATCGTAATATAAGTAACTCATATGAAGGGCAAGGAATAGAAACCAGTAGGGTTGAAATATATAAAATAAAAAGTGATAACGTGTTAGAAGTGGTACGAGATGGTAAATTTAAATAAAAGAAATTTCGTTAAAATGGTATAAATCCAATTTGTATACCATGGTACAATACAGGTAGAAGTGCAAGTGGCGGATTTCGATCAGCTTTAAATCGTCTAAAGTGGTGTAGTAATACAAAAAAAAAAAAAAAAAAAAATTCAGGCGTGAAACATAAGCTTTAATAAGGTCGTAAAACCTTTTTAATAACACCGAAAAAAATATGTTAGTCGATATAAGCGCTTTTAATACTTTGTTAGGGGAGCTTTTAGTTATCGTATCCGTAAGGTTGGATTTTCCATCAATTCACCTTATTTTCCTAGAATTCCCGGTGCTTATACGACTCTAGTAGGGCCATAATATCAATTATCAAACGTTTTTTGTTCGTAATACCAATTTTAAACACATATTCGTAAAGGAAAAAAAAGTAATTAATGTATATAAAGAAAAACATAAGTTTTAAACCAAGGTCATAAATCATCATTCGAACCGTTATCGCCATGATAATTTCCGAATCGAAGCTTTTAACCATACTATAGATTTCTGAAGCCAAAACTCTGTTTTTAATGCATTTACAATGAGTTGAGATTTAATAAGTAATATTTTTACGAACGTAAACCCGTTTCGGACCGGTATTTCGTTACCGAAAACTAAAACGAATCCTATTTACGAGTTTCAATCGTTGTTATTAGCGAAAAAGCCGTTAGTAAAAAAAAAAGCTTTTCCGTATGTATATCAAATGATACAAATTGTAAACCGCGCTTTAAATTGTTTATTTGCTACGTAACGAAGTTCTTAAACGCCTTACATATATCTTCCAACGGGGTGGTTTAATATTACGCGATAACTGAATGATTGAATATCGATTCGGTTGTATTACTAAAACAACTTAAACATAATGTGCGCGTAAAAATTTTATTCGTCGACACGTTTTGCGCTATCTGGAACGATAAGGATCACTTTATCTAATTTTTTTTTTTACATAAGGCCTAAACAACGTTTCGAAAAGTAATTATTACGTTATTAAGATCGATCATATAATTTTTCATCAGGTACGTCTTAGGTTTCTCCTTGAAACCGGACTCTAAAGGCTTCCTTTTTTAAAATACAAAAGAAGACGCGTTATACAACATTAACTTATAGTTAGTCTGTATGTCCGTTAATGTGAAGCCGTTAAATTGACCTGTTAAAATTAATAAGCACGGGTTGAAGTTCGAATTAGCTATTTAGAGTCACTCCGTATAATACCTTCAATAGGTGTTATACCAGTAAATATCAGATTTATCTAGGCTGTAAAACGATTTTATAATACGTAAGATTATTTGAGATAAGCGATTTTTTTTAAAATCCGTAGTTATATCTGCATAAAAACGTTGTTAAAACCGCTCTTTATATTAAGTATAAGTTTATATAATATGAGAAATTTTAATATATAAGTTATAAAGAGCATTATGGAAGACTACGAACGTAAAAATCAAATAGTAGCTTACTCGTTGTAGAATAGGCGACTAGGTATAGTATCGTTTTTACCGTTGTGGATATACCCTTTTACAAATAGTTGGAGTTTTTCGTATAATTTTCAGGTTTTGTCCTTCTTTTTATATATAAGGCAAGTGGGGAAAATTTTATATGCACCGTAAACCGTTGGGACGAACCGTTTAAAGCAAAATTCGTTTAAATCGATTGAAGTAAATATTTCCATCGTTTAAATCGATTAAAGTAAATATTTCCATCCAGGTAAATTATTCGAACGAGGCGTTCCAAGCGGGGATAATACCTTCACAGCGAAGCCTTAATTTAAGCTTACGATTTGCCATCTTCTTTCAAGTCATAAAGGAGTTTGTAATAACTTTATCATGTTGTTTCTCAATTTTCGAACTATATGGGCGGCTTCGGAAATGAGGTGTTAGTGGTATTAATATGAACGAGCCGTTTTCGTGTGATAGTGACGGGTCTGAAGTGCGATTCAGGTAAACTACTAGAATGAGGAGAAATTTGGATTCGTTATTATAAAAGTGGTTTCGTCGGTAGTTTTGGTCGAACAACTGTTTTAGACCACGCTTTTACACATTTTCTCTTTCATACTCACGTTTTATTATCTAACGAACCGAATTTATACAGTTTAGTAATTTAACGAGCATATTATTACCTTCAAATCCGTTAATCTTTCAAGGGCCAGTCCATCCCTCCTTTGATCTTGAAACTAGGACTATAAACTGTAATAATAGGTCCAAAATTCCGGTTTCACGTGGGTTGTTCCTTGTAGCCAGCGCTTTCGAAACGTTATTTTTTGCCCGTAAAAAACGCAAAATTACTATAGCCTTCGCTATAGCATTTGCTTTTTAGATTGTGGTTAGTAATGGTATAAAGTTAATATGAATCCTTAGGTGAGTACCAAAAATAAGGAGTGTAAGGATTAGCCTACTTCAGTCAGAAGTGTTGTTAGCGGCGTTAACAATTCTTTATAAAACGAATTCCTTGAAACTAATAAATTTTAACTTTTTGGATAGTAATATATACGCCCTTTCAAGCGGTTTATGATACTGTTCGCATTTTACAATACCCTATAGTACTTTTATAAGTATTTGTTTGTATTCGTTACCGGCGATCCTAGCCTTCGTATGCCATTTAGTGGAGTTGAAGGCCATGCCGAAGTCGTAGGTAATCCAGTCCGGAGGCCCTAAGTAGACGTTTAACTAGCAGTTAATCATAGCGTCCTAACAATATGTAGTGAAAGCGCTTCGCGTAAACTTGGTGATTTAAAATAATGTTGCCGCGTCGACGGCGTGTAGGACCAGCTAGCTATCTAAATATATAATATCTATAATTACCTCGTAGTTAGAGTCTATGTCGTTCTAAAGGCGGAATTTGAACCGCCGTAGGAATTGCGAGTGTAGCTGGTATTTATGACAAAACTTTTTGATAACTTTAAGCACGTATTTTTCTACATCCGTGTAGCCTGCGACGTAAAACAGCTGTAAAAGAAGTTCCGTAGCTGGGTATCAGAATCGATGGTCTAATATTTGTAATTCCGGTTACGTTAAGTAAATACCTTTAATCGTATGTGTTTTGGGGAAAACTATAAATAATTGAATTTAAGTCGAAACAGTACGGATACGCTATTTGAAACGCGGATAAGTTAGTTGGTTGTATTCCGGACATCGATTCCGCGCTTATTTAGATTAACTAACGAAAGTAGAAATGACATTTGAAAGTTCATTACGTAAAATTTAACCGGTCCAAATCGTATATTTACAAAGACCGTCCTAAGTAACGATGCCTTGCCTTTACCGAATAAAATCTTTCGATATTCCCTCATACGGTCAAGCTAATACTTCGGGAATTTCGTCGCGAGCGCGTCGAATTAACGGTTTTCGGCCGTCGAGATTTCGGTCGCGTTGGTATTAGGTATAATGCCCTGAAATCGGTTGCCTTATCTGTTCGAAAGCGTGAACTACGACGATATATAGTCGTTTAACACGCCGTTTTCGCAGTTTAGGCCTATACTATTTAAGAAAGGGGCGTTCTATAGGCCTGAAAAAATACGTAGGGCGGTCTCATTATCCTAGGCTATTAGGTAGACATTATCACCTTCAAAGTCTTCCTTTTCGAAAGTGTATTCGTAGGGGTAAACTTTAAACTTATTTTTTACGCTTTCGTATTCGGTCGCGTATACAGTAAAATTAGCTTTTATCTGGTCTTTAAGTAGTTAATCGGCCTAAAACTGTCGTTTAATCCGAATCTTCTCGTGTATTAGGTGGTTAGTAAATTAGTAGCCGATCTTACCGTATATGATATAATGCTTTTAGAAACCTGTGAAGTTTCGTATGCTTTTTTGTAGGTATTTATATAAGCGTGGTACGTTTCTTCCTTAGCCATAAAATCGTTCTCGATAATATTTTCTTTATATTTTGTTTTTAACATTCCCTCCCTAATGATTTTATCCCTGTGAATCGTATTTCTGGGGCTTAATTTACCTTGGATACACTTTAAACCTCGATTAAAAACGTAGTGAATAGTTTTGACGAAGTTGGCTTAAGTTATTTGACCTTCGACTTTCGTCTTATCGAATACAAATACTATTTCGAGGCTTATCTATTAGCATATAGAGGTTTCCAGTGATGTTTTAAAGCTTGTATAAAAATATTTTAAGTTTTTTTGGGGTTCAAATAGTATAAGGTCAAAATTTGGATTTCCGCGACACGCCATTATTATTACTTGGATAAACAGTTTATCACCCATATATTCCGGTCTGAAGGCCGTCTAGTATTTTGAAACCTCGTCAATAGGGTAGTAAGCATTTTATATGGGTTTTTATCAGTGTTTTCATGCTGATTTTTCATAGATTCCCATGTGGTGTTAGTCCAGTTTTTATGGTAAAGTTCGTGGTTGATTTTCGTATCGAAATGCGATTTCAGGCAATGGTAGCATTTCGTAAATTTTATTATTTATGCAAGGCGGTATATATACTACTCCTCAGCTTTCTTAAATAGTATTCCGGGTGAAATAACGTGAAAATGGGACGGTTTAGTAATTAGCCTCTTACACGTATTTAGCATCACACGTATCTTGTTATCGAATATTTCGTATGGTTTGCCTCTGTAGTTTTCGTTTTTATACCAAAGTTTGGCGAAGTTGGTAAGTTTCATAGCGTCTCTTTTATTAGTGGGAAAGTGGTGCAGTAAAAGGTTACAGTAGGGGTCGTAGTTAGTGGATATTAGTCTGTATGATATGTATTAACGTTTTATTCCGCTTATTATTATTATTTGGAACGGGGCGTGTTTTTTGTCTGAGCCACCTTTGTCGTGGTTAAGCTGGTTGTCAACAAGATTTTGAGCGTAGTTTAGTTTTAGGCTTCATTTAAAACTGTGTTTTAGAGAGGGTTCGTTTTTAACTCGCGTTATGAATGATTTTTTACGGCACCTCCTCCATTTCCGTCGATTTCTCCAGTTTCGTTTCCAACTCGTGGCGGGCGTTTAGTTTTGCTAAAAGACTATTTTTTATTTGCGGAGACTTATTTTGTTTCCGATTTGTTATTTTAAGTAGGTGATTCTCACGCTTTTTCAGCTAGTATTCCTCCATATACTTTTTATTACCTTATCATCCGTTTATTTCGGCATTTGTATAAGTTGGGCCATTAATAACAAGGCTTTTATAATACGGCCATTATTACTACCGGTTGTGTTAATACTTTTTCTCTGTAGTTGTTTTCGTAATATTTTGGAAATTGTTCTATAGATCACACTATATATATTTGACGTCTAGATTTCAAAATCCACCCTGAAATTGTCGAATAGGTCGCGCCTTTTAAGGTCGCCATTACAATAGTTAAATATTATATTGATAACGTACGTGTTTGTTATAAAAGAGTTTAATAATTCCACTGGTATTTCGATTTTATTGTTTTGTTAGTTAAGATCTGAATATTTTAAAATGTAATTATAGAATAACGTGTTTGTAAATAGATAGTTTATATATTGTTTAGGTTTTTAAAGGTACTTTATTATTAAATCTATATTTGTTGGCGTGTAAAGTATATTGAAATGGTTGAAACGGTAATTTCTGAGTGTTTTGAAAATGTTGGAGCGGTGTAAATGTCGGTTTTGCGGAATGGATAGGATTCAGGGAAGTTTAAGCTGTAGTATATTAATAACTAAAATGAAAGAAAATATATATGCGTAATCGTGAAATTAATTAGGAGTAGCAAAACGGTTAAATTCGAGCTTCGTTATTTAATAGTATAAACTAAATTAAATGAGATACAAATGAGGTGTAACCATTGGCTGGTTAGCCGCCTCTGATTGGTTGCTTCAACGCTTTATGAGCACTATATTAGCTACGCGGGTAGTAAACTCCAATATCGTAAGTAATTAATTAAAAAATAAGTAGTATGTAGCGAGAAAGGGGAGGTGGATAGGGTCAATGGGAAATAAAAGGGAAAAAGTGTGGGTGTAGGGAAGTATATGTATGTGATCCGATGTGTTAAGACTTAGCTTATGTTTGGTAGGAGGTTCGGATGCTGTGTTGTAACCGCTTTTAATGCCTGCGAGCGGTTTGAGTGTTATGTTCGTACCCGCTATTAAGTTTTACGAGCGGTTTGAGTATTATATTTGTAACGGCTTTTGGGTTTCGCAAGCGGTTTGATTGCTATATTTAGATCAGATAGGCCTTACCTCAAGGTTTCGAAGCTTTGTATTTTTAGATCATATCACCTAATACGTAATAAGACGTTTTTATGAAGCGTTTGGGTACGTTTAGAGCGTTAAAATAAGTTGACGGATAACGTAACAGGGATTTTAGTAAATAGGGAAATGATTTTTTCGTAGTATCGTATTAAAGTGGTTTGTTTCAAGTTACTCCGGATCTTACAGTCTTATTACGCTTTGAGTTTCAAAGGCGTTTCCGTATAACTTCATACTTCTGTAGAGTTTTTATAAGGCTTAGTGGTAAATCAAAAATAGTTTGGACCATTATAACATCGCTCTTTAGGTATTTAAGTTCGGTTTATATTTTCTTTCCTTAGCTGTATATAGTTAACTTTGTTGGTTACTAATTAATATTGGTAAAGTCTTTATTAAGTTAGTAAATAAATGCGGGCGGATAAAGGACTTTTTCGGTAAAAACCTAGATTTAATTCGCCATATTTTACAAGCCATAACCTCTATTAACTATGAAAGATATAGTTTCAATAGTTATATAGTTTTAATTACCCGGAATAAATTATAAAAGGGCTTAAGACGGGTACTAGCCGAAATCGGGGTAAAGATATTTCGAGTTAAAATACAACTAATAAACGACGTACGATTGTAGTATATGGAAAAAGCCTTCCCGACACATTCATGGGAAGCCCCCACATTTGTTAGTGCTACCGCTGGATATGCGTACAATTTCTTAACATTGTAGGAAAATCTTTCCCAGTAGCTCCCTCTATAGCTTCCACTAAAGGGGCTAAACTGACTACGCGCGCTTTTGATGCGCCTATACAGGATACCCGATCTTTAAAAAATACCTAAAGGAATTAAAATAAGCGCAAGGTAATTAACCGCCTCCGGCGGAAAAGGACGTTCCTATACATTACTTTTAAGGTTTTATTGCCGAGTCCCTATACAATAGGCTCGATACGTAAAGACACGACCTCGGAAGTTCGCTAATCTATCCACAAGGCGTATAAATAGGTTATTTAGACATTCAGTACAGATTTCAACAGTTTAAATTTACTAAATACCGAATGTCAATACTACGTATCGTTATATACGTTACTAACCACCTTGATGACAAGGTTTTGGGAATACGGATAATAAAATCCGTATCCATACCATACCTACGACTAAATTTACATATTCTTTAATTACCCCCCTTATTTCACCGGAATAAATACGAAAATACCCCGAAAAGCTTTTCGCACGCCTTTTTCTACCGCCTTCACGACTATTTCAGCTTTGCGAACGGCTATAGTAATTAAGGGCTTTACGTCTTTCACCTTTAGCATACCCAACTAAACTATTTTTTAGGCTACAATTACAGGCTAAGATAGGACTCCAGTCTTTCTAACGCTGTAAAAGTGTTCTACACCTACGAAAAAAACGTTAAATTTCAGTTTAAAACCATTCGAAATACCACACTACTTAACGTACCACACCTTGTAAGGTAATAGAAAAAGGGTACCTGCGGGATTTTATTGAGGTCCCTAAAAAAACTGAACAAAATATCGAAGGGTTTTCCCTAAGAAACTCTTTTATTAAAAGGTATAATTAAACTTTATTGCAATTAAATTGGTAAATAAAACCCTTAAGAGGTTAGTTATACGTTATGCGAATATATGGGTTAGAAATTAATGTTTTTAAGAAAAAGATTATATTAAACCTATTATTTCTTTTTAAAAATATTGAAGGTACTACACAAGCAGACATTGTGTAGGTTTATAGATTCAAGGACCCTAGAATCTTTATGGAGGACTTGATATATAATGAAGCTTATTATCATAAGGATATTGATTATAATCGAGACTCTTTTACTAGTTAATACTAGTGTATACTAGTAAATACTAGACCAGGTAGCATCTCCGTGTTGATCCTCTGTACTAGTCAATACTAGTACTCGCACTGGTAAAAAATTAGTGCTAGTAGAAATATTTACAACTCCAGTAAATTCCTCATCTTTTGGTATTAAGGTATTTAGTACTCGAAGTTTGTACCAAGTAGTGATTGGCCCTGTTAGCTCTGTTATTTAGTTGTGTATTGTATGACTATACCTATTGTATATTTCAACACACCCCCTCTCAAGGTACCATCCACTTAAAAAGAAAAGAAAAGAACGTGAAGTAAAAACAGAAGGAAAATGGTAAAGTAAAAGAAGTGTAGTGCGGAAAAGAGAAAAAACCGTAGATGTAAAAAGTAAGAAAATCTGTATATTTTGATTGAAACCGATAACCTTACCAGTATTTCGTTTGTCAATAATACAGGTTTGCACCAAAATCACTTTACAATTCCATACCTGTAATACCATAAGGTAACTTAAAGCATAAAACTTTATAAACCATCAATTCAATCTAAGCCCAGGTCAACTAAGCTAAGCCGTTGCATTATTAATTCGTGTTTTGCCTTTGGTAATAGCTTTGTTAACCCATTAGCCAGTTTTTTCTTAGTAGGAACCCACTTGATTTGTATTATGTTACGCTCCACTTTATCTCTTATAAAATCGTTTTCAAAGGGTATATATTAAGTGCGTTGATAATACTTTGGGTTTCTAAATAACTTAATAGCCACTTTATTATTACAGTATATCGTAACGATATTAGGAATACTTAACTTTGTAAATAAGTTCCTTATCTAAATGATGTTTTCAGTAACCCATATCACTGATATTCTTTTAGAATTTATAAAAGATAGGTACACTTTGGATCTCCTCTTGAATATCTAGTAAACCGTATTATTAACGATTTGAACTGTATATCTATAGGTAAACTTTCCAGTGTATTTGCATCCCTTCTAGTCGGAATCGTATCAGCTGTTAATTTAAAGTCTATGAATATCTTCATGGTCATTTTGGCTAAAATTTGTAGCGTTCCAATACGGATTTGCTCAAAATTCTTTACCACCTACTTCTAATCTACGGCTTTTATACTATTGAAAGTATCTAAAAGCGTAACTAAGAAATGTAATGTTTTTATGTAAAGGATTATGGAAAAACATTAAAAGTACTGATATAAGAAAGGCGATGTCCGGCTTAGTTTTCCACATTATGTAACTAAGAGCCCTCATATGTAACTAATACTTTTTGGTTCGTAAAATATCAGCTTATTACTTATATGGAATGGTATAGATGATGAATCTGGTTGTAATAAGGATGTAGGCCGGAATTCGGCTTAGTTCCTTTGTTTCTTAATCTAGTACCCTTTGGATATACATATCTCGTGTCAAAATAATCGTACGTTCGTATCTATTCCTTAAAATACGTATCCCTAGGAAGTACTTTACCTGCTCTAGGTATTTATACTTAATTTGTTTTCCAATATCCATCTCAAAGGTCTTAATAGCGTTTGGGTTAGAGCCTATTATTAGAAATTCATTAACCTAAGTATATGTAATAATTTGACAACAATAATTAATATATACCGCGTTGTCAGATTTCAGTTTTTTAAAATTAAGGGGATTAAATGCTTTCTTTAACCTCTTTGACTATTGTCCTGAAGTATGTTTAAGCTCGTAAAGTAAAACAATTAGCTAGAAGACTTGGTTAACTATAAGAATAAAACACACAATATTTTTAATTAGATATTTCAAGTTTCCTGTTTAGGAAAGCCGAATCTATAGAAATTTAGTTGATATCCTATCCGTAGGAAATAACAAGTGTAATAAGGATTTTACACGTAAAAGAATTTGCTATGGCAGTAAAGGTTTTAGTATAATTCATACGGTACCTTTATTTAAATTTTCGAATCATAATTCTAATCTTATAACTTTCGATTTAACCTTTGAAATTAGTTCCAAACTTAGATACTTTTTTATAGTTAAAGCGTGGCGTGTGATATATCTTTTAGTAACCTTAAAAACTTTGAAGGACAGCAGACTCCGTATTTTACTGTAAAGGGCCTTCTTCCTGTATTTTATATCTATGCCCTCCAAAGCTTCCTTCATAATCGACTACTTCTCTAATTTACTGACTAAAAGCACAAACTACATCTTCGACCTTACATCAACTTTATTGGCATAAATGCACAGACCACCTTGTTAGGAATGATAGGGGGCTTACACGGTAAACTCTAATAGTACCCACTTTCGAGAAAAAATTTCAGGTCTAGCCACTCTCAACACCATCACTTTACATGGATCCTATTCCACGAAAACATCATTAATCGGATCTATCACCACTTGAATCATTTCCGGCAACCCATTTGCGGCCATGAAGATCGTCGTCGGCTCGGAATACCGCCAACGTAGCGGTGTATCCAGAGAATAGCCCTCAAAACCAGCGATTCCGTCCCTCGCTACTTGTGCCAACGTGGCCCTATAGACTGGAACTTTTACACTACAAGTTTGATTCCTTTTCAGCTTTAATATATAGAAAATATCTTTATCATAAGCGCTCGAACTTAACGGCTCTATTTATTCATTTATTTATTTTTTCATTAATTTTTTTTCTTAATATTTAAACCATCGCCATCTATATCAACACCCCGCCCGCTTAACAGGGCCTTTAAATTTCAACTTGTATTACAATTACAACTGCATTTCAACTGCAACTGCATTTTAAGTTTAATTTGTTTTACGAATTAAGGTTTTAAATATAGACCTTTATTATAAGTGCTTGCAATTAATGACATTATTTATTTATTTATTTTGAAGCCATTTTTACTTATATCGGTGCTCCGCCCGCTGAGCAGGGATTTCGAATTTACTCTGGATACCTTTCTTTAGCTGTCCACAAAAGACTTTTCATGTCATACCACCCGCTTAGTAGTATAATCCTTTTATAATTCTTTTTACGTTTGTTTTGGCTTACGGTCGGTGGCAAAAAAGTGACTCGGGTTGTGATTTTTCTACGTTGTCAAGTATGTCCTTCACCTAGTTGTAAAGTATATATTCCCTACAGTCACAGGATTTCAACCAAAATATATATGTTTTACAGGTTCTTTACATTTTTAGGACCGCCATCAAATTCTCGATGCGAATAGGTGTCAAGCGGGAACTAAAATAGCTGTATAACACGCCCTGGTTAAGGCTATAGTTTTCATGCCCTTACGGGTATTTAAACTATAGGGTACCTTGAGGCCTTTATTAAAAGGCTGACTTAAGATTCGATTTTTAGATTTTCTTTTTATCCTTATACTTTTCTGTTTCTTAAATAAAGATTTTAACGTTAGAATTTTCTTTAAAAGTATATGTGATTAAAATCCTTACTCTATATATCTAGTAGTGCTTACCTCCTTTTACGTGACACGTAGACAAACTTATTCAAACATGGTCCATATTTCTAATATTCCTAAGTTTGTGGAACGCAATAAAGACCAATACTGTTGATTATAAAACCCTAACGGCATTTAATACATACGTATAACACATTACCAGAAAATCGGCCACAGGTGTATAGAATTTAGGGTTTTAACTTTATGTATTTATTTAGTACAATACATAACTTTCAATGGTTTATTATACGGAGCGTACGGTACCATTTGGCAGCAATGTGAATGTTCGAATATGGTGGTTGTTGTGGATAGGAACACTTGATATTCGAGCCTTCCCGCCAGTATATATATGTATTTTATATTAGAGAGGGTCACACTATAATATCTATATAGTGGGAACAGCTCGGTGATAGTAAAAAAAAAACACTAAACCATATATTTATTAAAAATAATATCTGTTGGCAAACTTGCCGGAAAGCTGTTTGCTGTTTTCTGTACTACTTAACAAATACTCCTTTTTAGTTTGGAGTTTGGAGCAGCCATTACATTATCATAAGGGATACCAACCTTAATAAATTTGATGTCTTCTTTTCTTAGAAATTCTTCACGAAGTTGCGTAATAGTTTTTTTTAAAACAGTCAAATTAAAATTTTTTAACGAGCTTCCCCATTGAATTCTCTAGCCGGTTTAGTAAATGAACCTTAAAAATGTACTAGAGTTTGGTAATATCAAAAAACCGTCACAAAAATTATTTCCCTTTTTACTAATCAATTAGTTTTTAAATTTATATTCTTCTTATGAATAGTATATAAAATATAACGGTAAAGCCGGCAGTGAAGGAAAATTCAACGTTAGTTTTCTAATAATTATATTCTTGATTTATTTTGAAAACCTTTCATAGGGCATGATGGTCTGTATCCCACTCCTATTGTTAACCGTTGAGTCGGCAATAACAACAACTGTTTCGAGTAGGTAGGGCTATAAATAATATAACACTTTTCCGGAAATAGTTCTAGTTCTCATTTTTTCCAAGATTACTTTACTAAAACGTTTGGAAATGCCGTTTTCTTTAAAAGTATATGCAAAGAAAACTCAAGGGTAAAATAGTAGTCAATAAGCACCTTCATAACTAAATAGCCAACAAGCTCTTTACTTCCGTCGAGGATGAAAAAATCTATTGTATACACTATACGTTTGATTATTTCGTTTAGTATACGATAAATCGCTTTTAATACCTTACTACTGAATATAATATCCATGTTACAAATTTTATAGCTATAATTAACCCTTATAGCTATTAATAAATGGAGTTCGCCTTTTAGGTCAATAATAGCTTTAAGGAAGCTGTTAAGGATCTAAATGTAGCCTTATTTTTGGGGGGGGACCGTATTGGAAACTTGGTCTTTAACGGGTTCTTTTGGAAAGTTTACAAGAGTTACAAATAAAGTTGAAATATTCCATTTACTAGTCATTTTTCGGGCCTTCCAATGATTGTAGTAATTTCTCTACTAACTTTAGGCTAGTGTAACAAAACTTAGTATGCCAGAGGAGAGTATTGAAGGATATAGTGGATTCTGTGGCAATTACATTATAATAAAACTGTTACGTAGCCAAAATGACAGTGTAGTTGTTGGTTATAATAGCCATTATTTCCTTAGTTTTAAAATTTACTAACCATAAGTTTTTAACTTTAATGCGCAAGCTATCAAGATTTAATGAGCTAATCAGATTTATGATAAATTTAGGGTAATAAAAACCGTTGTAGATAGTCAGGGTATTATAACTGTAAGATGTTTTAGATTTAACCTATATTTAAACTGTTTCTTTACTAATAGGCTGCATTACACCTCCCTCAGTTCGTAATCTGGGGTCATTTTCGCCTTATATCTCGATATATGAAAATAATTTCTCTATATTAAAAATATGGAAAAATAAGCCTAAATGAGCTCTAATAAATTCTCGAAATTGGAGTTTATTAATTGTAAAACAATATTGTAATGGAGAAAAAAGAGGGAAAAACTTAAGTTTTCACGTTAATTTTTGAGAAATCAATGTTAAAAATAAGGCCTTTATTGCGGCAATACTCGCATCTAGTACGGCCTTTAATTGGTCGTTTTAGTGGATTAACATAAAACGAGGAACACTTAACATTAAAAGTGAATACTTTAACGTTGAAAGTGGATACCTTAAAATTGGTAAACCTATGTAAGAAACAACCTTTAATTGACTGATTTTCATTATTATAGGGTCCTATATAAGGTTTTACGTGGTTAAAAAAGTGATTGATTATGGTAATACTATAAATTGATGATGATGTCAGTAGAGAAGGTCTTTTACGTTACTATTATTAATAGCAATAGCGTTCGTTTTTCTTCCTTGCTAATAGAATTAACAATATTAGAAAGCTGCAGATTTAAATTTAATACCTAGTAATCCTGTATCAAATAGACTTTATGAAAACGTATAAGAAGGTTTTTTTTAAACTAACCAATACGATGGTTATGGTCAATAGATAGCTTGTTTTTCGGTTTTATTTAAAGGATGGAATTTGATGTTTATTTTCCTCCTTAAAAACAGTATTCGTTATGGAAGTCTAAATGCAATTTAAGTAGTAATGCAGGAACTTATTTCCTTAATTCACTTCGTATACAGATTATTCAGACTGGAAACTCAGGTTTCATATACGTTAAAAACTATTAAAAATACTTAATATATTCAACCTAACCGCCTTAATAAATTGAGTGTATTATGGTGTTTTTAAACGTTACTATGAAGAAAGTTGAAGCTAAATAATGTAAAGGGTGAAGGAAGCGAATTTTTTTAAAAGGTTCTTAATAGTGGATCGGTCTAGTGCTTTATCATACGCCAATTAACTTTAATAAGGCTTTATGCAGGTACTCTATACCTATGAGAACGGTTAAAAGGTTTAAATTAATAAAGAAATAATTATCCTGTAAGCTCAGATCCGAGTACGTATAGTTTTTAAAGTCTTTGTAAGACTGTAGTCGATAATAGTAAATAAGTAAATATTTTCTTTCCGTCAAGACTGTATTCATGTTGATCTTAAAGATACCCTCCGAGATTTTCAAATAGTTATTGATAATAGTATAGCTCGTAATAGCTGTTATCTAATCGCTAATATTTGTAAAGATTTACTTTTCAATGTTTTTTTGTAATTGTAACTTTAGCTTTGTAAGTTGTTTGTTTTCTTAAGCGTTAAAGAAGGGGTTTTCGATTTTTTGTTCCTCTTCCTTCACTAATATAGTGGTACTTATCGATTTAGGTTGTTCTGGTTTTCTAAGGTGATCCTTAAGCTTAGTTGACAGCTTTTCGTACAAGTCGATAACTAACTTAAGCTTTGTTTATTCGGGATAATTGGTAGTTTTAATCATAACTTCTGCTTCCTTATTATCAAGATTTTCTGTATTAATAACTTGAATTTCTGGTTTAGCTTCAGCTTTACGGGTATTACTAGCTTCCTTTATTCTCTTCTTTAATATAGATTCAGGGTCCAAAGCCCTTAAAGCAACGGGAGTAGCCTTAGAGCGTAAGAATCGAAGGGATAGAGATTTAGCCGGAGTAAAAGAACCCGAAGTAATAACAGTCCTCCATTAAGGAGTACCATTATCACTGGTACTGCCGTAAGACAGCCCTGGTAGCGGAAATAATACAAGTTCGAGGGATATTAAAAGGGTATCTTTAAAGGTTTTAGATGGTTTAAAAATGTGAACGTTTTGATATATATAAAAGAAAGTAACTGATTTAATAAGGAGTAGTATATAATCGTACTGATAATGTATCAAAGCTACTACATAAAAAGATATTGTGTAGGCTTATAGATTTAAGTATTCTAAAATCTACATTGAGGACATTATACATAATCAAGAATATCCTTATAAGGATCTCGATTAGGATCGAGAATACTTTACTAGTCAATACTAGTATATACTAGTAAATACTAGTTTATTTTGCTAGTAAATACTAGCCTAGGTAATATCTTCGTGCTGATCTTCCATACAGGTCAATACTAGTACTCGCACTAGTAAAACCCTAGTGCTAGTGGAGATATCTACAACTCCGGTGAATTCCTCATCTTTTGATGTTGAGGTGTTCAGTACTGGAAGTCTATACCAAGTACTTACTGGCTCTGTTGGCCCTGCTGTTAAGTTATGTACTGTGTGACTGTACCTATTGTATATTTCAACAGAAAATATATCCGTTACGTTATATTCAATGTAATATACGTATGTAGTTAAGTGAGATTTTCGTATTATTTATGAATTATTCGAAAATACTTTCAACAAAGTTTACAAAGAAATTTAAAAGGAAATCCCCACCTAGGTTAAAACCAGGCCTATGGACGCCCAACTATTAGTATACACTGAAAATGTATATACGGGATGAACAACTAATATTGTCTTTTTCATCAAGCTCATTAGGTTCTTTCGCTTTGTCGGCGTAAATAAAGGGGCTCGAACAATAAACAAAAAGCTCCGGCTCCAGTTTTACGACCATAGGAATCCAAAATAGTATATAAATACACAATATATCCGGCTTGTACGTTACTCCAATTACTTGGATTTAGCTAAAAACCACGCTTTAAAGTCATTAATAACGTTTTATTAATATTATAACTACTACTAGCCCTTATCTTCGATATACGACGATTACCTGGCGGCCCCTAAAAGAATAGGGGGTAAAAATATTCGCGTTTCGAAATACCGGTTTAAAAAGATCAAGCTTTTGGGTAAAACACGATATAATACTAAAGTAACAGCGAAAACCTTAGCTAAAAACGACTTGACCGCTCTTAGGCTTACTAAAACTAATACACCCTTATTAAAAAGGGGCTCTAAGTTAAAACCTTATTATCTTAATATCCGCCAATACTTCGCCGGCAATATCATAGCGTGACTTTGACTCCCTATATATAGCACTAGGATTACGGGTTACATGGCCCCGCTAAACAATAGCACCACGTCACGTAACTAGTCTCTTTCGGACCCTATGTCGCAAAAGGTAGCTAGGCTGAGCGATACCCAAGGAAAAGCCGATTTACAAAATACTATAAGTAAAGGCTCTAAGTCTCCTACTATAATGACTACCGTCTCTAAAAGCTATATATTTCATAATCTCCATCTCCTTTCTGTAATGAAATAGGTAACAAGTTTTGAATTAAATGTGTTAAGGTACCTCTTAACCAAGGTTGGGAAAACTAGCTTTAAGGCCTTGAAGCCCCTTACAACTAGGGCATAAACAATATTGGTAGCCGTTACTTGGACCTTAAATAACAATGGGCCCCTCACGTTAGATTCGCCTATCTTCATATCCAAATCCGAGTTGTTACTGCTCCCGAATACTAATCCAATTTAATAAGTTCTTAGTAGCTTTACAGATTGAAACGATGTATCAGATATCGACCCTGTTACATATAGGAGTCTAACTAACGTTAATAGTTCTAAATACTAAGTATATATACTTCGGAACCACATAATACGATGAAGTATTACCAAACGCCGAAAGTAAATATGGGATTAACGATTATTTAGGTAAACGTGAGCGAGGATACTATCGTATACTAAGCCTTGCGCATAGGCTACGCGGATGAGAACAGTAATATTATAAATATATAGAAACCGTGATGAAGTAAAAAAGACAACGGCCACGGATTTATATAACGTTACCCAATTTAAGACCTTTTTTTACCTACCCGAAATTAAGGGAGCCCCGCCTCCACATGATATGAAAGGCGTAAATGATTACTCAATGTTAGGTCTCAGGTCCTAATATACGTTCGGATAGGGGTCTCTTTTACTGTTACATTTTTCAAACCAAACTCCGGTAAGAGTTCTTGATAGTTTCGTATTAATAAGATCGATATCATGAACATATTCACAGATTAGTTTCCCAACAAGGTTTTGAAGAAAATTTATAGTTAGCTACCTAAATTTTAAACCGTTATAGGCAGCGATATTAACTTCGTATATAGCCTATCGAAACTGGCGTAGAATAACGTCTATGAAGGGCATGCTTTCGACGCCTAGATACTTACTACCGGTACACATACCAATGAGGAGGTCAAAACTTTTACGTACCGCCTGCAACATATTCTCGACTTTCACTTTACTAATATAGCTGAAGTTATCACGGTAATTTGTTAAAACCCTAATCGTAAATCAAATTACAAGGTACTATGAATAACTATTTTAATCCCTAGGTTCCATTCCTTTACAATTCTGCGAATTGAGGTTGTAAAAGCCAATTTTCCTAGATTCGTAGATTCAATCATTATAAACATAACCTCTTTATCCCTCGTTTCCGATATCCAAAACGAAACCGTAATATATGAATAAACGGGGGCCTTTACACGGCTTTACTCAAATACCTTATATACGATCAGAAAACCAGTTAGGACGTGTGTTAAAGTTATTAAATGGTAAACCACTAAACTAGATCGGCTTCATTACTATATATAAAAAAGCTAACAAATTCTAGCCATAAAGGTTTAGGTTTATTCAACGTAGGAACTTTTGAACTAAGATGTATAAGGTATGAGTCGACTTATGGAAAAATAAGATTAATAGAGCCGCTGACTTCGCAAAGTTATATAACATTATTAATTGTTATAAATACCCGTTATTACTTTAAGCTTCTCCATTTGGGGTAAAGGACTAATTCTTCCTTAAAGTAGGTTCAAAAGCTTAAATACTCTGAAACAATATCCTAAATAAGTTTTTAACTACTAATAATCTTAATTGCAATCCCCTAAACAACCAGGACGAATTAGATTATATGGTTCCATAGAGATTTGATATCTCTAATGAAAAGGTATAACTAAATATTATAAAAGTCTGTAATACGTTTTTCGGATTTAATAATATAACTATATAACTCTTTAAGGCTTATTAAGTTTATATTATAAGATGTATTCGTATCTTTAACAATAATTATCTTAGTGTATTGGTCTTTCTATACGTATAACGATAGTTAAAAATCTTAATAATAACTTAATTGAGAAATCGGGACTTATCGTAACTACGTTTTTAAATGCCGATCACACTAATTTCAGTATAGTTTAAAAAGCTAAAAGATATTATAATCCGGCGGATTTTATAATCCCTTTATTACTAAGGGTCTTATCAACGCCTAATACGAAGGAGTAATATTTAAAAAGTCCGCCGCCGATTCAGTTATAAATCTGATATACGATATTATATCCGCTATATCAATCTTTTATAAAGACATTTAAAAGGTATTCGACACCCTATTTTCCAACCGGCTTATTTTAAAAAATATGATATTGAAAGTTTTCAGTACTTTATTTTCCTTTGATAAAAGGTTTTGAACCGGTAAAGTAATGAAAGTACTATATTAAACGACGATTACGAGGGTTTTGAACCAAAGTTACGATGCTTTATGAAGTCCATTTTTTTCTCGATTTTTTACATAATTTATATATCAAACCTTATTAAACATTATATGGTCTAGTTTCTATATATATTAATAATAAGTTTATGTTTATGAACGTCGGGTGTAATAAATTTACACATCGCATAGTTTAAAGCTGATTTACAGAAAACGGATACGTAGGCGATGATCAACTGACTTGTTTTCGCCCCCCTCAAATCGAAACTCCTATACATTACCAAGCGCTAAGGTTTAACAAACTTTTCCAAACGTGGGAACCCTTTTATCTTCTTCGCTAAAGATCCGATTGACCCGGTTACGAACTTATTACCTAATATTAAGTTTTTGGGTATACGATAGTTGAAATTCTAATTCAACCGCGCTCTATTAAGGTAGGTATCCGTCGGAATACGTATAATAAGGGTTTTAAAAGTCACCCGATATTATAAAAGACTTTTACGTATATAATACAAGCATTCAGTATACCTTTTACGTATTATGACTATTAGCCGAATAGTTTTTATATTAATTCATCATTCGGAAAGTTCGTATTCCGGATACAGCGAAAAAAGTTTCAAAAAATAGGTTACGGTTACACTCGTCGATACTATAAGAGCTGTCGCCCCGTGATACAGAACTTCGCCTAGTGTTGTCGCCCTTAAGGACTCTAGCCTACCTTTCGGTAAAGTTTCTTTAAAATAACAACGGTTACGTTTTACTTATCAACTAAAATCTTTAATATTAGGCATCCACTTATATAACGAATCGGGGCGGCGTTAATAATGAAGGTTATAAAGGCCGTGACCTTTACTCCTATAGTTACTTTAACCGATAAACGAAAGGTACTCCGAGTAAACATAGCTCCCAAGAAATCCACCCAAATTTAGGCCCGTGTAATATAGGATACCCACGGTAATCTCTGAAACCTTTATTTACTGTAACGCTGGTTTAAAACGGTTGAAATACGTTTACGTCTCCTTGTAGCCAGTGACGAGTTTGTTAACTTTTTACGAAATATTTTGCTTACCCCGCGATTCTCGCCTAACTCCCTTAACAACCTTAAGGATGTGTTAATTAGAAAGGAATCAATAGTTATTTATCGAGGTTATTATTAAACTTAAATTAATACTGAATTACAATCTTAATTTACGGAACTGAACAAATTTTCCATAACAAGCGTTACGTCGGATACGGATACGTAATTTATCAAAAAGAGCATATAATTACAAGGTAGTCCGCTAACTTACACCCTAATACGTATATATTGAATGAGGGGACTATCGCCGCTTATCGATACCTCTTAGAAACTTCATAAAATACTTCAGGCGAAATAATGATATACATAAATAATCTTTTTCTAATTTTGAATTTAACTAATAATCCCGGTAACTTTTCCTCATGGGATTTCCGGGGTTTTTGCGACGTAATAGCGATGTTTCTAGAACCATATTATAATTTATAAAGCCATAGGTATATAGGTATCGACGGGAACAAGGTCGTAGATAAGCTCGCTAACTTAAGTATTTCGTCTTTTACTTTTATTCATCACGATAACCAAACTTTTACGAACGGAGTAAAATTTCTATTATGATCCCACTTTACAACTAATGAATATTATTATATTTTTAAAAGGAAATTAAGTTATTTTCGTACTTAAAACGCTAGGGCTTTACGCATACAATTAAACCTAAGCTCGAATTTAACACATTTCGCGGAGCCGGTAACCCTTTATATGTATCTTCGTTATTAAGAACCTTATTATACCGGTTTTCAATGATAAAATATGGATACGAAAACTTTATGCCATATTTCCAAAAGTTTCTGCTATTTAAAGCGAACGAAAACTGCTTCAGTTACGATGACGAGCGTAACTTAATTCACCCAATACATTATCCGGCTTTATGAAATGTCTAAAATCTTAAGCTGCGAGCTTTAAAAAAGCCTCCAAATAGGAGGATACGCGATATATATATATAAAAGGTCTTTATAAACCCTAACTTTTTCTGGGATTTCGCACGCGTTAAAAACTATTTTTCGAAAAATAGAAGAAATTAAATTATAGCCTTATAAGGCTTCGGTTAACTAATGCTGATCAAAAACACAGTTTATACCCACTAACATCTAAATATTAGTCCCGTCAGCTTATATATATACATCAATTACTATTATTAAGGGATATATCCCTCTATTGTCTTTACTATAGCCGTCATTAGAGCCTCAATCGCGGCCGCCCGTTGAACCCTCTCTTTTAGGAAAGGAGTTACGAATCTTAAAAAGGGATTTGTGGTAGCGATAGAGGAAGGGATACGATAGGCAATAAAAGCGATAACGGGGGAGGGAAAGACGGGTTAGGTAAAGATAAAACTCATCTTCCTCCCATTATTAACCTCATCGCTACCATCGACGACTGCCTAAACCGCTTTGGTAATGGGGCTCTGTTGTTTTGGTAAGGACGTTATCACGGCTTACGCCGCCCCCTCTTTCGCTGACTTTATGGCGGCGCATATGCGTAGTTGTAAAGTAGTTAGGCGCCTAAAAAGCGCTTTTACCGCGACGATAGCGTGATAAGCTATTAACGGCTCGATGATGTTAAAATCAATGGAAATATAACCGCCTTTACGTTTCGTTATTAACTTTATACATTAGGTTTAGCCTTTTACAACAAGGGCATTAAAGGGTTCATACGCGCATAATGTGTATATTTTATAACTTTCAAATTTCCAAAATAACTCCGTTACTAGCTCTAATAAATAGGGACCATTGGTAACCCATACAAAACTACGCCCTAGCTTCGATGGCGGAGCGGAGGCTATCTGAATGGATTAAAGAATAATAAAGGGGGGGGAGGAGGAGATCGAAGGGGCCGGAAGAGGGGTCGTGCTTAGGGTGCGTTTGCGGCGCTTAGAGCGCAACAACTCGCAGGCTTTAACGCGACGGGCCTAGATACGCGTAACAAAGTCTTTATGAATAAATAATGCTGGGAAAAGAGGGGTAAACTAAAGTACCTTAAATAAAGTAAAGACAAGGGAACGAAAATATCAGGATATAAAAGGACGTTTATTTTTTTAATTACTTTGGTAGCTAATTAAAAGAAGGTTTTCATTTAGGGGTTGTGTTGATGAAAAGACCTTTTTATATAGTACGAAAACTTTTAAACAACCGCGTATGTATAAGAGGTCCCCTTATTAATTTGGAACATTTTTAACTTTTACGCATGCGTTTGTAAACGTTTTACGTTCGTTCCTTCTCAAGGTGTTTACTTTTTTTTTTAAGCTCTAAGGGATCACTTTCTATCAAAGCACCAAAGCAGTCCCATCCCTAATGCGATTAGGCTTTAGGCGGGAACTAAGATGGCTACGTTACATAACTTAACTATGGCTACGGTTTACACGCTTACGGGTCTCTAAACTGCGGGGCACCCTAAGATCTTATTGGAGGGATGACAGAGGTTAGAAGGGGCTCATTCAGGCTATAAAGCCCCCAGTTTCGATCCTTTCCGCCGTCATCTACAGGTATATTTCATAGCAGCTAGTGCACTGCCTAGCGGCAGGCACTTCCCGGTGATGGTACAAAAAATAGAAAAAGTAAACCGAATTAATGGTAAAAAGGGACGGAGAAGTTTTCGGAGACGACGAAATCGAAAGGAGGATAGGATAGGGGGATATAACTTAATGTATAATAGCTTATACAGCTGGAATTGTTAGGATGTCCTATGTGCGAGCGACATTCCGAAGCAAAATATACTAATCAATGAATTCGAAAATGATAAAAACGAAAACGGGTTTATAATTCGAAACTTTACCATGACTTTTACGGGTAAGTATCAAGATACAAACGTCGGTTGAAAAAGCTACGATACAATGCCTTGATAACGTACGTGATCTAAGAAATTTATAAATGAATTCATTTTAGAAATATATTTTAAAAGGAGTCGATAAATAATTTGATTTTCTATAAAATTATTTTTAAGATACCCTTACTATATACTCTACGGTAAACTTGATATTCTTCAACCCGGTAAATAGGCAATATAAACTATAGGTATCCCAGAAATAAGTAAACAATCTTCATAAAATATATAGGTATCTTTAACTTATAAATATAGAATTAAACCTCGTTTTTTATCGCCGAATACAAAGAAGTTACCTTTAATACAAGGGATTGATATAATAAAATTCGCGTTCAAGGTATTAGGGTATAAATAAATAACATACTTCACGATGAAGTTAGTTATCGTTATTTGGTATAGCGGTAGTCGTATATCCTATACCTAAACTGTTAAATATGTTGGTGATATTAACTTTAAAAAAAAACTATTAGAAATGAAACGATAATGTTAGAATGAAGGTTTCGATAAAAATACAAAGAAGGATTATAACTAAAGTCATAATAGAATAGCTTAACAAGGATAAATGGTAAATGGTAAATTCGTGAAAAAATGAAGAAAGAGTGAGGTTTTATGAGTTACGATCAGGGTCGTTTTCATAAACATAGGCGAAAAGAGATCGGCAAAAACTATGTATTATACGTCACGTTAATAAGCGCGTTATACAGTGCAAGCGGCTCGGAATTAGTAAGGCTTAAACGTTAAATGGTATATTAGGAGGCGCGTTATACGACGCAGGTACCCCAGGATCAACAAGTCTTATATGTTATACAGCCCACGGCTAACTCATACTGGGCTCGTGTTTTATACGGATACGGTTCATACTTATCATTCAACCAGCGCGATATCGTAATTTTATAGGTTTTTCAATAAATGAGGAAGCATGTTATGGATTCAAGCTATTGACTTTTAAGTTTAAAGGTTACGTGATTATACACGTAATGGGATGCATAGTATCCGGTCCGGGTGCGGTCCGGATGCAGTTCGCAGGCATTATTTTCAAGGGAAAATAACAGGCCGTACACTGACCCTATATATAAGTCCTACAAGAAGAACCTTTGTAGTCTTTTTTAGTCTTCCTTTCCACCTCAATTGGTAACTCTATTGGGAACCTACTTCTAATACGTTGGTAGGTTCAACCATAACATATATAACCTATCACATGAATAGCTAACAACTTAAGTTTATAATATATCCATTTTTTGTTATAACATGATATATAGTAATATAATTAAGTTTGGTGTAGAGGGACTAGGCTAGAGCTATCGCTTAAGTCGGACGGACAATATTAATAATCCTGGATAATGAAAAAAAAAAAAAAAAAAACCATGCTAAGGAGCTGCTTTGGAGCTAGCGAAGAGGAGTGGCTCGGTTACGTGATTAAAGGGAGGGCACTCTGAGAAGCGGTTTCGAAGCATCGTGAAATTATAGAAACCACCAGTACTAAATCCCTGGTAACTACTAGCACAAGTACCAGCCTATAACATTATTCCAGGCTTACCTTTTTTATTGTTTTAAAAATGACTACGTGCCTGTAAAGCGTTTAAGAACCCAATAAAAGGTGGTAAAAAACGCTGGTGTATTAATAGCTGCAGTTTACCTACTGTGAAACGGTGTAAAACGCTGAAGCAATATGTAAAAAACAATAGTTTACCGTAAATCTTTTCGAAATGTGCTAGATACCCGTTTATAAGAAACGTAAAACTTTGTAATAATATATAAAAGTTTTTATCGTAGATTATTGTAATACGTCATAGAAAGTGACGGCGTTAATCCTCTTAGAACTTCTCTATAAATGATTCCCATAAACATTAAAATATTTAAACTTCTTATTTTTATTAACAACTTCCTTGTTCATTAATATAATATGATATTATACTCTTTTCACTTTTTATAATACGTTTCACACGATATATATCATATTATTTAACGTAACTATTTTTTACTGACTAATACAATAAATGATAGATTAATCACAAATATCAATAAATCTATTGTTAGTATAAGTTTGGCCATATAAAATTATTCATCTCCTATTAATGAACAGAAAATCATGTAAAGTATCATCTATCGATATATACTCTAACAATACTTGTAGACAAATATATTTTGAATGGGTTTTTCAATATTACGTGCGATTCGCATGAATTTCATTCAAAGAGTAAGTGTAAACGTCAATGAAAAATAAGGGTTAGTAATTTTACCGAATAAATCAATAATAGCGGAAAATACCTTTTTTATACCGTCTGTATTATAAACCGGACTTTTGACTATATATAAACACCTTTTAACCTTAACTTCGACATAAATAAGCCTATGAAAAGTTGTTCGAGATGTGCCTTGCGATCTATTCCAAGAACCAGAATAAGTTATCCAGTTTTTGAATCCTTTTGCTGTTATTTAAAAAAATTTCAATAACGTAGAAGCCTAGGTGATTGCCGCTAAAAAGGCTATAAGAGTTCAACGCGCCATTCAGTGCAAGATTGACAGACAGAGTAACAGTACCTTTGTATTATTTACGCCTATTCGTTCATGTAGTTTTCGCTCTATACAGCTTCTTAACTAGTAACGTGTAAATTGGGGGAAATTTTTATTTGAGTAATAAATATGAATGTTATGGCTAATTAATAGGTAACGAATCCAGTTAAATGATACGAATAGGTTTTTTATAGTTATTGAAATTATTGATAATAAATTGAGTATATCGATAGATATAGATTACGAGTTATTGGTTGAAAAAGGTTTAGACGTATATTCAAATAATGATATTGGAAAATACATAGACATTAGTTAGTTACCATCATTGTAATAATGAAGCAAACTTATACTTTTTATAGAATATTTGTAAATTAACTGTTTGTAAACAACTTGGTCCTTAGTAAAAATCGAATTCAATTCGCTTATAAGCTAATCGGAAAAGCTTTTTGTTATACTAGGTAGAGTTGTAACGAGATTCGAAAACATCGACGGCTGCGATATCTAACAAGCTTAAGAATGGTTGTTAAGTCGAGTAAACGTAACCCACTCATTTAACTACGACTTATCATTTTGAAATGTTTTATATATAAGAACGATTTAGTAAAGGTTTGTTTTGGGTTTATAAATTGTTTTCAACATGGTATTTAAACATAATTTCTTTTTCATTAATCATAATATAAACGGTAAGTAATTGGTAATGACAATTTCATTAGTTTGGGAGCGGGTTGAAAGTAATTAATACTAGTCAGTAAACGTAAAAACAGGGGTATTTACTACCCGTGATATTGAGTTTAGTAGCGTGAAAATCGAGAATAATTATAATACTATACTTATCATTAAGTTAGTATATATTTGTTGAGAAACAGTCAGGTTTATGATTTGAAAACAATTAATAAACTTCAAGTTCAAACCTGAATCGTTTGAAAGGGGAAAATTACTTATTAGAATTTTTTTCATACTTTATAATATAACCGTTATCATAGTTTATAAGAATTTGGTAAAATAGGTAATGCAATAAACGAAATCTTTAACCTTTATACAATGTTTCATAACTGGAATAAGTAAATGTTAAACAGGTTATATAAAATTTTATAATAGTGATATGTTATATAAAACGTATTAATACTAATGGTAAATGTGTTTTCATTATTCAACGGTAGGTATTATTTGTGGTGGAATAATAGTCAATGGTCATACAGTTAAGTCAACTATACTTACAGTTAGTTGATTGTACTAACTGAAAATTGACTGTAGTTTGGGGGATTTGAATGCAAGACAACATCAGTAGGTGACTAATTCAACGTGGGGCACGGGCCATATCATTTCGCCATACAAATTACTGTGAAGACCGGCTAGCACTCTGCTGAACTTAGAACTTCAAACTCATCAATCAATTTCAATACAGCATGTTACGTCAACCAACGTGATTAAAATTCACTCCATAGCAATTATAAAAGCCTACCAACACTAATCAGTACTTATTAGGTTAAATACAGATATATTAAGTATAAGAAAAGGCTACTTTCCGGTTATTTGGCTTTATTTAGGTCAGGTAAATGAAAGATTTTTTCGAAGCACCCTTATAATAACTTTTCAGTTTCCGCGGAAGTAAATACGGACTGCATTTAAATTGTGTAAGGTTTCGCGGAAATTACAAAACAGGCATCGGTATTTCTATTGAAAACACTAAATTATATTTAATAAACCAAACTTAGAAACGTTAAGATTAACTGCCTAAAATGCTTCAGGATAGTTAAGTTGGTAAACTTTTAAGTAAATATTATCGAGGTTACTATAATTGCAGATACTACTATTATGGGTACTATTATTACGAACTTTAAATTTAAACAACTGAATTTCGCTACCTATATTAAACACTAACTTTGACAGTAAATCTATGATCTACCTCTTTACACTATTATTTCACTTTTTACACCTTTTAATCTTCGTTATAATGGTTTTAGAACACGCCGGAATCAAAATTATGAACTACTTCGTTGAAAACTAGGTAATTACAGTTTTTGGCTTCATTTTCGCAAAGTATTACGTTAAAGACCTTTAGCTTTCGAACGCTGATGAAGAATTAAACCCCGAGCACTATACTAACATCACTACCCGACTTATACTCAATTTATACACTATAAGAACCATTTTAAAACATCGATCACTTGAAGACTTCTAAGAATGGTTTGGGAAATATACTTTAAATATATGGAAAAAGATAAATAAATAGGTTAACATAAGAAAAAATACTAAACTATATAACCGAGGAGTTAAACTCCCTGATTGAAAAAGGAAATAAAGGTAATCTGGTAAAATTATTTTACGAATTCATCAAAAATGAAGACCCCTAATGAAATAAAGCAAAGGGTAAAAGTATTTTGAACGATAGTATTTTTTCAAGCTTTTAAATCCATCTCAAAGGTTACGACTAAACCTGAACCAGTTTTTTAAATCCTTTTACCTAAGGTTTTCGATATGGTAGTATTATTAACCCTAAAGAATGAATTAAATTTCATGTTAAATTGTTTTAAATGAGTTAATCGAGTGCAAACCTCGATATACACCTTAACAATAGAATAATTATTACCAAATACGCGGAAACCTTGAAGTTCCTTTCACCTAAGCTTTTTAATATGTTCAGTTTAATAGGTAAATTAAGGGTGGTGAGACTATATACGCGAGCCTATTATAGGCACGATAACTAGCTTTTTCCCATAAAATATTTCTTGAGGCAAATATCCTATCCACTAATACTAATACTTTTTCATCCACTGGTTGAGGGATTCAAAAGGTCCCTACAACCAATATATCACTTTTTCTTTTCGTAATGTCCCTATAGCGAATACTAATTACGCGGTAATTATTACGTTTATTAAGATTTGAGGAAGAAAGCAGAAGTATAACGGTAAGCCATTTAACCTAATTAAAGTTAAGTTACGCCTGTTCTTTAATATTTGCCGCCAAATAAGGATTAAATTGCCAATATTCTACTCGTTATTTATCAGTATCCTTACCGGTGAAGCTAAGGATTACAACCTTGGTACTTAATGAATTGCTCCTTTTTCTGAAAGATCTATGACAATCTTGAAGTTTCTTTCGATTACAATGTTTACTTTTCCCAATACTACGTAAATAGGAACAATATTTGGAAATTTTATATGTTGGATTATAATAAAGATTTGAAAAGTTAGATAGAAGATGTTTTTTTTAGACATTTGATAGGCTGATGTTTTGTTAACAAACAATGTGAAATATAGGAGTTAGCGAAGACATATTTTGCTAATAAATCCGGTTAGTTGTTAAGAGTCATAAAATTCTAGAATACGTCTGGTAATTCTTTAACGCCACTTGTGAAAGTTTTTTTTATAGCTAATTACAATGTTTGTTTCCAATTGTAATAACATGGGTCCCGAATTTGACTAATATATACCCTTAAGTTCTATAGTTTAGCGATAATGAAGAAGACTCTGTTCAAGATTATTATATAGATAGAAAGTACAATAATCCGGATTGATATGGTTAATGGAATCCCAGAACTTAGGAACGTGATTACTGAGCTATATATAAAAAATTATACTTCTTTTCATTATGATTTTCAAGTTAACCGTGAAAATTTACTTTCAATACAAGACAATATTGGATTTTCAGTAAATAGGGTTGCTAGATAACACGTTATACTATTGCTAAACGTAAATGGAACCAGGGAATATATTATATGCAATACAACTTTACCTTTCATCGAAGATTCGGTAAAAAAAGTCGTAAACTTTAAAGGAAAAGAGGTTGAAAAGGAGGAAAACTTACCTATTACTTTTGGTTTATACAAAGATACTTGAACCAATCCGGAAATAACGTAATAATTTGTCGACCACGACTTTTTGTGTCGTTCGATAGGTGAAGGTCTTTTCTTCCATTATCATGATAAAACTATAGCCCCAATACCTTCTTACTTTTCTAGATAGTTAAGCAGAGTAAGTGTTTCGAGATATTATGTTATATATTAGGGTAGTATGTCATTGAACAAGAGGCTATTCGTAATAAGTCGCTTTACGAAGGGATATTAATACTGTTATAAAATTTGACTATATGTATATTGGTAAAGCTAAAGTTGGGTTTGGCCTCGAAAATGATTATTTTCACTGAGATCAATGATTGTCATTACCGTCGTTGGTTTTACTGTTTTTCACACTTTAAAATGCCTTATTCCCTTTTTCCTTTGCTTTAAGAAGACCGAAAACTTTGTTGTTAACATTAACATTTAAATAGATAAACTAGTTGAGGTTAATAGAGTCTACATATTTATATTGAATATTAAATATAGATAATTCTCGTTCCACGTCTTAGAGTTGAATACATGGTATTGAATGTGACGGAGTAAGAATATCGTTCACTCTATCGTTGGTTCAACTACTAAGCAACTCAAAGGTTATATAAGGTTTTAAAGGCGACTTGTTACAAAGATATGGACTTACAGGAGTTGAGAACAATTAAACGGATTTGTTATTACTACCTAATATATTTCAAACCCCTTTTAAAACTTAAGTTCTTGTTAAAAGAAAATTGAAACGTTAACTCTCAAGTTTTCATCGACGAGTTTTACCTGGAAGGCCAGTTGATACTTTATGTTGTTAATTTTATTTTGGGATTTTAAGGCGTTAGGTTTCTTAGAATAATTATGTCGAAGGAAATAAGGGAGGCATGATGTACTTTGAGAATTTATATGTACTGGAGACCCCTAAATTGTGAAGTTTACAATATCGATATTAATTTTATTATAACCAAGTTTTAAACTTATATTGAGTCGATAGGGATTAAATATAAAGAGGTTTCTGTGAAGGCCCATGAAGGTATTGGTAAGGTTGACAAGACTCATATATTTTTGAAAAGAACTTACGATATTTTTTCTTTCAAAATTAAAACCTAAACCAATTAAAATATATAGCTTTAAATAGTTGTCAAAGGTTCTATGAATAATATGAGGCTTAACGGTTTCATACCCACTTTATAAGTATTTGAAGCCCACCTATATATAATAAATAAACCGTCACAATAGTTCAATATTTGAAAGCGTGCTATGGCATATAACTCTGTCTTGAAGAAATTGAGAAAATAGTTGGATTAACGACGCCATTCATACAAGAAACGGACCATCGACAATGAATGTACTATCTTTATCCTTTGAAAGTAAAATACTTACAAAACGAAAACTAGGAAGATGGGAAAGACCCTACAAGATATTAAGTATCGCTAACCTTGATTTAGCGGTTTAAATCATTAATAGCTTTGTCACTTTCCCTACTACACAAGTTAAACTATATAAAGAAAACTAAATTAAATAGAGATCCTTACGTCTAAGACCTACAAGCCGAATTGATTAACTATCATAACTTTCCCAAATCGATTGTTAACAAATCGATGGAATATTAACTGCGTGGAAACGTACTAAAAAGAAGCGTATATACTGAAAAAGAGGACTGTAACGAGGATGACAAGCCTTGAGGGTATGTATAACAGCATAAGTGTTGGAAAAATAGAAGTTTAACGGAAAAAATACCTTCAAGTTGCGTATTAAAGGCATTATTAATACACCGGGCAAAGCTTTTGAGGGAAGCGACCTGATGAAGAGTATCAGCATCCCCTTATAAGAGGTTGTTTAAATTTTACCGTTGAGTAAAATTAAAAGTTAATAAGATATAATCATTAGATCTAAACCTATTTTCGAAGTTCAGGATAAAATCACAAACCGACAGTACGAAAAGTTACGGCTAATCGTTTAAAAATACGGTGATAGAGGTAAGTATTAAATCCTCACTTAATTGTTTATAATCCATAAAATCAGTTAGCACTTGATCGTTGACATGGCTGCCAGTTTAACTGTTGGAGTAAGCGGTCAATTTACACTTGATAGCAATGATAAAAGTCAACGTACATGTAATTACGCACTAATTCTTAGGGAATTATACTATTATAACCAACGAAAAAACTAAGGGAAAAATTTCCAGCCGTTATGGTAATACGCTACATTAAAAATTTATATGGATTGGCCTAAATATACATTTATTGATTTTTAACGCACTGGTAGTATAGAGAATTGTGATTCATAATAAATATGACTTACGCTAGGTAAATGGCTACCTGATTATAGGAGGGATGTATAGAGGATAAGGCAGACTCACGAGCACTAGTTAGACTAGAAACAACCACAATACACATCCACCCTTCACCCCTCAAATATCCCTCCGAGATCTCCCACTTTCCATTGTAACCATCTGGTGACCGGTTTCAGAAAACTTTTACCTTACAAACCTCCTGATTCGCAGTCAGAAAAAACGAGAAGACACCAAACCAGAACACGAGAAAATACCAAACGAGAACGAAAGAACAACGAAAGAGAGCGAGAACACACTAGAAGAGAATAAGAACGCACCGAATTAGAATTAGTACAACGAGAAAGATGACGAGAATAAAGACAGCGAGACCGAGATATCCAGAGCTGACTACTTGAAACTGGATCTAATTGGGTTAGAAAAACAAGCTGAGGAAAAAAATATCCAAATTCGTAAACCTAATTCGATAAACACAACCACCTAACATCCCCACTATTTTAATAGTTTTTATTATCTTAAAAACACAGCAATATCAATTGGCTACAGAAATTATACAATTGCCATCGATCGATCTTTCGTTGTCGAACAAAATAAGTTCTATACGAATATTCGTTAGATAAGCCAGTGAAAACGCAAATAACTACGTTGATGATGCCGATATTGCAACGGAAACATAATTTTGAGATAATATACTCTTTGAAAACTTGTGTCAAAGCTATTTTATAATTCGAAAGAAAGAGGAAGCTTCCAAATAGTATGAAATTATATTGGGAGAAGAACGCTGAAAATGAGATAGGTTCCAAACTCTCTTTACTACTCGGTTTAAATCCCGCTCGATCATAATAAACACTGATGTCTCGGCTAAAGTAAACTTACTCGGATATCGCCCTAACGAATTGCTGATTAAGTAAATTCTCAAAGTAGATTGCCTCACTGTTCAATGCTTCTATATACTATAAAAAGAATTAAGGAACATATTTTTAACCCATTTTATGGATAAAGGATAGGAATCGGATTTAATATTACAAACAAAAATTACTAATCACCTGGTTTTCAAAAATATAATAAAATAGTGCCGAATATAAAGAGATAAGATTACCTACAACGTTATATAAAAAACTTTAATCTTGGTAGATGTGGTCTCTACTCGTAACAAAAACCCTTTCTTTACAAAAAACAAAAACCGAAATAACGTACAAGAGTACCTGACAAAAGCAATACTTGCTAAAGCAATGTAAACATTGAAATTGATATGAAAATAAATCGGCAGACTGACTTTTTAGGGTAATAGAGAAAATACTCTTTACAACCCACAAAATACTCGTGAATACTGAAACCAACATTAGGCCTATTTTTAATTCGCTCCCTAGGAAACTATAATGGACTTACGAGGCACCCAGAACAATGGTCCATATCAACGAAAAATAATACCTATAATGGATAACAAGTTTAAAATAACGTATAAACATGCTTTAATTATGGAACCATTTTTGGGTCATGTAACTGATTTTATAATTATCCTTATCTCCGACAACCGTAGGTAAACACATATCAAATAATAAACTTTAGACTAATAAGACGAGTAATTCAGGAGGGATTACGAATATAGAACGATATTAAATGAAAAATGTACAAGCTTTCGTTTATAACATTAATAAATTGAACAGAATACCAGGAGTTTTATCCTATATTGAATATTAATTATACCAATCATTTATATTAAGCGGATTCGTGTGAATAAAAAGGTAATAGATAAGATACTGGGATTGACCCTAATAGACGATGATATATTGACGACTAATATTAATATACTCGTGATAATTGGTAATATACTCGTTAATATGAAGGAAAAGATGAAAAGATTAAAGAAATTATACCTGTTTTAGCTACTAAACGCCGCAAAGTTCGAACTAAAAGACATTTAAACCCATACACTGCCACTAATGATAAATAAAGGACCCTCTACTCGTACGAAACCGAACTTTTCTTACCCTCGAACTTTGCAATCTTAAACCATACTATCGTTAAGCTAGGCAAGAAAAAAAAGTTTTTTAAGGGCCTCGTTTGATTCCGCAACTCTATACAAAGAAAATATAAAACGAATAATACGAGGAAAATAAAATTCACCGTTGCTATTCGAGCATTTTGAAGTTTTCCTGAAAAACTCTTTAATAAAATGATCATACTACAAGAGAATTACCCGAAAAATACTCTAAAATAACTTTTGAATCGTAATTCCGTTATCTATCGGCAGATAGCGAAGGTGTATTACCTTAATACTATTCCATGTATACAAATGAAAGAAAAATTGAAAAAGAAACGTAAGTGTACAGTATCTATGTACATAACAGTAATAGCAGTAATAAAGAATATAGTTATACCAAAAACGATAAAAACCTAATTCGTTTATATTTAGGAGGATACCTACTACATTTATATAGGACGATACTTAGTTGATAACCTGTTTCTCGTTAAACTTGTTATATGAGATAAAGAAAATCGCCTAAAAGTGACAATTCAGATAGCGAATCTGCTTATAACGAAAACGATATTTAATGGAAACCGTATAAAGATATCGACTTACGTTTCATTTCCTATTATTATTTGAGGCGTTGTATCTTTGGTTTAGATATTTGATATAGTTCATTATGCCTTGTATAATTTATTTTGAAGTTATAATTAACTTGTTTGAAGAAATGTTCTTACATTTATAAGCGAGGGTAGACAATTAATTGGTATTCCTATGAAACTGTCATGGACCCATTCCGTTGGCCATTAAGCCTATAGGTTACGTGACTATGCACGTAACGGGATAGGCTTAGGCCCAGCCCGTGCAGGAACTGGGTATAAGACAAACACGACCCGTGTATGGACAAGGCACGGTCCTTTCACGGCACGCGTAAGGACACGTAACGGGCTGGGCATTAACCCTGTCTAAGGGCCCTATACATTGGGCTATGGTAGCTTTTTCTAGTTTTCCTTCGTACTTTAACAGTAAATCCCTTTTAATACCTATTTGGTTTACTATTATAGGTTAAATTATGATATGCTATTAAGGTTTATTTTTATTTTTCCGAAAAAATACTATATAGAATAGACGAATTGATGGTAAAAGCTAATAATAAGGCGTTATACTTTAATATTATCGGGGAATATAGGCTGTAGGAAAATACCTAATTCCCTACCTTTATAAATATACCTCCTGCCTATCCGAAGCCAATTTAAATCGATATCTTTCGTTTACAAAATACCGTAAGTTATATTGCATCGTCTGTTAAATAATTGTAATAACCTGGTTAATCAACTTTAACTATTGACCTTACGTTTAACTTCGTTTGGGATGTTGCGAAAATCCAATAATTCGAAACTAAATTAGCCGTAATTTGCGTTGGATTTTTCCTGGTTTAAGGCGGACAAAAACGACATGACCCACCGAAATATAACGAATCTTCTTTTACGTAAACGGTGACGCGCCAAAAGATCGAATTTATACTAAAAGCGGATGAAATATAAATCCAAAAATGTCAATACGCGTTTTTATACGTATAGGGATATTATATGGTGACGATAAAGTAAACGGTTACGACTTATTACGAAACCGGGGGATATAAAGGTAGGTATAATATAGAAAAGTTTTTCGATTATATCGAGGCGACTTTCAGTGACCTTTACTGTACGGATAAAACATTAGTCTCATTTGAAGGCTTGGTTATAAGTAATAAAGAACTATAAGTATCCTTTTTTTATTAGGTTTGAAATTCTTTTAGTTTAAGTAGGCGGCCTAATTTTCCTTCGGCTGTAAAGTATAATTACTTACGTTTCTGCATAACGCTAAATATTTGCGACAAGTCTATTACGAAAAATGTTAATCAAGTAAACTTTATCGTAGCTTTGGAGAAATATCGTAAACTTGCCGACGAGTTGAAGTCTTTAAACTCAAAACAGCATTTTAGTCGTTAGCTAACGGGATCCGTTTAAAGCTAACGACTGGATGATAATACGGTTATAACAAAAGTCCACGTTTTTTAAACGCCTTCTTTAAGAGGTTGTGGTGATCGTAGATAATCCTTTCAATATCGCTGTTAATTATCTTTATAAATCCGCTTGGTACATACTTAAAACGAGGAACGTAAGGCGACGTAAACGATAATAAAGGAAAGTTAAGCTAGGTTTACCTCGAGGCGTCATATGAGTTATGGTTTACAGAAATATTTTTAACATAGTTATGACCTTCACCTGATATTACTTCTTACTTAAGTATATATGGCCGAAGTTGCAAAGGTAAAGAAAGGTTTTCTATTAAAGGTGACGAAGGAAACCTTACTCCTAAACATAATATCGTTTAGGAGTTACATAGCCTAAACAGTTTAATTATAAAATCTAGTAAAAGAAATAATTTAATTAAAATACGTAGAAATAAAAAACAATTCCTTATACTTATACTTTTTAATAACACCTACGTTTTCAATATTTCAATAGATATTAATTGTAATTATTATTATATTATAAACGAGGCTTTCATATAACAATTAAGGTCAAAGTAAACTCGGCTATTATATCCGCGAAATTTTAAAACGATATAAGGGTTATGGTAAAACAGGTGTATTACCTAAATAGCCTAGTTTGTATAAATATTGATAAATAGTTAATCCTGATATTAATATATATTATTTATTGAATAACGCGGAATATCATTTTAGAAATACCTTGAATATAATACTAATAGGTTACCTTGAACACGGGCGTTAGTCGTTGAATAATTTAAAGTTAAAAAAGCTTAATTATCGACGTAATATTGATACGCCTTAAAATGAAAGATATATAAAGCGTAATAGGTTCGGTTTTTTTCGGGTTAGCGTAATGTTTGTACGGAAAGGTATAGAATATAAAAAACCTGTCTCGGATAGCTTACATTATAAGCTTTAACTAGATAACTCAGATTTTACAAGTAACGAAAACGATTACGGTTAAGGAGGAAAAGGGTGAGTCGTATTTTTTACCGGAATTAACGGCATTTCGCAGCTTATTCAACAAAAATAAGGCTATGGACTTATACTTACACAAGGAGAAACTTAATTACGATATTTATATTAAACCAAACGAAGATAAATCTTTACCAAACCGATTTAAAAAGCCTTTATACTCGATATTACGAAATTAGTCTCTTAAACTCCGACGACAAATTACTAAATTGGTAAATAAGGGTTAGGTTCGGGCGAGCTCCTTATTGGCGACGGTACTGGTATTACTAATTCATAAACCGGGAAGGGGATAACGGTTTCATATCAATTATCAGGTACTAAATAAAATTACAAAATAAAACTGTTTTCCTTTACCTTTAATTAAAAAAAAACCCTACGTACGTTGTTGAAATCGATATAGATTATAAAGTTGGATATTCGAACAGTATTTTACCGTATTCGAGTAACACCCGAATAGGAGAAATTAACGGCGTTTCGCATGCTATTCGGGTTATTTGAATAACTAATCACCCCTTTTAAATTAGCGAAAACTCCGGTGATATTCCAACGATATATCAATTATATAATGGCAAACATCTTAAATAATTTCGTTATTACGTATTTAGATGAAGTCCTGGTCTTTTTAAAAAAAATACTAAAAAAAACCCATATGGTGAAAGTTCGCGTGGTTTTAGGACGTCTTGGTAATAAAGTTCTAAATCTATAGTTAAAAAAGTATAATTTCGTAGTTCAAAAGGTAAAATACTTGGGCTTTATTATAACGGTTGAAATAAGTATCCGGGTCGACCTCAAAAAAGTCCGGGTAATCCGCGAGTAGGAGTTACTACGTATGGTTCGGAAGGTTCGTAGTTTTTTGGGGTTTTCCAATTTTTATAGAGATTTTATCAGTAATTTATTAAAGTTGGTGGATTATTTTATTTGTCGAACGAAATAAGATATTCCTTCAGCTTGGATGAAGCGGGAAAAACAGGCATTTCCGACCTTAAAAGATATCTTTATTACGATCCCGATTTTAGTATATTAAAATCCAGATCGGCTAATAGTAATGGAAATTAATTGTTCGGAAACGACGTTAAAAGGGTATTTGTCGTAATGGAACGAGGATGGTATTTTAAAGCTAATAGCTTACCATTCCGTACGATTAACGGATACGGAACGCAACTATACTATTTACGATAAGGAACTCCTCGTCATAATGTCCTATTTAAAAACTTATTCTTTTAAGCTACGTAGTATTCGTATACAGTTTACGATTTTAATGGATTATAAGGGATTAGAGTATTTTTTTTACCGTGATTAATTTCGGAACGTTAAGCTAAATAGGCTGAGATCCTTTCGATTTTTCAATATTACTCACGGTACAGGCCTGTAATTTAGAGCGCCCGTTCGAATACGTTAACTTATAGGTCATAAGATAAACCCAAAATTAAAAAAACGTCGTGCGTATATTTTTCAACCCATTTTCATTACTATATTAACCATAGTATTAATAAACTTATATATTGAAAAAATATACATTACGAAGGGTTAGTTAAAGAAGTTAAGCAAGATTGAGGCCAGGTTGTTTAATTACGATAACATATATTCAAAGGGGGGATTGGGGGCTTTCAAGGGGTCACTGAAAACGACACCACCCCGGGCCCGGCCCGCATCCGAGTTGTTATCGGAAATAACGTTAAGGGATTTTAATACGGCGACGCCGGCGATACTGCCGCGGGCCCGGCCCGCGTGAAGCCCGCCGGTATCGTCAACGCCGGGTAATTCCCTTGTTCTTGGACCGGGTATATAAGCGAAATTATAGAACCAAAGAATAACGAATGACCTGTCATATAAGGTTCGTCTTTCAATGGTTTCCGAAAACTTGAAACATTTTTCACTTAAGGTAGGATAATTAATATAAATTATAAATTACAGGATCAACGCGTGAAGGGTATTACGTTATCGAAGTTATTTATAATTACTAAGCTATGAATTATTATTACCGAGGATATTATAACAAACCTACGATTCGCCTATTATAGGTTATTCGGGAAAATATATTTCACTTCGTGTTTTCTAACAAGATTACTATTAAAAGGGGATAATCTTAGATATTCAACGTTTGTATCGAATATATATATAATATAACGGGATGAAACCTTATCGTACTTTATAGCAAAGTTTACTTTAACCTCTCTCTATTTTAGACCGATATTAAGCGTACATTTCGGTCGACTTTTTAGTCAACTTATCAATCATGAATAAGAACTTTCGATATTTACTGGTTATTACAGATCGTATTTTCAAATTTATTCAATTGAAGACTATGTGGTTTATGATTACGGATATTTATGCGAAGCGCTTCTAAAATGTATAATGGAAATTTTATAAGTTTTTAGCTTTTATTATTAATAACCGCAATTCGAATTAAATCAGGGTATTCTAAACGACATTTCATTTTCTAATAAGAGTCGAACAACTTTTATTCACGGCGTATTACTTACAAATAGATAACGGTATTGAACGGATGATCTAAAAGATCTAAAAGTACTTACGTATCGTGATTGTCTTTTCGTAATACGACTAAAATTTCGTATTTACCCGTTTATGAATTTACGTTGAATAACCGTAATTTGAGGATTACCGGGTTTAAAGTAATTCATCAGGTAAATTGGTACGAAATATAACTTATTTTGAAGATAAATAGAGATACGAAGTGGTTAATCAATGTAATGAGGTAAATTATTACTTTTTTACTCATTTAATTTAGGGGATGAAATTATCTTAGGCGGTAATAACTTATATTTAATAGCGAATAAAAACAACGGCAAATCGTAAACGACGTCCGGCGAAGCGATATAAAGTAGAAAATTGGATTGAGCTAAGCCTTCGCAATATGAGAACTAACTACCTAAACAAAAAAAGTCGATTAATTTCATAATTAATACCGGGTAATCGGTATTTCAAACCCCTTAAATAAACGTACAGTTTCGGATCCCTTTTCTTTATAAGTTTTATTCGACATTTACCCGGGACTAGGTTACATAAAAGATAATATAGGGAAAAGTAAATACAAGGAATTTAAAGTATAAAATATCTTCGCGACAAAAACGGAGAGGGAAGGGGTTCATTAGGTATTAGTCAAGTAAAAGAGTCATATCAAGCCGAAATGGAAATTACTAAAGAATTCTTAGTATAATATAACCCAAACAGATTAGAAACGGAATATGGAAATACTTAGGTTTAAGATAGCCCGGTATTTTGAAGACGGCGATAAAATTATACTAAACGATAAACGCGAGGTAAGCCGCTTACATCTCAGAAATAACACTTTACTAATAAATGAAAAGGAAATTTTATTACTAAATAAGGTTATAATATATTAGTTGGTGCAAATGAACATTATCCGATTATGTCGGATAATATCCGACCGTAAAGCGGTTTTCATTACGTTTTAATGAAGGTTTACCTATTTATTATTATTATCCTTATTCGGATTTAACTAATACCGGCGTTACTAACGTTAAAAGACCTATTACGACTAGCTCCGAACGTTAGACAATAATAAAAAAGGGGAACAGTAAAAGGTATAACGAGAACCGGTAAAAGCCGAAGAGGAGGATTAATACAAAGCGGGCCGTACACAAGGCGACATTAAAAAAGTCGGATAACGCAAAAAAGGGCCGACGTTAAAAAAGGCCGATAACGAATAATACAAAAACGGACAGACGTTAAGAAAAGCCGACGATAAAGGATAGCGTTAGGAAAAACGGGCGTTAGATAAAATTGACAATAACGGTAAATAATGGATAAAGCGAGGGGCGGAGCGAAAGGAGTAACCTTTTAAACAGGTTATTAAAAATTTAAATACGTTAGTTTAAACCCGGATAACGCGATAGGCTCAGGTACGATCCTATACCCGCTCGCGGTCGGCTCAATTAACTCGTTTTCATAAAAAAATTGCAAATAAAATACGAACGAAATCGAGAATAATATAATTAAGCCCTAAAATTCATTCGTAATATTTGGTAAGCTGTAGCTTATATTAACTTCAAAATATATAACTTAAATAACGATATTAATTTCACTTTTCAAACTAAAACCACGAAAATTCATTTGGCGGTAATTAAAAGGGGCCGGGGCGTAAACGCTTTGCATTAAAGCTCAGTTAATTAAGTACATTCTATTTCAATAAATAGGTGACATAGTAAAAGTCGATGAAAGTGTCTAGTGTAAGTAAGGACCCAAAAGAAAAGGAAGGTGTAGACATAAAGCTAAAAAAAGTAACGGCCTGTACGACCGGAATATTAAAAACTCCCTACGCCCGAGCGTTATTACAAAGCTGGGTAAACTGATTAATTAACTCGGAAAACGCGGGGGTAGAAACGGGTTAATAATCCGGAATATTCCCTTAACGCGTACGCGTAAAGGATATGATGTAATCCCTATCTTTTATCGTAATAATCAACTAACTTCAAAGAACACGTAAACCGGATAAAGCCGCAAATAAACTTATTTCTTAAATATATTACGAAAAGGAATTAATATGCGGTTAGCCTTTTATAAAGCTTTTTTATAAGTCTACCTTACTATAAACCTTCTGATATACATAATACCCTTATATACAATAAACTCGAACGTAAGACAAGAAAACACTAAAATTTAAAAGCCGTTCAATACATGATATATAGGCGTCTTTAGTTTATAATGGAAAAAGCATATTTTTACCTTTATTATCCCCGAAAACAAAAAGATCACCTATGACGCGAAAAGGTTATAACGGGTAATTAGTAGTAAGGCATCGGTATATCATTAAATAACATACATTATAATAAGGATCTTTACTCCCTTGGAAAACACCGGTAATAACATAACTGAGGTTGAAACCGTGAAATACGTCGGTTATAATAATGAATTAGGTCAAAAGATAGAGATATATAAACTTAAATACCTAGCTAATTTACATAAAAGAAAGGGAAAAAAATTATAATTAGGTAATTAGCAAAAGAGAGGAGGGGGGGGGGGCGATAGTATAAAAGGGAAAAGGAAGAAATTTTAAAGGCTATATAAAAGCGTTCGTATTTATAAAGACTAACGGACCGAATTCAGCTAAGGTTATGTATTTTATGGGACGCGTTACTCGATATGAAAAACAAAAGCGTAACTTTACACGATACGTTAACAAACGCGTTATATAACGTCCACGTGAAAAAAGATACCTTATACGACGCGTTACAATAAGTTATCAGATACGTTATACGGCGTCGGCGGTAAAAAGGATACTTTACTTAACGCGTTAACAGGTACGTTATACGGCGCCGACGGCAAAAAGGAGGCATTATACGATGCGTCAGCGGATACTTTATACGGCGCCGACGATATAAAATAGAACGGCTGAAATTTTATACAATATATTAAGCGTAATATTACCAGCTTACGTTTGATCCGCGTACTAGCCAAGCACGGCTCGCGTTCGGTATTTATCCAAAAGGGAGTTGTAACCCTTATAATGTCTGGAGAAAAGGGGGTATATCATAGACTTAGGTCATTAGCCATTTAGCCTATAGGTTACGTAACTTTGCATGTTACGGGATAGGCCTAGGCCCAGCCTGGACGCGAACTGGGTACAAGCCGGATACGGCCTGTACAGGGATAGGGCATAGTTAGTATACGGCACGTGTAAAGGCACGTAACGGGCTAGGCATTAACCCTACCTAAAGGCCCTACACGTTGGGCCACGGTAGCCTCTTCTAGTCTTCCTCCACACCTCAATGGTAAATCTCATTTGTCACCTACTTGGCTTACTATTGTAGGTTGGACCATAACAGGAACACCGTATAAATAAATTGATTTTTAATATTTAACCGGCTTATATAGACAAAGTCCTATCAAATATTCGCAGATAATTTTAAAATTTTTGTTCATCGTTGAAGAAATCAAGTATAAGCGGAGAAAATGTTTCAGAATGAGATAACGAAGAGGATAATAACGATAGCGAAAAAAAGTCGAACACTAACGAAAAGAATTGGAAATTCATGCGAAAATGAAAGGAATTTTTCGATTTCGCCGAATACGCCTCATAAGGGAAATACCCGAAATAGAGAAATTTTTATATTTGAGGGAAACCAATTACTAGCAAAAATTCTTAGGAAATATGAGTGGGGGAATGTTGGGCATTATTAGAATGGTTTGTTTGAAATACGTTTTCATTATACCTACCGAAAATAAAAACGAAATATACGCGAATAATGATGAAACAAATACAAACTCTAAAGAAATCACTATATACAAAATTGAGGAGAAAATAAATACTGTTATTGCGAAACGGAGCGGGTACGTAAAGAGAAAACCGAGAAGATTTATTGCGTTCGACGAGGTACAGAAAAAACCCATTTGAAAACATTCTAATATCGTTAATTATTTGTTACGTTTTCCTGCTTAGAGTATATTAATTCGGAGCTCAATGAAAGAGAGAAAAGGAAAATAACTTTCTGATTACTTCATATTATTACCACCACTTATTAAACTGTCAATTTTGGATTACAACGGCAGAATTAATTAGGGGTTAAATAGCCAAAATAATAACATGTTTACGTTACGGGAGTCAAAAGTTAAGAAAAACCGAATGACATTTTCAAACATTCTGGTATATAAATATCAACGATAATAAAAATGGATAGAAAAAAAAAGGGAAAGATAATAAAGCCTTTCCTAATATTCGACAAAACTATACTAATACCAATTGCATAAAACAACAATCTTAATAAAAACATTAAACGTCGTCTTAAATAAAGAATATTGGACGATTCTCAGTGTAATCTTATGAAGCATTGGTTTAAGTTGTCCGGTATCTATGTTGAAGATATAAGTAAAACAAACGAAGCCGAAGAATCCGCTAACAATAAATATCTACAATTGGGCAAGAAAAAGGGTGTAGGGTTATAATTAGCCAAAAGGCTTACATATAAAAAGAAAGATATATTAGAATTCAGTTTCAAGGATATACAAATAGTTAACCTAGTTACTTATTTCATTCAATTCGAAGTAAATAACATGCAGTTTGGGTTGAAAAAGCTCAGTTACTTATAGGATAAGGTTGCTTTCGCTTAGAAATTCCATACTAAGATAGAGGTAGTAGGAGGTTTTATCTGAAGTCAATTTAAATAGGGTATATACTCGCGTTACCTTCCGAAAAAAAGATAGTAAATATCGATTCGTTTACAACTACATTCCGGTTAAAAGTTATTAAATGAAGCTATAATAGCTAACTTATTAAGAAAACAAAGTTTTCGACTCCTTTATTTAAGGCGACCACGACGTTTTTTTTTTTTTGGAGGGGGGGGGTGACGTAGCGAATTGGTACTGGGGTATTCTTATTACTTCGTTTTATAAGTTTAAAATAGCATTTATTATACCTCGCACATGATATTTGATACTAATAATACCTTAGGGGATGAAAAGAAGTATGCATAATTATTATGTACTCAGCGACATTATATTTGATGAATGGCTATTGCTAAGCAGCGAGAACGATGTGAAAGTTCGCAAAATAAACCATTTTGACGATAAAAATAGTACAAAAATTGGCGAAAACGCCACAAGAAATGATCGAAAGAATACGATAATTAGGGAACCAATTCTATCCTTGCTGATAAGGTATAATGATACCTGTAAAGCGACTTTAGACGTGTATATTAACTACCTCAATATATTATTACGTATATTTAAATTGATGTTTAATTTTATACACTTTGAGTACTTTTTTCGTCTTGAGTTCGGGAAAATCAGCTTTACTCCTTACGAAGATATCTTGTTCTGGAGTTATATAAACACGTTAGTCTTTCAATTGTTACGAAGAAAAGTTCGGCCGTTTGAAAAACATCGAAAGAGATTCGAAATATGGGTGAAACCCTAAAATTAACCTATTTTGTCAAAAATATTAAACAAATTTATTTACTTTACATTTCACGTCGCGGGATATATATTTGACGAGGTATTATGGACGACGATCCTAATTACATCTTACATAAAAATGTTTCCCAATATAACCTCAATAGGGAAATCGCGAGGAAAATTTAATAGGCTTTTAAAGACTTTAATTGGAGAAAAGAAGATGCTGATGCTTTCTTTAACATATGCTTCACTATATAGCAAAAAGTTACGACAACTCCAAATTTCTTACTTTAATATCACTTAGCCACGGATGCATCTATAAAAGGTATCTTTTATATCGCTTTTTAGTTAAATGAATTGCCGATAGGTACTAAGATTATCAACAAGTTAATACCTTACACGAAAATCTGTTTTTTTATTTTTTTGAAACTGAACGATGCATACACGATATATACAATCAGCTAAAAAAAGGCACTGGTTACAATTAAATATTTAAAAGAAGCGAAACTTGGGTGATTAAGTTGCCTTTAATAACAATGATTTAGACTAACCACGCAAATCTTATTTATTTGTTAACGAGCCCGAGAATACCTATAAGAAGAATCACACAATAGGTAAATACGTCATGGAATTTGACACGAGAATCATGTATCTCCCTAATTTAAATAAAATAATTGAAGTTCTTAATGAAACATTGAGACTATTGGGTCTAACTATGAAAATTTGAAATTTCAATTCAAACGGATTGCCGTGAATAGTGAGAGAATGTTTGCTCGTAATACCTGAGATGTTAAAGGATCTAAGAACGGAAATTTTCTTATTATACGAGTATTAAGTACAGGATAAATGTTGCGACTAAGCTTAATGATAGCGACCGTATGTATCTATAAAAAAAACGGGTATAGGGATAGTGTAAGGTATCTTATAGGCGTTTATAAGATAATTATTGAATTATTATCACAAGTCAAAAGAAAGGTAAAGCGCGATTTTCTACAATTTTATATTTAAAACGGCGTATTATTATAGCGAAAACTCGGTGAAGGGGACATTTTTCATGTGAGAAAATATAAGTTACCTCGGGCATTAAAATCGGCTCACGACATTTACTGATATTTCACCGTGGTTTGAACCCTTTACAAACAAGAGGGAATACTATAGTAGCCGATACGTTACAACGATGCTATGGAATACGTTAAAATATGAAAATTATACGCTCTATCCAGTACCGCTAACCCAAGCAACGTGAGCCTTATACCAGTGGTGGCTTTAAAGCTATGGGATACTGTGTGTATGCACTTTATAGGAAAAATCAATTTAAAGATAGTTGGCGGCGAAACCTATTTTTAACTTGTGGTCGATTATTTCTCGCGGTTTTTGTTTTTCTGAGTTACAATTAAACCAATAGGCGAAGAGGTATGTCGGACCTGGAAGCTTATTACTAATATTTTTGGCTATATTGAAGAATATTACTCAGATAACATAAGATATTTTGAAAGTCCAATAGTTATGAAGTCTTTTACCCAACGGGGAACAGAAAAAATAAATGCACTTGGGTATTTAGCCGCGTTATTTGGGTTGATTAAGGGGTTAGTAAAGTTGGTTACGAATAGGCTAAAGAAATGGGTTTATAAACGCGAGTATAGGCGACTCTAGGAATGGTTGGAAGCTTTCACCAATATTATAAGGGCTATTAATAACAGACTAATAAGAAATTTTCTATATACTCCCTCAAAAATGATGTTAGGCTGGCTATTAAAGCCCTCGATAGTTATTCTTGCGGAGGTAATGTTGAATATAGACAGAAAATAATTGGCGTTGATATTTGATAAATCGTCGGCGAATAAGGAGGTAATTTGTGACGAATATATTCGCTAGCGAGATAATTACTATTAACAGACATCTGATAAGTGGATGATGCTATGTCTTTAGTCCAGAATTAAACCTTAATGATAGCGACAGTCTTCAAGTTGCTGATTAGGTATAGAAAACTGTGCCAAAAACTCGTGATGTAAAGTTAAAAAGGTTTATAGTAAGCAATAAAAACAAAGATCTAAAAAGTATTTGTATATCTACCTTTAAGCCACAATCGACAGGACTGTGGGAAGTTGATAAAATCATATCGTATGTTTCCCTCTGAAATGTGGATGCTACCACCAGGGAAAAACGAAGAAAGGTTTATGTCAATGCGTTAAAGCCATACGTTTAAAAGGCGAGGAATAGAAAAGAAGAAAATGTTCCAAACGAAGGAAAAAATAAAGTTTAACATTTGAAAGAAATTGGGAAACTTGATGGTAACAACTTTGACGAAGCTGCCAGCCAAAACGTATTATGTTGAAGCAAGTTTAAGGTGGATTTTTATCAACGTTGAAGTTAAAAGAGCAAAGAATAAAGAGATACAAATTTGAAAAAGGGAGTTTAAAAATATTTAAAGATTGGTAACTGAAAGAAAGAAGGTTGAAGATTAAAGGGAAAGTTGAAGTTGAAGCCAAAAATGACAGGAACTTAAAATATTATTGTGGATTACAGTGGATAGTTTCCTTTATTCTTTATTTCTTTGTTTTATATTTCTATTGTTTCTTGTTTTATTTGTTTATTGTTCCTATTTTGTTTTGTTTCATTACTCCACACAACTAGACTATCTAGTTTCAATATGAACCTTAACTTTTATTTTTACTTTTATTTTTACTTAGTTTTATATGGATTCGAGGACTTTGCCATACATTAATTGGGGGATAGATGGTAGTATAGAGAATCGGTATTAATACTAAATATGACTTACTCTAGGGAAATGACTACCCGAGGTCATAGGAGGGATATATCGAGGAATAGAGAGACTTACAAACACTAGTTAGACTAGAAACAACAACAGTACAAATACGTTCTCCACCCCTCAAATATCCCCCCAAGCTCTCTCACTTTCCATTGTACCCAGTACCAAATACACTTTAGAAATAGGTTAGGTATAAAAATTTTAACTTTGAACTTATTTTTGTTGATTACGTAGGGAGTGGATTTTTGAACCGTGGTTATATAAACGAACGATACCTTTTTTCTTAGAAATACTGGGTTTATAGTGGCGGAATAACGTATTATCGAAAGGTAAGTATTTTGAAAGTGTAAATCAATTAAAACTTGATATAAAGGTATTTATCTTAACTTCAATAAATGGAAAATCTGTATTAATAGTGTTTGAGCGGGCGAAAATACACGGGGTATGTATATTAATCTATGTTGAAAGGAGTTAGCTACGATTTTAACGATAATCTAAAAAGTTAACATGACAAAAGTTCAATGATATTTGTAGAAGACGGTTCATACACCCTATATGACCACAATTTGCCAACCGAAAGTATCGTATAATTTATCCATTACATTACAAGTATAGAAATTAGAAAATAAGAACTTTAACAGATTGAATGGAATTATTTAGTTGTAAATGGACAATTGTAAAAGAGGTAATAATATGGCTTGACTAGATTTAACGATGGCGAAATGAATAAATATTACGTATAGCTTTTTTACAAGTAATACTAACCTTATATAGTGAATAAGGTTCCTTATAATGTTCTTTAACAAGGAAAGGTTTCATAGAAAATTTACGAACACCGAAAACCTCGTATATTAGACATTCATCAAGCGTAAACGTATAATACAAAGCGTATTGACTTTCAAGGTTTACTGTATAATAGCAAGCTTTTATATCGGTATGGTAATTAATGGTACGTTACGAATCATTACTAAATAGATAAGATAGCTACCAATACCTGTGGTTATATATACGGACGCTCGAAGCCTTGACGAATACCTATTAAAGTTAAGTAAAATTAATGAAAAACTTTAATAATAGACATAATAGCTCTAAAAGAGGTATAAAAAACCCGTAACATCTATAAGTTCCGGTGGATTAACGGTAAAAAAAAAAAACCGTTAACTCTATAATGAAGGCTACGCCTACTAATGACATGGAAAGGTTTGTGTACAGTAATACTCTAATTGTACGAATCGAGGGCTACGTGAACCGTCTAGTACATAACGTTGAGGAATATGGATAGCCTAACAAACTCAAAAACGGTTAAGGTAACGATGGCAACGGTAATAACAGCAGTAGGTGGAATTACTAGCAGAAGTTACGTAGTTTATGGAATAAGTAATGCGTAAAAGTCTGTAGAGGAAAACCTGGGCACGGGATTTCAAGAATGGAGTGATTAGAGATGTAGAGCAAAAGGCTGCAATTGATATTAGGTTCAATATAAAGCGACTGGAATTACCAGAGGTTAAGCTTATGAGTTAAAAATAGCTTTTAGAGGTTGCCACTAATTAGTGACCGGCTACACTAGCATACAGACACAAAAGAAAAAGCTGTCAGTAGAGAAATGATAGTTAATTGCAGTACAGTTAAGTAAAACATACTTATACTAAGTTAATTTTACTGCCTGCAAATTGACTATAGCTTGTGGGATTTAAATGCAAGACAATTGCACTAGGTGTCAACTTGAATGTAAGGCATATACTATAGCATTTTGTCATAAAATTACTGTGCAGGCCAGTTAGAGTTCTGTCGAGCTTAGAGCTTACAACTTATCAATCAATATCAATGCAGCACCAGTTACTTCGACCACCGTAATTCTAATCGACTACGTTGACACTATGATGACCTACCAACAATCCATATGATAAATAGCTTCTTTCGAGTTTATTAATTATAGTTAATTTATCGCTTTAGCCCCTTTGGTTAAAGTTAAACCTAGTATTCTTACTAAGTATGTGGATTGACTATCCGTCAAAGTTAAGTTGATTTCCTTTCGCAAAAGTCGTAACCAGCTTGAAATTTCAGAACTTCGAGTCCTTGATCGCTTTTTGTTCCGATATTACAAAGTTAATAGTAACGAAGAAAAGGTTATCGTTAGTTTATATGCCTATTAAGCCGCACTCTTCCTTCATTACTTCACTAATAAGTAAGATTCTTAAATTAAAGACTTTATGCTTAGCCGTAATTTAAAGTACGATTAATAGGTTAAAAAACAATAAAAACCTATTTAGACCAATACGTATAGTATATTAATTCACTCTATTACTATTCCCGAAGAATAGGTGATAAGTAATTCCTGTAAAAATTCCAATAAGATAATTCACTATAAATCAGTCGTTAACTACGTATATACTTACTTTATATTTCGGCTATTATACGTCAAATTACCCTTAATTTTAATTAATAAAGTTGTTGTTCAAGTGATTATGAAGCGTTAGTTAATTATTTGAATTGTGGGCGATTACGTAAGGATGCAATCTTTACTTTTATTACTGTATCCTTAAACGATACATCGTAATTTTACGTAGGGCCACCCCATGGGTTCACCTCTAAACTCGTATGTAGTCCTCGATTTAAAGATCTTAATCTTCAGGTTTTAAAGGTCAAAGTTCGTTTTAGGCATGAATTATACAAATCCTCGAATTAGGAGGCTGTTAATTATGACTTCATTGCTTTCTTTAAAGGGTTCACCGGAGGTCTTAATAATATCTTATGTTCGAAGCTTCAATGCCAATTCCTTGTTATCCTTTTTTTTCCTGTTTATTCAATAAGTATTGTAAAGACAACCTGGTATATATTTCTCCTCTTTAACGTTTTTCTTTTTCGGGGGTGGTCTATGCTTGCGACGTTTTATCGGCTAATCGATAATAGATGAAGTAGGATCATAATGTTTTAATCGATTATCTTAATGGTTTTTATCGTTAATCTTCCTAATATAGGGCTTGAACTAAATAATATGAAATGTTACTAGGCCATGAATAGTTTTAACAACTAATTTAAAATTCGCGATACTTAAGATTTTATATAGGCTTTTCTATTTGCCTGCTTCCCGTTATATGATGATTTCATTTTATAATGATAAGTAAAGCTCGTCGATTATTATAGAGAAGTTCATAAAATTTAGGGCTTCATTAATTTAGTGCTGTGCCGATTTCTTTCATAGTTACTTCAATGCCTTGTTTTAAACTATAGCGCTTTTTCAGGTGTTTATTAGTAATAGAGATTTACTTGTTAGGCGTGGGTACGCTTAGAAAACCAGTATCGTTAACATTAAACCGTTAATGAGTCCAGTGTTGTTTAGACCCTTTACCGCTATTGTAAAGCATTCCTCTTAATTCTTTAAACTTCTAATCTCTAGCTTGAGAGTATTGTACACTCTGTAAAGTAGTGTGTATCTCTTTTCGACTTCTACAATACTCTAGTAGGCCTTCATAGGTACCTATTTACATTAAAACCTTATTATCTCAATATTTTCTTAAAACTTTCCCGTTGTAAAGTTGGTACCGGAATTGTAAAAGACGAAGTTAGGTAGGCCTGAGAACTTTTGAATTTATAGTGAATTTAACGTTTTTCACGTATCATTTATTAATAGAGACTTTAGAAATTTAACTCCATAAAAAAAGGTTACGAAGTTAATAATGTGAAATCCAGGTTTATTATTTAAGTAAAACATATTAATATAGACCTAGTAGTTAAGTTCATTGTCTTTTATCAATGTAAAATTGAATTTTCCGGGGCTTTAGAAATATTTTTGGAAATAATAGAAAAGCTTTTCGCCGGCTTTCAAAACAAAATATTCTATATCTTTTTATACTATAGAAATTAGGATTTTGTATCGCTTATTAACGGCTATATAGTTAAAGCGTAGGTATATTTAACATATTATCGATTTTGTCAGGTTTGATACCGTCATCTTTAAGCTTTAAAGATATAACAATATGTACCTTTACTTTAAGACCAAGGGGAATTTTTAGCTGTTGTTAACTAGCCTTTCGGTGTTAACATTGACTTTAACCCTAATGATCTTGAAAACCTTGAAATAAAGAATAAAATGAGCGGGGGACTTAAGTATGTGGAATATAATCGAGCTGATAACAGTTAAAATTACCGTTATCACTTGAAACGATAGTTTTTCGTTTAGGCTGAAGCTAATTTTAACCTTACCAATATTTTAACGGTCGATTTAGGAAATAGTAGAGCTTTTCCTTTGTAATGATACGTAATAGAAATGGCTTTTTGTTAAGTACTTCATTACTTCTATATTTTACATAATACTTCACAACGTATAGTCCTTGTAAAGATCGCGAAGATCAAAGGTATATAAGGGGTTAGAGGCTTAGTTAGAGAAAAAGTCAAGATTTTCACCATTTAATCAGTATAAGAAAACATAAATGGCTAATTACTAGGTCGAGTTAAGAGAAGTATCTTTATATTATTCAATTTATTTAGAGGTATCGTCGCCATTAAGAATCTTTTTACCTTCGAAGTTTGAAATATAATTGAAATAATCTTATACAAAAGTAATAGGGTACTGGATATAGTGTATAACTTTTTTGTTGTTACATTACGTACAAAGGTAAAGCGTTAACCAATAGCCTGATTTGTCATAAATCGAACATTTCATCCTATCATTATGACGATAATTCTCATAGTTAATATATCCGATTAAATTCCACCTTCGTTGGCGCTAGTGTAGCTATGGCTTTGTATTATAAGTTATTAAACCATATTTGAAACCTTAAAAGCGTTTATAACCATATATTCGATCGACGTAATTAATCATTACGCGGTATTTTTTATTTACATCGCGAAAGTTATCAATTCGGGGATACATACCAAACGCATTCTATGTACACACCATTGAGGTCGTAAGATAGAACCGCAACTGGCTAAAAAAGCCTTCAAAAGTGGTATCTGGGCGTTATAGGGTGTATTCGAACCTGTTAACGCTCGTAACAACTGCCTATACCTGTTCCCAAATGTGGCTTCGCCAGCGTAAGAGTTCCCCATCGATTACTAATATAAAATAAGATTATGATGAATCTCATTTAATATATATATTAATATTTCATCCTCTTTCCTCTTCGCAATCATTATAATCCTCTTTGACGTAACACAATCTGTATAATATTATACAAAGTGGAAATCCTACTCGAAATAGCTTTTTATACTATCGTCAATTTCACCCAAGGTCGTTGCTTATATTAAAAATGTTAGGTCAAAATTTTTCATGTCCTTTGTCAAGATCTTAGGGAATAGTAAGTTAAAACTAGAAAGGGGAACCTTTATCTACTTACAAATATTCAGGAAGGGAATTATCTTCTTGTTAAGCAGGTTGTAAGGATTTCTTTTATACTTCTTTACGTCATTCCAAACCCTAACGAGGTCAATAAAAAACTTATAGTTTATATTTACTATTTTAACAGGTGTTACAGAAATGTAGCGATAATCTTTCCAATTTTCGTTGGTGTTTCCTAATAAGATAGTTCTTAAGGCCTCTGAATCCCCGTATTCATGGTGATTGCTAATAGCCTGTCCCAAAGGTTAACGGCCTGAGGTAGGATATGTAGTAGGCTCGCGCGTGTATACGAATCTATCATAGGAAGCTTCGCCTTGAAAAACTTGGCAATTCTAGGTAAAAGGTTAAAGGGAAATGGTAACTTAGCTATAGAAAAGGTTCTAATGGGCTTGAAGGTCTAATTCAATTAACCGGTGAAGGGAGTTAACGTTAATACCTATTGCCGCGTTAGCAATTACTGTTTTATACGCTCTACCTCTACTAAGATCATACTCCACGTTATTACTTAAAAGTGTTAGGAGATGAAACAGGTTAACAAGTTTCTTATCGTTATTAAGTAAAAAATATTAGCTTAACTAAGTGTAAAAAAGAGGTTCATCAAAACATATATAAGATCGTTAAGGTTTTTTAATACCATTTCCTTTAGGGCGTAAATTTTAAGAGCATTTCTTAAATTGTATTAACTCAAAAATAGGTTTTACTAGTTTGATAATGATTTTTTCCGGCACGTAGACACTTCCAAGTTCAAATTCTGCTTTTAAATTGGACTTAATATTCTTTTAAATACTTTTCCACATGTTAATAATCCAATTGTCGAAAAATTATAAGTATTTGCAAAAGGCGCGATCACTGCAGTAAAGTTTACCGCCGCCTTTGTACTTAATGATAAAGTAGAGAACAAAGTTAACTAAATACCTTTCGGTTTAATATTCATAGATATTTGGTTGCCAAGAGTCTTTATTGTATTACTTTATAAAGGAATTCAAAAGTGTTAATTTCCATTTATAGTTCTTAGGTAAGTGTTATCTTAATGTTCTGACTAGCTTAGAACTTAGTAAGCTATGGAATTAGCAATGCGGGGGCGTGGAAATTTGGAAATATGATGTAAATTTGCGTTATGTGGCTTTTTTAACGCGACTTGGTAATTCTGGACGGTTGTGTTTCAAGTAGCAATCTTAACGAATGAAATTGGCGTAGGGAGAGAGGAAAATAAGTAAAGTAGGGGCAAAGATTTGATGTGGAGGGTAAGGTCGAAATTCTTTTATTATGAGTGGTAAAGGTTCGAAGTTATTTATTATGGTTATTTGGTATACGACTTAGCTTTTTAAATAGGATCAGGTAAATATTTCTTAATATTTTCAGTAGAAATACCGTCACTACCTTTCAAATTCCGTGAAGATTAACGCAACTCAATAACTTTCTTTGCTTATTACCGTAAAAACTAATATAGTAGTAAAGGCCCTTTGCAAAAATATTTTCTATACCCTAACCTTCGTTTAACGTGGAGAGTAACCAGAAAGTAACTTATTTTTTTACGTTGCTTATCTGGGCTTGACCTAATAAGTATTGATTAGTATTGGTAGAGATTAAGAAGTTCCAACGTTATCGATTAGATTGGTCGAAGTAATAGTAGTATTGTATGGTCAATTTGTAGATGTCTTGTTCAAGGTTTGGCTGACCGGTAGCCGACCTGCATAGTTATTTGTATGATGAATTGCGTGGTTCGTACCCTAGTATAAACTGGGCGCATACTGTACTTAACTTATAGCCAATACAGTTGACCCACAAAACAATACACTCAACTTGAAGTCAGTATAGTCAACTTTACTTCCAGGTAAAGTTGATCTACTGCACTGCAATTAGTTCTTCTCCAACATTAAGTTTACGATAACCGATAAAAAAACGTAAATCGCTTCCGGATTCCTTAACGAAAAGCACAGAGATACATGTTGAAAAGCTGCCTATACGAATGTAATTTTAACTTAATAACTTATTCAATATCTTTGAAATATTAGGATAATTTCTCTTATTTTGTCATATAAAAGAATTTAACCTTATTCTCAAGGTTATTCTCCATTATCGTTTTGACAAAAAAATTTGTAATTGGTTTCGAAACAGTAAGGAGACGATACATCACCTGGAGTTTCGTCAAATTAAGTCTTCAACTACATAAAGGTATCTAAGAGCTTGTCGTTAACTATAACGATTGGCTTTTGTGTTAAGGCTTGTTCTATATTTTTAAGAACAAGTAAGTCGCGTGATAGTAGCTTAGTTTTTACGAGCCTTATAGAGTATAATGAAAAAAGTGCCGGTACCAACTATTTTAAATAAATTTTGTGATAGCGGAGATCCCCGTTTCAATATATAATAATTGCCTATTATTCCTGGAAATAATATATACTTCGAAATAATATAAATCATTTAGTTATACTCTATTAAAATGTTACCTGAAATAATTTCGCATTACAAGGAAGTGATAATATAAACCCAAATACGATGTCAATATGAAGCGAAATTAACTTCCAAATAAATTAAAAATGAAACAAGTTGTAAACCGGTTATAACAATGTGGCGGGTAACTTCTTTAAGTTATTGAAGTGAAATGAAGATACGCGGTAATTTTAATCAATTGGTAAACTTCTTACTCACAACGTTATAACATTTGGAACCCATATTTATGAAAGAATAGATAAATTTAATGGAATTATGAATTATATTTATTATAAAAGAAAAGTTATTCAAAAGTTAGGGATATGTTACCGGGTTGAATTGAACTTATTCTGATTCTTATACGCGACTATAAATAAAGGCTATGCTATTTCCTTTCAAATATTAATAAAGTTGTTGGCGGAGGTGACATGAATACCCCTATTAACTTTGGTATTGAAACCGCTAGGCGTTGGGCGGGATCCAAAAGAAAGAACCGGGTTCAATAACCGTTCGAGCCGTATTTTATGCCTAAGTTAAAATCCTTGCCGCATAATAGTTCAGCTCAATTAACTTTGGTCATACACCGCTTAATACCGGTTCAAAGCGTATTAACTTTATTTATAATAACATCTCCCTAATTATCACGTATGTATCTATTACCAATATTGATTCCACAGAAAACAAAATTGTTGCTATTGGTATTACCAGTATAATTAATATTATCATACTGAATATAGAAGTTATAAAGTCTTTCATGAATAAGTTGGGTATAAGAAACCTATTCATTGTATTCCACAAATATGTAGAGTAGAAACAGCGTGTTAGCTAATGTTGCATTCATATTTTTATTAAATATAACGAGTTCAGTGGTTTACTCCCAGGTTATGCCGCCAGCTTCAGTAAGTAAAGCGTTTTCAAAGTTGAGAACAACAGAAAAATGTTTATGAGCCCTTGATTTAAAATTTATAAATCGAGCGATAACAGTTTTCTACGCACTTTTGTTATAATAATAAGCGAAAATCATTACTATAGAGTCATCGGAGTTGTTATTATAACCGTCATCGCTGCGGTTGTTCTAAATTTTCATAATAGCTTTTCAAAAACTTGTAATTATTAAAAAGAGAATATAGAAGTGGTCTTTTTTATATGAATAAACTTTTGGTTTTTATGTCAATTAGATAATATCGAAACTTTTTTTGCTGGAAAACGTAATTTAACGCCGGCAAATTTTACCGTTGATCAAAAGGTCTTTATTTAGTTTTTTAGCGATCAATGTTATTAGATTAATCATCGTAATCGAAGTTAGAAGAATCTAGGGCGTCGTTGTTGTCGGGTAAATAAACGCGACCCCTGATATAAAATGGCGCGATAACTACATTAACGTCTTTCGTCATATTCGACCTTACATCAACTTTCTTGGTATTAGTGTATGGTACACATTATTAAGGAAGGTAAGGGGCCTACACTGTAGACCCTAACAGTGCCCACCTTAGAGAAAATTTTTCAGGTCCAGCCACTCTCGACACCATCACTTCACATGCACCCTATTCTACTAAAATATCATTAATCGGCTATACCACCACTTGAATCTTCCGGACACCCCTTTTTAGACATGAAGATCGTCGTCGGCTCGTCGTACCGCTCGCGTAGCGGTGCATCCAAAGAATAGCCTTTACAACTAAAGATTTCGTCCCTTATTACTTGTACTTACGTGGCCTTTCAGACTTGCATCACGATGCAAGTCTGATTCTTTATAAGCTTTAAAGTCTTAAGAAAAAACCTTGATTATAAGCGCTCGAATATAACGGCTCTATTTATTCATTCATTTATTCCTTTATTTTATTTATTTTCTTTGTTTATGTTGTCATTCATTTCTTTATTAATTTATAAATTTTTTTCTTTCCTTGTGTATTCATTCTTAATTAATTTTATGGTTTCAATCATTTAGTCATTTATTTACTTATAAGCTGTCACTACCTACACTGGCGCCCGACCCACTTATTAGCGTCTTAGACTTTGCTTTAGATATCTTTGGCCGTCCATAAAAGACCTTTTCCCCAGCACACCACACGCTCAGTAACATACCCTAATTCATATTCTTTTACACTTCTTAGGTTGTCGGCCCATGGCAAAAAAGTGACTAATTTATAAAGTGTATTTTCCCTATCGCTGCGGGCGGTCGACTGAGATATATATGTTCTATAAACCGTTGACTCTCTCAAAGCTATCAAATCTTAGATGCAAGTAGGCGTCGAACGGGGACTTAAACGGCCGTACAACACGGTCCGACCAATGTTATAGTTTTTATACCATTACGGGTCTCTTAATTGTAGGGTACATTGAGACTTTAATTTGAGGGTTGATTTAAAGTCCAGTTTCCAATAAAAGGGTTTACTTGACCATTTGTTCTATTGGCAAAGGCTGTATTTCCTGTATTACAGGTTTAGTGTTAGAAACTAATATTCCATACACTTCGTAGTATGTGCTTTCTTGCTTTGTAACCACATAAATAAATCTTACACAAACACGATCTACTTTCGTTGAGCGGAAAGAATATTTAGGTTACAAGCTTTCCCTCCGGCATATGTTACTTAAAATTAACGAGGGTCACACTATACTGAGAATATGGTGAGCACTGCCAAGTGATACTAAATTATATAAAAAAAGACGTTTGTAGATAACGTGGAAACGGATCCCAGTAAAATAGGAGGCTGCTACAAAGATATAAACGTGCTAGCAATACCTTTAAGCTATCAGATTATATTTATAAACATAGCTTATACATCGGAGTCATATTACTTTATATACAAAACGTATTTTGAAACGGGTAAATTATTTTTCACAAATTCTGTACGTAAGGTGTTGGTAAATAGTTTATATTAAGTGATTGATTGGTTGTATTATTACTTAGACGCTTTGAAATCGATCTCATACACGTTCATCGGGGAACTACTTTAAAGCTTAGGGGTACAAATTTAAAAAAAGTAGAAAACATAACAACCTCAGGTTATGAACGCTTAAAAGTAATTAGGATAACATCGGTAAAAGAATATGGAGGATCATGCGTAAATTAATTAGGCTAAAGCTGTCGTTTAAGATAGTTGGATATTGTTTAGAATACCTTAACGAAGAATTAAGTAAGAAACTCTGACTAAGGAGCTGTTGTGGAATTAGTAAAAAGGAGTGGCTAGGTTATGGGACTGATGGGAGAGTACGATCAGGAGCGGATCCAGAGAGTTATAGAAGCATGAAAACCCCTAGGGTTAGATCTCTAGGGATCACTAGCCTAGGTACCAGCCTGTAATATACGGATTATATCCGGACCGGTCGAAAACCGGGTACAAAACGTATAATAGTATAAATTAGCTATATCCGGACCGGTCGAAAACCGGGTACAAAACGTATAATAGTATAAATTAGCTATATACGTACCCTTTTTTAGTTGAGAACGTACCGTAATAGTTTTGAATACGGATTATATTCGGGCCGGTCGCAAATTTAGCACAAAATGTATTATGTTATTAATTAATTTCAGGTATATCCCTATTCCGTAGATTATATTCCAAGGCGACTTAAACATAATTTATAGCATTTTACTATCTTATTTTTTTTCTTGATTAGTAATCCTTTACTTAACATCTCTTTCGCTTCTTGCCAATAAAATAATTTTTATTAACGCTTATTTTGAATTCACTTTACTTACCACATACTTTATTCTAAATTTCCTTTACTTACCACATACTCTATTATATACAGTATATTGAATAAATCTTCAATGGGTTTCATCATTACCGGGGCATTTAGTAACGATGATTCACCTCACCTTAAGGTAAATTATCCACTTTATGTTTAACTTTTTGCGTCAATAAATATATGTAACCCACTCGCGTTATAAGATACCCTTTGGTTTTAAAAAATAGAGCTGATAAGAAAAATTTTCCCCTTCGCATCAAAATAGAATGTTTTTACTTCATTTATTAAATAGTTGTTAAACTTTAGCGTTCACCTAATGTGCGCGCGGGTGCATGGCATAGAAGGCTATTGCGCGTCTTGGAAAGATTATAATAAAGAGAACTAACATTTTTTGAATCTCTCAGGTCGTAAATAGATGTAAATATTCATTAATTTTTTAGTAATACGTTTAATAGACGGATTTTCTGGCGGCTTTTTCAAGCTTACGCGTCCTCCTACACCCGTTGGTCGCCGCCTCCTAAGACGACGCCTATATTCTCTCACCCACTCATAAACGTGTTAACAACATTCTAAGGCGTTGGCTTGTTTTTACCGCCTTCTTCTCCGACCTGGTAAATAAGTTCGTTGACCTAAAAAATGTGGTCTAGGCCTAAAGGTTATTCATGAATAATAGCTCTCCAGGCGATGAAGCCGTAATCTATATATCCCTGCTCCGCCCTTTTTTATACGATTTTTTCGCCCGTTACTCTTCTATTCTCGTCTCTCGTCAATCTTCTTTACACTTCACTGAATAACCGAGTTGTAACTCGGAAGGTAATTGTTTCTACCGCTTCCAGTACCCGCCGCGGATTTAATTATAACCCTTTTTAGGGCAGCTAAAACAATATCTCTGTATAAACCTTTTTTTTGGATATTAATATATACCCCTACAGCTAGTATACATAGGCTAAGTAGCAGTGCACTATATTTCAAGGTGCACTCCTGCGGAGTACACGATAACGTGTCACTCTCCAGGCTGCACTCTTGCTAGGTGCAAAGTGCATCATATGTGGAGTGGTTTAGAATGGATATTCCAGAGTGCAAGGAAAAAGTTCCACTACCCCAATAAGAGGTTTATAACCTCTCATCTGTAGGGTGCACTCTTTGAAATGCTTCTTCCCAACCTATCATCTATCTTTATTACAATACTAATCTTTACGATTACTTTTCATTTACATTTACGTAAATAAAAACTTTATCGATACTAATCAGTAGTCGACTAAGTCGACTATAAACAACTATGGAAAAAAGAGACAAACCGAAGTAAAATATCTTTAACAGGATGATATAATATTCCCAACTATTTATAATTTACTACAACGCCTTATCAAAACCATATGAGCGTGTGAAATTACGCGGGAACGCCGTTAAAACCCGAAGCGTAGTAAGACTGTTAAATCCGAAGTAACTTTAAAAAGAACTACTTTAATACAATATTATTAACCAATTCTTACCTTATCTACTAAAAGCCTTATTACGTTAACCGTCAACTTATTTTAACGTTTTAAACGTACTTGGGCAACTTTTAAAAAGCGTCCTCTGAAGTATTAGGTTATGTAAGCCAAGACCACCAAATTTCGTAACCCTTTATTAGGACCTAGCCGACCTAAATACAACATTTAAACCGCTTACGAAACCCAAAAGCGGCTACGAATATAATATTCACACCGTTCGCTGAATTCAAAAGCTGCCACGAGTATAAAACCCACACCGCTTATAATTACTAGGAGAGGTTACAACACAATAATCCGAACCATTTACCAAATACGAACGAAGACCTATATACCGGATTACATATTATACCTTTTTACACCCACATTTCCTTTCCCATGTTTACCCTATCTGATTTCTCACGTTCGTCTTATATTTTAAGTTTAATATATACAAAGTTTAATGGTTCCTAGGTTTTAGGTTAATATAAAATTAATGAACGATAATTAAAATAATTTAAAACGTTTAAATAACCTCTAATTATACTTCGTTTACGTGTTATTTGAACTTCATTTATATTGGAAAAAGTTACTACCTTGAATTTCACCGTTTTATATTTTGAGTTTACTTTGTATTTGTTATTCATAAAAAATATTACCCTAAACTTTGAAATCTAAACGTATCTCAACACAATCGCGGTGGGAAATTATCAATTTGCACCGCTCCAAGTACTATAGGTAAATAAAAACACAATATACCAAATACACGATAGTTTTACCAGTAACAGATTTGGAAAAGACTCAAAAATGTATAAAATACCTTGTTATATTCACGTCGTTTCGCAGTAGGATTCTAAAGCATTTGGACCTTAACCTAAAGAATAACAAAATCGAGGTACAAGTAAATAATTTAAACCGATATATGGTAAATACGTATGTTATTAATATAATATTTACCCATTATGATGTCTAAATTGAAAAAAACGCAATTTATTCAACGATTTTAAAAAGGATTTCGCGAATTGAACGCCCGATATGTAACGTATAGTGGATGGTACTTTTTTAAAAAATACTACGAAAACAACAACTAAGCAAAGGTATTAATACGACCGGTGAAAATAACATATGCGTTACAAAAGCCCTGTTAGTAATATCTTAGCTTATACAAATACTAATGTGGATAAACGATAAAGTAATAAAAGTAAAGTTTGTAAAAAAACATTGACTAAAAAAACGCCAGGAACGCCTGTTTAAAATGACTCACTGGGAACGAAAAAAGCCTTTGTAAATGTAAACAAGGCGCTTGAAAATGCCGAACGTCCACCGAAAATTGTAGATGAAGCTGGAGGAATCGACGGAAGAGGAGGAAACATCGCAACAATTATTCATAACGAAGGTTAAACACGAACCCTTCCCGAAACGCAATTTTAAACAGAAAACAAAACAAAACCACTCCCCGAATTCCGTTAATAGTTAGATTAACTACGAAAATATCGGTTCGAATAAAACAAATGCCTCGCTTTAAGAAATAATAAGCGGTGTAAAACGCTAATACGTACCTTATAAACCAATACTTACCAACTATGACCTTTACCGCTATCCTTCACCGTACAGCTTTCCTACTAATAAGAACGATCTTATAAAGTTTATCAACTTCGCCAAACTTTGGGATGAGGAAGAAAACAATAGATGTAAACTATATAATATACTAGATTATAAGATACGTATTATACTTAATACGTATGAAAGATTAAATATTAAATCGTCTCAAGTTTACGTTATTTCACCCGGCATATCACTTTGATGAATTAAAAAATGATGCATGTATTGTCTTACGCAGGTAGATATATTTATAAAATGCTATAAAAGCCTAAAATTACACTTCGATAGAGAAATTAATTATAAACTTTACCATAAGAATTAGATTGGTATAACATAAAAATTAGTGAAATATTAGCGGAAATACACTGATAAAAACCTATAGGAGGTACTTATTACATTGTTAGCTAAGTTCAAAAAGTATCAGGCAATCCTCAAATCTAAATAAAAAGGTGAAAAACTATTCATTTAAGCAATGATAAAAATATGCAGCGAAAAGCCAGATTTCGACCTTACACTATTTAAACTGGATAGAGGATTAGAATCTTTTTTTGAAAGTCTTAAAATATTACACGAAACCTTTATACGCCGATAGGCGAGTTTCAGATTAACATTCGTAGCCAATAAAACAATGGGCGAGAACTAAATCACCAAAGTAAACCTTGCTAAAACAACTTACTACGTTTTGAACCGAAAGTTTAAAGTATACCCAAAATAAAGTGAACGCCCTAAATAAAGCTACCAAAAAAAGAGATATTAGGGAAGGAGCCCTAAGAATAGAGGGTAAAGCATTTACTATCGAGGGCGATCCTACGGCAAGAGACGAAACGTACTACAGTTATAGTAATACTTACTAAAGGGTATATAAAGCCCCCTAATTATGAAAAAGCCTTATATAATATACGAAAAAATCGGTTGCTAGTTATTAACCACTTTATTTACAAGGAAATTCAGACTAAAGAAGAGTTTTAAGCCAATTACGTATTTAATGACCGGAAAAAAGCCAATTTTACAGTATACGTAGCCCAATGCAAAGGTACTGATAGTAAACTTAATTACCTTTGCGAATATACCTCTGGAAAGGCGATTTTAAGTTGATGATGCCTACATGATAACCCAAGACGATAAAACCGCCTAGCGCATTTTCGCTAGTTTATAGGACATCTTCTTTTTACATATTATACGCCTAAATTGTGTAAACTGAATGCTTAACGCTCATATAGCATTATAATTTACACTTCTAGATAGATACGGTAACCGTTTTCAAGGCATTAAACCTAATATTGGTATAGCCGAAATTTTAACGGCCGGAAAATGACAATTCGACGCGTTCATAACGAAGTTGTGGAAATTTTAATTAAACCGAATAAGAGAATACCGAAAGGTCCTATTTAGTAAATTAAAAACGTTGTGACTTAGAACGGTCGTTATAAATATGCGATTCGGATCGGTTAAGTTTTACGTAATTGATTTTCAAATATCATTCCTGCTTTTATAAGCTAATATAATCAAGCTGGGAATTAAGGTCCGGAATACAATCAACCAGCTTATCCGCTACTTGAATAACGTATCTGTACTGATTTAAGTTGAGTTTGGCCACTTGTGGATTTTCCCCGAAATACGTATAATTAAATCTATTTACTTAACATCACCAGAATAACGAATATTACACCGCCGATTCGAATATCCGGTTATAAAACGCCTTTTACGACTTCTCCATGCCAGAGGTTATACGAATATAGGAAAAACCGTATTTAAAACTGTTAAAATGTTTTGTCACAAGTACTAATTATACTTACAGACCCCACGATGGTTTAAGTTCCACTTTTAAAACGACGTAAACTTTAATTACGAGATAATTATTAATATTATGTATTGAAACAGTGAACTAGTAATTTACGCCAGCGATGTAAAAACATTATTTTAAGTCGTTGAGCTTACACGGAACCCTTTCGTCACAAACTATTGGAATGCTTTGGCTGACTGCTGGTTAAAAATTTACTTAGCGCCTTGAAATTGAATTATATACGACGTTAATACGTCCTTCGACTCTATGAAATAGCATTATACAGTTAGAATAACCGGTATCAAATGTAACCTGATTTTGGTTAAAGCCTTATAAAATATTAGAAAATGTAAACGGTATTATAAACCGTTTGAAAAGGCCTATACAGTACTATCCAAAAAACTAAAGGGTACCAGTTTTAAGGAATCTATCTTTTAGATAACGGTTAACACCGTTAATAAAACTTTCGATCCGAGTAGACTTATCCTTATACTCCTTGTTTTTAGTGTTTACCTAAGGATTTATATAGACTCTATACTATTAACAGCCACATTGTCAGGGGAAAATACTTTAGCGAAGGCTATAGTAGTATTACGTTCCTTACAGGCTAAAACCAATATTTCAAGAGCGTTGGCTACAAGAAATGGCCCACGCGAAACTAACGTTTTAGATTTACCATTATAATTCAAGGTCCTGGTTTGGAGAACAAAGTACGGATGGATTAGCCTTTGGAAAATCAATGGGTTCAAAGGCTATAATATACTCGTTAATTTGTCAAACGGTAAGAGTTCATTTCGTTAGATAATGATACAAAAAAATAAAAGAGAAATAAATAGGAGTGGTCTCAAACGACAGTTTAACCAAAACCAAGAAACAACCCGGTACCTATACCGCAAGCTCCTTTATCACTTAAAAAAGGATAAAAAACCGCGAATTTAACCTAAAACTCCGCTACGACAGCATTATCACTACCTCAAGTACCATATTCGAATAATCCATCCAAACAGAAATCTCCGCCTTAATTGACCAGAGTGTATTTCGCTTTAAATAGTTCGACATAACGATTTACAGCGCTTACAGACTTTTTCATACTCGCCTTATTTACGAAATGAAAGATAAAACCTGAAAAAATTACGAAAAAACTCACCTAGTTGTAGAAAGTGATAACGATGACGGTAAAAAGTATATCATAACTTAGTCACTTACTTTACAACATGGTAATTACGGTTTCATTTTTACATTTACAACCTTCTTTAATACATTGTATAACATATATGTTAAACTAAATAATATTATGCAAATATACACCAAGTTTAAGGAACGGTTTAAACGACGTATTTACGACGATATATCTATAAATCTTAAAAAACACCATTTATTTAAACCGATTTTACGTATTATAAAACCGCTTTACGGCCTGGATAAATCTGTTATTTACTGGTATAACACTGTAATGATCACACTAAATACCTGTGTATAAATGAAAGGTGTCAAAGGGTTTATATTAGCAGTAAGGTAACAAAGGTAACAAAGGTGCAATATCAAGAAGATGTGTGTTCGTGCGGTAGAATGATCACTCGCCGTTAGACTATTCAGGTGTGTAGACTGAATAATTCGATTGACAACTGAAGAGCTATCTACTGAATCTATGAAATGTCTAGAGAGTGTGTTCTTTATATATCCAGCTCTTCAGTCCTGAATCACTTGTCTATGTTGCTAGGCGGTATAGGCGGTCTCCTGCTTATTCTGCCTATGTCCTAATTCTTCTAAGGCGTAACCCTATCCCTGGGTTGCTAACATAAGAGATGTTTGTTCACCATCTAATGTGTAAGATACCTAGCTCTAAGTAGTTCAGCTGCCTGCTAGCCGGTTTCCTGACTCAACCATTATCTGGATCATAACAAACACCTATTAAAGGTATTATAAAAAACATCTCGAAATAACCGATTTGACTTTCGAACTATATTTATTAGTATTAACGACCTGTTTTATCGGCTTTATATTAACGGGTATGTCAACGGATGATATATTCATACTATATTACGGTTTTTTTTGTGTTTTAAAGAAAAGAAACATTTAGAGGCCGTCTTAAAGGCTAAACCTAAGTTGTACCTGGCGGAGGACCATATAATCGACTCTAATAAGAGTTACCATCATTTTTCGGAACGTTGATCTAAGTTATGCTTAAAAATGATAGTTTGATAAAGTTATCTTTGTCGTTTAAAATAACGTAAGAAAGGCTGATTAATACAAATTCCAACACATACGTGGCGTTTGGATTACTTTAGTAGCCTCACCAAAAGCTATATTTAATCTTTCCGTAGCTTCTCAATATAAAACCACTCCGTTAAACGATATATATAAATTGTTTAACAAACTATTTATATAGTAAAAACATAATCCAAAACGCGATTTATAATTTTATCGCTCAATATACGTATTATAAAGCTGTTAATTATTATCAAAGGCTTTTTCGATAATAATAACGATTATAATTCGTAAAAAAGATTCGTTTTGGTCCTCGGTAACGAAATACCGGCCTGAAACGCTTTTTGCTTCATGGAAATATTATTTATTAAAGTTTTACCAATTACAAACGAGTTACTAAAACGGTTTTAGCTTCTGAAATTTATAAAATCGTTGGAGGTTTCTGCTCGAGAATAATCATAGCAATAACGGTTCGGATAATTATTTTTAACCTTGCTTCACACTCTATTTCTCTCGTTATATATAATATATTCTTTTCGTTTCATAAATTTGTAGTTCATCTAGGCACTATAAACAAAAAAAGCTTAATAATCGATATTATTACCTTACGAGAATTATATAAACGCCGGTGAATCGAAAAAAAAGACCTAAATAGATGGAAAATCCAACCTAACGGATATAATAACCAGAAATACCACGAATAATATATTAGAAACGCTTATATTAATGAATACGCTGTTTCTTGGTATTATTAAAAAGGTATTGTGACCTGAATAAGGTTCATATACTAAAACTTACGTTTTGAATTTTAATTTGACATTATTATACCGTTATGGATATTTTAAAGCGGCTCGAAACTTAAAATTTACGCCGTTTTTACGAATTCAACTTTATTTAAATTAACTACTTAATATCGTTTTCAATATTTTATCACTCATTGTTTCATATATTTCTAAATTAATTTACCCTTTACATTTATCATTTATATTACGATTATTTTTGTAAAATGTAATGATATTATTGTGTAACGTTTTGTATTATAGCCGGGCGAGCCGGTGCGGTCGTAAAAGACATCTATTTATTGGTAAAATAAAAGGGAAAGAACGACGCCGTCACGTCTCAACTATTCTTTTTGTCACCCTCACCCTTTTTATTAACGTCACCATTATTACCACCATCGATGTTATCAGCGCTAGCGAAGATGTGGCTCAGCGCCTTAGGCCGTTTGCCTTTAGATAAAGACGCGAGTGTTCTTTACCCTTTTTACGGGGATGCGAATTAACGTCGTCGAATTCGCCTACGAAGTATATAAATAAGCCGCTTTTCTAGGCGATAATAACGGCCGCCGACTCTTTAGTCCGCCGGTTAATGTTTACTATTAATTAGCATCGATTTATTGTGAGTCTTTGCGAATGCAGTTGCTTTTTACGAACGCCTTCAATATTATTTTTCTAAAAAAAAGAGATTTTTGAAAATTGGTCGACGCGTATTATAAAGCCGGAAGGCGCGTAATACCGCCTCGGCTCACGGCCCTAAAACTAACGAAAAGGGGGTGTATTCGCTGTGATTCATTTGTAACACTGGTAACGAGCTAAACAACCCCCATTTTCGTAATAATCACCAATAAACTTACTCGCGGCCGCGAATGCGATACACGGCACATAGAATGTATCTATTAACGGCCTGGGGTTACGGACCCGGATACGTTGCTTTAACGCCTTATACGTCAAAAAAGCCCCGAGACATACCCTAACGATACGGATATCGAGGCGGTAAAGTAGGTCCGCCTTATACTCCTTATCTAAAGGAATATTAAAGCTGTATAAACAGGTAGATTTATGAACTACAAACTGCGGTAAAGCTTTGCCAAGTCACGTTTACGGCGTTAGAGGGCTCTCACGTATTAGTGGGGTTTTATCCACAGGGAAAAACTAAGGTTTATAACCTTAGGAGCTTTCCGCTTCTCCCCTTAGGGTGTGGAGGAAAAGGGGGAGGGGGAGAGAGGAGAAAGGGAGGTGGCGGTGGCGGGCAAGGGGGGGGGGATGAGGCCGAAAGGAAGGCGGTGACGGCGGGAGATAACGAGGCCAGAGCGGTGGCGGAAACGAGGTATGATGAGGCCAGAGGGGAGGCGGCTATAAAAAATATTGTACCCGATAAAGGCGGGCTATCAGTAGTGGTGGTGGTATTATAAACGGCGGTAAAGACGGCGATAACGGAGGTAGAGGTGCAGCGGCGCTCGCGCGCTGAACAACATCTTATAAACCTATTTTTACGCGATATTTATTTAAAGACAAGGTTAAAATATTGGTTTTAATCGAACGACCTACCTGTCGAAGCGTTTTGGATTGGCTAATTAAAATAAAGGTTACTTTAAGTGGAAATAGGGACTTATATTGGATTGAGGTACGCGCCTTTAAAGGGAAAAAAAAGAAGTTTGACCTGGACCGATAACGATATATATTTTTATGTTTACCTAAACACGTAACGGCGTAATCGCTCTTACGTAATCACCCCTATAACACCTATGTTCTTACGCGCATGTCGAAAATAACAAAAAACGCTATTAATAACCATATTGTTACCGATTAACGATACTAACCAAAGCCTTAATATCATTATCATCGCGGCCGGAAATTACTAATTAGAACCTTTACAATTGGTACCGTAACCACACTATTATTACGAAAAATACTAATTTAAATCTTTTTACCTTATATATAACTACACTGTTACTATAAGATGACGTATATAAAATGGACTCGTTACAACAATACTATCATTACTAGGTTATAGGTACGAAATACAAAAAAGAAAAAAAGATTAACTGTATGGATATTACTATATACCATTACAGCTAGCATACATAGGCTAAGTGACAGTGTACTATATTAGAAGGTACACTTTTGTAAAGTGCACGATACCTTGTTACGCTGTAGTCTATACTCTTGTAAGGCGTAAAGTGTATTATGCATGAAGTGGTCTAAAATAGGTATTTCAGAGTGTATGGTAAAAGGGCCACTGCCCGAATGAGAGGTTTATGATCTCTTATCCGTGGCGTGCACTCTCTGGAATACATCGTCTTAACCTATCATCTATCTTTACTACAATATTAATCCTTACGATTACTCTTCATTTATATTCACTTGAATAGAGACCTTAATGACATTTTTTCTGATAATTCCTATCAGTTAGAATTTGCAAAATGTATCGAACGATATATCAAACCTAATCTTCAAATTGTATAATATTAGCCTGAACCTTATTTACCAAGCTTATATAAAATCGGATAAACCGGATCGACCGAAAGTACGCGGATAATTGTGTTAACGTTGAATGTATAATGTAAGCATAAACCAATTTATTGCAGTTCCTTGTAACCCGCATAGAGGAACGCCTCTTCAAAATCGCCTTAAGGCACCCCCGCCGTTCGGCATCTATTAACGTTCGGGATAAAAGAAAATTAGGTTTTTGATGTTGCTAACACTCCCGCTTTCCGAAATGAGAAAGGAATAATAATATTTTAGAAGTAAGATGTTATAAAAGTTCCTTGACGGTTGGATTACCATTTGAGAAAGCTAGGTACAATATACGCAGCCTCATCTATCATTAAGTAAAGCAATAGTAATGAAATTCTCTCCTCCTTTTTATACTTGCGTTAATTTCGGTAGGAAAATGATACTATAGGTATACATCCTGTAATTTGTACCCAACATGGATATTATAACATGAAACCATGAAAAAACTATATATCTGCCCATTCCACTTCGAATTGATTTTAAACCGTAATATACCTATAATATTTCAATAATTATGACTTAGGTTTGTCGTATTCTTTTCACTTAATTGATATATAGTAAACTTGCCTCTTCTCACCTGTACTGCCAAGATATTCCAAACCACTAATTTCATATAAAGCTTATTTCTAACGTTATTAAAAATACAAACCATGCCCGGGTGAGTTTCAGATAACACTTACAAAAGAGGGTAAGTTGTAACTACTTGTTAAATCAAGTTTACATAAAATATAAGGTATTTACTAAAGATATCTTGAACGATATTTAACGGGTTTGTAACGCCTATTATACGAGATTAATTATAAAGTGAATCGAGGTTTTTATTGAGGCGATTCGTTCGACTATTACGCATGTCAACCCAAATCTTTTTAGCTTTCCAATATCGTTCCACCGTGTGTCGCTGACGATTTAAGTTTTTTTTTCATTTATTGCTAAAAGTATATTATATAAATTTTTATAACTTCAGTATCCCCATATAAATGTAACAAAAACCTAAAAATTCGCCTATCTGAGCTAGTTACAGATCTTGTATGTTTTTTTACCTAAATAATAAGTGATATTTTATAAAAGATAACTAATCAGTCTATGTTAACCCTAATTACCGTCAATTTTGGGTCATTCAATGCATATTCGTGTGACGGGCGACATAAGGTCTCATTAAATTGAGAAATCATTCCAATGATTCGTGAATATTTTTAAACCTTTTCAATTACCCGTTCGATATCTCTGTTATTGCAGGAATAATAGATTTTCATTAACAGTTACTGAACTTTTACTACAAATTGTACAATTATGTAAATAGTATTGACCTCATTCGAACTGCAATTATCAATAATATATTCCGGAGATTTATAAAAGTGCCGTCATATTTTCTGAAAACGCTTCGTATAGTTTTTAATTGTTATGCACAATATTAAGTTGAATGAAATTTATTTGGTAAGTAGATTCATAAAATCGAATATAATCTAATGGTCGTTATGGATAGTAAATAAATAGATTATAAAATCGATTAATGTTATAATTAGTAATAATTCGGTAAAAGTAGGTGTTATATGTGTTTATTCATGAGTTATAATAAGGTTTTATATTATTATATAACGTATATATTCGATATGATCGCCTGATATTACCAAATATACCTTCTTAATAGTGATCCTATTGAACTATTCCCAATAAGACGTGTATAACCGGATACCCTATAATAAACGAATCGTAGGTTTATTATAAGATTTAAGTGGTAAGGAATTTTCAAATCGATCACTTAAAACGTTCGCGATAGCATAATATGCCGTTCGAATGGATATTATGATCCATAATTTACACTAAATATCTGGCTTTGTCCTAAAATCGACAACTTGATTTAAGCAGCGATAATAACTATATAATATATAATATGTTATTTATTACATTATAATCCTACAATTTTGTTAAAATACCCAACTAAAAATTAAGGTAATTGTTTAAGTTTGACGAAGTCAATAAGGCGGGTACATACTGAATCTTTTATATTACCCGAATCATCAACTGGTTTTTTTTTTAGTTACTATTTCAACCCAACTTTTCATAATTGAATAATCAAGCCTACATTTCAACGAATTTATTCATATACCTTATCGCGATATACGCCTATACTATATACTAATTCATTGTTATTGAGTTTAATATAGATATGACTTTTTTTAAAAATACCCGCATACGACTGTTTCTCATTAAGGGTGTGTTTTATAACCTATAGGTAGATGTATAGAGACGCGTCTTTTAGGTTGCAGAATGGTAAAATAAAAGATGGGGAAAAAACGAGAGTATTTCAGACTAACAAGCCTGATGTTCTGAGATAAAACGAGGAAAGGAAAAGTAATTTAACCCCTTTCAATTAATTCCAATGGTAAAAAGGGTTAGAACACTGCGTCATTCCAATAACCACACCCTTGGGCAATATATTACCGCGAAAGGCTCTTTGTTGTAAATGATATAATTGCGTTCCGAGTTCGACAATTATTTTAAATGATAAATAACGGATTTAAAGATATTACCTTGATGCGTTTACTAAGGACAACCTTTTAACGTTATCTCCGAACAATCGGTTTCCACTATCTTCAGCCATTGAGGGTTATAATATATCAAAATCTAATCATTCCGTTTGATTTTCAATAGTACTATATATACCTTTTTAAACGGTTCATGGTACTGTATTTACTTGGTGATACTCTATAACACATTTACCGGTATTTTTTATATTCGGTTCATTTTTTTTGAAGCTTAAACTGATATTTCCTCAAATAGAAAGCTGTGCTCATATTGTAGATAATCTAGTTCGAAGGCCTAAAATAGATATTGATTTACTAGTTTACTAAAAAAGTTCAGTAACCCGCTACGAAAACGTTTCGGTTGAACTTAACAGCCTAAAACAACTTTATAAGGTTGATTACTTCAAGAACAGGTTGTTTGTTAAGATATATAATACTGATAATAACCTTGTAATTATAGTCAATATTTTTTTATTAATGGAACTTGAATTGGTGCCGTATTTTTGAATGTAATTAGCTTTCTTGTCAAAAACGTTTTATAATTTTCAAAGTTTCCCATTCCATAAAAATGTAATCGGTTACGTGGAATAACTATTACAGGAATTTTGTAGTTAGGTTCCCGAACCGGCCGTATAACATACCCACTTCCAGTTATATTAAATAAACGGTCTCTATGATACGTGTTTTATGGAAAACCTAAGGGTATTCAAACTTGAGTTAAAATGGTATGAATACTTCATTCGAAACGCGAACGAATTGATTTATTGCGTTTCGTATTGCGATACTGAATTTATTCATATCGATCAATAAAATTAAGAATATTGATTTAAAATGAATAATATAAATTTGACCAGCCCGAATTGTAAATTCATTTTTATCATGCCGAGTGAAGATTTGACACATTTATCGAATAAAATATCGCGGTATTTTTTCATTTGGTCAAGTTGGAATTTGGAAAACATCGCCGCGAAGATATCAAATTGCTAATTTCGAGCGATCCTGATTTCTACCATATCGTTATTTAATATAATGCCCCAAAAAGAGGTAACTATACTTATTAGACAACTTAAATTGTAACACCATATAAGCGTTCAAAACGCCGCCATTACTATTAAATTTACGTTGTCTGAAAATGAAGTTTTTTATAAGCTTGTAAATACCCGTTTATCCGTTTCCTTATCTTGAATCTTTACGTAAATCTAGTCCTCCTCCGAAACGTATTCCCCTGAGGTATATTGTTATGGGTAAGCGTTCAATATGTTTTTGACTCTTTTGTAATCAGCTATATACGTTATAAAATTGCCTTCTGTTTAGTATTTTAGTTGGACATGGATTTAAAATTGTGGTTCAACGTGAAATTATTCGTGTACCTAATAATTAATTACTCAATTACCAATTTTATTATGAACACGGCATCTTATTTAAAAACTTGTAGGCTCTCGTATAGTTTCACATGGATATGGTGCATCTAATTTTCGTGGTAGGCTTTAGCCTTAGTTATAAGAACACCTATGTTGATATTTACTTTATATACGGTTTCCGAAACCTTCTTTCAAATATCGATCTCATATATATTCGTATCTAGGATTCGTATTGGGGTTGCTTTTTTGGATGTACTTCAAATAGTTCATACAAAATATGGTAAATTATTTCGGCAACGTCTACCTTTTTCATTTACGGGTTTTGTCAATAGCTTTCCCGGCTACGAATATTAATCCAAAACTTGTTTATTGGCTTATTGAGGTTTTGATAAATTTCCTAAATATTTTATAAATATCTCTCAAATTCCTTTCCGGTTTGAATAATGTAAGATTAAAGTCTGAATTTCTATAACCAGCTTTTTCAATTGTTGAAATAAACAGCTTATAACCTTTATATTTTGGTTAAAACGTTTCCTGATACTGTTTGAATTTCAATAACATGATAGAAAACATTTTTAATAGATATTTCTTTCGTATTGTCACGATGGTTTTCAACGAATTCCCATAAAATCCCCATCTAATTCCCATGATATAAGTTGTAATTAATTTTATATTAGAATTTGGTTCTAGGCGGTTGTCATACTTTGTTAATATGTAAACTTGTTTTATATGTTACATGTACTACTCTTTGGCTATCCAATAGGTATATATGGCAGGATTATATGGAATTAGAAGAGTTTAATATTACACGGATTTTGTTTTTAAGTATATTGTAAGGCTTACCATTGTGATTCTTGCTCTTATCTCATAATTTAGGAAAGTTTCTAAGCTTTCGGTAAGGTTCATTCCTTATACATTAACTCAAAGATCAAGTAGAAGATAGAATAGTATTGATGATAGATAGTTAAGAAGGGAGAAGAAGCATCCGGAGAGTGTACGCCTCAAGTAAGAGCTTATAAGCTCTCCCTCGAAGCGTGTCACTCTACGATGCACTCTATCAACATACTTTCTGGGGCGTGGCATACTATTATACACTCAGAAACAGTGTACCTTGCAGCGTGATAAGTTTTCATACACTCTGCAAGAATTTATCCTGCAGCGTAACTACTTACTCACTAGAAGAATATATAATTATATTCACATAAGCTTTATATATTTACTTTTCTTAGTATAAGACTGGTAAAATTAAAAGTTGCGGTATGAGTTATAGTTTATAGGCTTTGATCTATAAGGTTTGCATTGGTTTTCATTACCTTTCATGTTATCTCCAAAAACGTTATCTTCATTATTTGGGGAGTTTTCGCTACGATCGAAAGGAGGTGTTTCTTTCGGTTCGGCTGCAACCTGGTTTATATCTTTTTTATAAAGTGTTTGTCGAAACGGGAATATTTTGAACACGAATGGAAGATAATTTTTACGGCTTTTTCTCCTTTTCCGTCGATTCCTCATTAAGCTATGCTACCTATCGCAAGGCGCAGCTAGGTTTGCTGAGCGTTTGATGCTTTAAGTACGTGTAATATTTCCATATTATAGTTTATTCTATTTCTCCCTAATAAGTTAATTTTTACCTTTTGGCATCTAATATGTTTTTTATAAATTGCTTTTCTGACACCTTTTTTGCATTTTAGCCTTATATTTCGTTAATATTGGCTACGGTAAACAATCTTTTTATAATACGATAGTTTTTATTAACTGACTAATTACTTTCTTCGTATCGTAATTCTATCCACATTACTTTTAAAATCGAATTATACACTGTACGCCACATTTCCTACGTTTAATTCGAAAATTATATTCGGAAATCATCGAATATACCAATCTTACAGGTTTTTCTTTCCATAACAACGAACAATCATATGCATAACGTATGTGTTGATCGCTCAAGGGTCTAAATCTTTTACTTGCGTTTAAATTTAATTGTGCTACAGGTTTAGGTTCACAATTTATACAACGCTTTTCTAAACCGTTATATCCTGAAATTGAAAGTTAACATATCCGTGAGCCTTAGCCACACTGGTTGTTAGTAGTGTTATGGACGTGAATTTATTATACATAAGGTGCTTTTCCGAATATAATGTAGTGATAGGGTTTTGTATACGCCTAAAATGGTATGTTTATTATGCGTGGTCCGACCTATGAAGGAATGCCAAGTAGGTGCCATATGTTATTAACAATTGAGGTACTAAGGAGGACTTGAGAATTCTGTGGAGATCCTTCGTGAAGGAATTATTTGCACGATCCGTGCACGGTTCGTCATGAACCCTTGTATGTGACGTCTGCAGACTGCGGTTAAATCGTGTCTAGGCCAGGTATTACACATCCCGTTACATGTACAGTTACGTAACCTTTAGCCTTAATAGCTAGTAGACCAAATCCATAATATAACCCTCCCTTTATTCAATAAGCTGTTAAAACCATATTGTCCTGCCAGCTGTAAAATAAGTATTAACTATATTCATACCAGATGCAGACTGAGTGCAAGCCGGGCATGAACAGTATAGCATTTTTTTCTTAAACACAACTACGCCGTATAAAGTTATAAATCGGCTAAAAACTCACCGATCTCGGGCCGCCCGCGTACATAAAAACGGCCCCTACTGTAAGTCGTAATTCCTTCCTTCTTTCCCTTTTTCATTCGTTAATCCGCCCTCTTCCACTTATTATCTGTTAAATATCAACCTCAATTACAGCTATTCCTCTTAGTTTTTATGATATATTAAGTCTTTATCACTATCTTTCCCTTAATAACTATCTCTTTTTGGTGTAGCTGACGTCTTTAATAGTTCCGGTAAAAATTACGTTAACGCCGACATTTTTGGTAACGATAAACAACAACTTTGTAAGGTATGCCGTTTATTTGTACCTTAACTCCCCTAACGTTAGATATATCGTATAATCTCACCGAGTTATTAGGGACCTTCTAATACTTGGTAATATCGAAGATAAAGTTAAAATTTCCCCTTTGAAAACAAAACAATATTTGTGTATTTGATATAAATATTTTACTAAATTTAGGAGTGCTTCTAGTTTAAGTTTATTCTGAATGATTTTCTAGATATTACGCCTAAATTTAGGTATATAACGAGATGAACTTAAAAATTGATTTTATAAGAAACCCGAATACGTATTAACTGTTTTTATAATACGTTTGGAAAATGTTTTTACTAGTAACTTTCTCCGATTTACGTATTTTATTAAGATAATTTATTGTAACCTTCTAAATTAACGCTTAAATTTTTTCTTTTATCTGTAAATGTTATGTTAACCTCTTATAGTATTAGCTTGTTTTTGTTTTTACCTTTTTGAAGTTAGTTAACGAATTATTTCGCTTTTACGATATCGCCTATACATAAGAAGTCCCAACTATCGCGGCTATATAGGTTACGATACCTTAATCCATAAGCCTCCGTCCCGTTATCCTTCACGTTCTATCGTTTCCTGAAATTCCCCCGTTCTTATTTCCTGCTGTTCATAACTGTTCGTCATTCGCCAACCGCGACCCGACTTACAACGTTTTCGTTTCGGTTTCTATTGGTACCCACTATAGGCCCGAATATAATCCTACTCAATGCGGCCAAAATGATATTACTATTTAAACCATATCTCTAATAGTTAATATTAGCTACAGCTTATAAGATGTAGCGAGCGATATTTAAAGCCTAACCGTAAAAACCTATTGTTTTTTTTACATTCTATTCGTTAATCTTGTATAAGAACGAGCCATTCAAGTTAGCTAGGAGCGTATTAAAAACTACGCCCACGTTTAACGTGTAGCTTAAGCGTAAACCGATATATTACGGTCTCTTGTAACCCGCATAAAAAATCATTTACCCCGCTCCTCCCCATGTTATCGGCTCTTATCAACATCACCTAACACCTGCCCTACTTTATGTTATCCCACCCCGTCGGCATCCCCCAACGTCTACCCCATTTCATATCGTCCACCCCTGTTAACATCATTTAGTGCTCGGGGTCATGTTTCATGGATACGTTAACTCCGCCGACGCTCCCGTTCCAAAAATCGGGAGGACGATAATAATATTATATAATTGAAGTTTGGTAAGTTTTTAGTGAAAACCGCTCTGCAGTCAGATTATAATCAGAGGAAACTAGGCAATTTATACCCGAACTTATATATCGTATTGTAATAAAACAACAATGAAATTTATCCCTTTTTTATTACTAATGTGGTAATTTTAAGGTAAAGGCGATTTATCCGATATACGTTTCGAAAGGTATATTTGACGACAATATTGAAACGCTGAGACATTATGAAACCATATATTATTTTACTTCTATCTAAATTTAGTTGAAGCCGAAACATATTTTGAATTTTGAATAAGTACATTTTGAGTTTATCGTATACCTTTTACCTATCCAATATATCACGAGTACCACTCTTTCCCGTTTTCGTAATCAAAATATGTTAAATTTTAAATTTATCGTACATATTATCCCCTGTATCGTCCGCGATAAGGACCAGGCTCGGAAAAGTATCGAATATAACTGATAGAAGAAAAGAGTTATTAGCTGTATAATAAGCTAAAACTATATAAAACATAAGGTATTTAATATAAATAGTCAAATAAATATTTAACGGATTCGAGATATTTACTATATAGTATTAATTATAAAGTTGGTCGAATTTTTAAGCGATTAATTCTAATAGTATATATATTAAACCAACTTCAATTTTTGACCTTATATTGTTTTTCCGGACATCGTTAACGGTTAACAACTTTATTAATATATTGATCAACGTATATTATAGCCATTTAAGCAAATTATGCACTTTTGTGTAAGTATCTTGAAAAAGTAAACGATTTCTCTATTGGATTGTTTATCGACTTTGAATCCCGTCCACGTAAATGATACGTGCTATTTTATACATATCAATGAGCCTATCCGTACGCTATGCTATAGTCGTCGACTCTTATTTGTTAAAAATTACCTGACAAATTAAAAAATATGATGTTTAATTCAACAAAAAAAGTAGATAAAAATACGCAAGTATTTTCAAACCATTTAATTTATTTTCTGAATGTTATTATCCATTTAGTAATATTCCGTCTATAGAATTACTTAACTTTGATTAGAGAGTATAAGGTCGTTTAAAATGAATTTACTTGATTCGAGCTGCGATTGTGAATAATAAATACAGGAAACTCATAAAATCATCATCATATATCACGAAACGCTCTATATACGGCTTAATAGTTATGAATTACGTTACCTTTAATTAAATAAATTTGAAAAGTGCATTTTTAATAAATAATACATATTGAGATCTGTTATTGATAAGCAGCCGGTTTATTATCAAATCTATTAAAATATAGTATTAATAAAGATTTGGATTGAAAAAGGGTTAAAAGAGGCTTTATCGTGAGGTAAAACGAGGTTTTGTATTATTATATTACGCATATATTCGATGTAGGCGTCGAAGTTAATAATCATCCCCTTTTAATGGGAATCTCGTTGAACAACCAGAAACAAGACGTTTTTGCTTAAATATCTTATGATAAGCGAATTATAGGATTACTATGGAATTTTGGTTATCAATAGTTCCTAATTTAACATCTATTAATGACTTCGTTAAAGTGGCGCAAATTTTAGGTTGATATTATAATTCCAAATTTATATAAATTATCCTACTCTAACCGAAAGACATTTATTATTCTTTGTAACTGTTAATAGCCGGACCTTATATAACGCGTTAGTTACCATATCCGCATTTGATAATTCAGTCAAAATATCCAACCGAAAAATATTGTAATCGTCCGGCGTTATTGAAGTCCGCGGTATTGTTTAAATATTCAATAGGTAGAGTCACACAGCACACAACTCAACATCAGGGCCAACAGGGCCATTTAGCCCTTGGTACAAACTTGAAGTACTAAACCTCTCCACATCAAAGGATGATGAATTCACTGGAGTTGTAGATATATCCACTAGAACTATTATTTACTGTTGTAAGTACTAGTATTGACTAGTACGGAGGATAATTACGGAGATGCTACCTGGGCTAGTATTTAGTAGCGCAGAGGAACTAATATTGATTAGTATAGAGTCTCGATTTTGATTGAGATCTGTATAAAGATACATTTGATTATAAATCAAGTCTTCCATACATATTTCAGAATACTTGAATCTATAAGCATACAAAATATCTTTTCATTGTACATTAAATTCATTATTAGTATGATTGTACCCTAATGTTTACTGAATTAGTTACTTCCTATTATATATATCAAAATGTCCACTTTTTTTGGACTATTTGATACCTTTGAGGATTTCCTATCCGTATCCTTAGAACTTGGCCTGTTTCAGCTACCTGAGAAATCCTACGGAAGTATTAATTATGATGTTCCTCCTTTATAGAGTGCTGTTATTGCTTCCAGTCCTCTAAGGCTTACAGGTTTTATTGCTCTAGCTGAACCCTATCCCTTTTATTTATACGCTTTGGGGTTATTTCCGAGACTTGAGGGGCTTTCGACCCTAAGGTTCTGTTGAAGAAAGAAAGAAAGGAAGTTAGTACAGCTCGTAGGGCTAAATCTAACTAATAAATTTAAGTCATTAACGCTAATAATCCTGTTGGTTCAAAGGTAGAGGTTCGGTTTAGAGCTACTAGTTTTCTCGACCTTTCAGAATTAGCAAGGTTTAAGTTAGTTATCTACTTGTACGAAAACAGTTATTTGAGTTTAATGAACGTTTAAGAGGAATAAAGAAACCAGAACTACTTAAATCGATAGATACTATTAAACCAGTAAATAAAGAGAATGGAAATATCTAAAACCTTTTTTTTAACGTTGAAAAAAGTAGGTAACTTATAAAGACTAAGTTAAAATTACTAAAATTCTTTGAATGGTTGATCTTTACAAATATTAACGTATGACTAATAGTTATTAGGGGCTGTATCGTTAACAATAAGTATTTTTAAATCCTAGAGAGTATTCTTAGGATTAAGATACATATAATCTTCATAAAAACAAATTATACTCACTTATTTATGCTCATTGACCATAGTTTTGCAAAGATGTTCAAAACTATACGTATACGAATTCGGGATTATAGGATAATCACTTTTTTCACTTTAGACCTTTTAGTAGATATCGTGGCTATTGATGACTCCTATGAGATCTTATTGAAGTTGATTGGCATATGCCAAGGCACTGTTCCAATTCATTATCAAGAACCTTTTCAAAAATTTCGTTTCTTACGCCCTTTACAGAATTGGCCTCAGCTTTCTTTGTGGAAGAGTTCGAAAATATTAGAAGAATCTGTATTTATTAAGGACGTTAGGTCAATGATATTGAATATTCCCTAAAGTTTTGGAACTGTATTGAGCCCGAGTTCCCAGTTTGGATAGTCCATATGCGAAGTAAATTAAGAACAGCCGTGCCTTCATGACTTCTTCAACTACAGTCGGACTTCCAAGACGAAAATCGGCATTAAAGAGGAAAAGAAATCTTAAATGCCATATTTTAAAAAAAAAACCGAAAAATAAGTTACCTGTCAACCATAACTAGCGTATCAGTTAATTTAAGAAAAACTGCCTTATAGACTTTCATAAGGGCCATTCGGTAGAGGTTTGTTGGGTGTTACACCAAATTTAACGGCTTTTGCATGCTAGTAAATCCCTTAGTAAGGCAGAAAAAGCGGATGTTGTTGCAATTGACAATGGTAAAGTAAAAGACCTCCGTTACTTGTAGCATTATAACTTTATAGTGTTATTTCAATTGATTACGTGGTTAGATATTTAATTTAACAATTCATTGCATAGGACCCTGTATGGTATCCTAAACTGGAGAATTTTGGCTAATTAGAAGCCTTATCTTTTACAGGTATACCCGTTTTTAGGTAATTACTTTTAACGTTTCATTCTCTACTTTTAACGTTAAGGGTTTTACTTTCTACGTCGATCTGTCAAAACTACTAATTAAATGTCGTCCCAAAAGTATGTAATACCGTTGTATAGGCCTTCCTTTTAACATCAAGCCTTTAAAATTCAACATTAAATCTTATGTTTCCTCATCTTTCTTTCACATTTCAACATCATTTTACAATTGATAAACTTCAGTTTTGAGATTTTCTCAAAGCTGATTTGGGCTTATCTTGCCATATTTTGAACAAAGAGAAAGGGTTTGTACATCTCGATATATGATGCGAAAATTATCCTAGATTACAAATAGAGAGTGGTTTTATTTGGCCTACTGGCAAAGGAACAGTTTAAATATCAGTTGAGTTTAAGTAAAAGTACAGTTACTATACACTGACTTCTTAAAATCATTTTTATTATCCTGAGTTTATCATAAACCTAATTATTTTATTAGAGATTTATAAATTGAATATTAAAGGCAAAACGTATTATTGGTTTACTTACAGGCTAAGGATATAGTTATTACTTTAATTAGCGACTGTATTATTATTTAAGTTACGTAGAAGTTTGATTATAACGCTATCTCTATAATTTTCACGAAGTCCTTGGATAATTCCCTCTAATATATCAGGTTTAGTTATACCAGACTAAAGTTAATAGAGGAATTACTCTAGTTATTAGACGGCCCTAAAAAAGACCAGGAAGTGAAGCGTTTAGACTTTATTTGTGCTCCTTGTAAACGTTTCAAAAACACTCGATAGCAACCAAGCTTTCAATACGGTACCCTAGGGAAAGGAAGGTTGATCTAATTCCTTAACAGTTTCTTGGAAACAACTGTTGGTCTAAGAGGAGAACGTCGTGGCTTAATGGCTATGAAGTGTAAATATGGCTATGAAGTTTGTGACATAGCTATTATATCCCCTGCTAAGGGATAAAAATCCGTTTGTTGTTGATCAAACAAAATATTTAAAAGTTTCAAGTATACTATAAACTACTTAATCGTTGATGGAGATAAAGAGCTTATTAACTATTTAGTTAAAAATGTTTATTAGTTACGCTTCTATTCTTCAGTCTTTTTCGCCATATACTCTGGAAAAACCTGGCATTTCCGAACCATTCAACAAAGAGATCTTTAAAAAGATGAAAACCTGGATGATTACTGGAAAATTACCACATTACTTATGACTCTGCCTATTTTAAGCAACTGTTATTATAGTTCATTTACCGGTTCAAAAAAAAAAAACACCGGATCCAATACACTACGCTTTATAATGGTTACTACGATAAAATAAAGGAATATAATGGTTACAAACCTAACGTTTTACTTTTACTTTCGGCTTTTCCGTGATTGACAACCTTCAATTTATAGAACGAGTAAAGAGTTAAAGCAGGGAATCCCCCTATTGGGCCAAGTTTCTAATATGATAAAGTCTTAATATATATTTAAGGTTTATTTACTAGACCGGCCGGGATACACAACGAGGATGATCCTTAGTACCCTTAGTCTAACGTTTTTTAAAAAAGATATTTTTCAGGACCTCGTAAATTAGTTGTAAGAAACCAAGATATTAATACTATCAAGGTTGGTATTCATTATAATATTGTAACGGCAGCTTCAAACTTCATGCTAAAAAAGAGTATTTGTTAAGAAGATCAAAAAAGAGTAATCAGCTTCCCAGTAAGGTTTCTAGCAGATACTGTTGTTAATAAAGACATGGTTTAGTTTATGCTTTTGATTAGCAAACTAGAGAAATAGTTTACTATAAAGGAAGCTTGGAAGGGACTAGATGCTAAGTACTGGAAAAATTCTTCCGCAGTAAAATACGGAGCTTTCTATCCTTCAAAGTCTTTAGGGCTATTAAAATGGATACCAACTGCTACGCTCTAACCGTAAATTTTTTTACTAAAAGTAAGACTAATTTTGAAGGTTAGATCAAAAATAATAACGTCAGGATCGTAATTCGAGGATTCTAGCAAAGGTATTATGTTAACTACACTGACACATTTGTTGCTACAGCAAATTCTTACACGTGAAGGATATTTATTACACTTGTTACTTTTAATAAATAGGATATCAACCAAATAGATATTGATTCGGATTTCTTAAACGGGGAAATTGAAAAAGTGAATTAATAGAGATCCCAAACACTATTGGAGACTTCTTTTTAAAAAATATGGATAAAAATACTGTAGGTTTTAATCCTACAATTAACCGAGTTTTCCATTTATTTAATTTACGTCACGGGCTTAAGAAAGCTTGAATATAATAGTTCAAGAGATTAAACAGTATTTAATACCCTTAAGTTCAAAAGGTTAAGGTTTAAAAATGCGGTATACATTGACAATCACCGTTAACTTATTATATGTACTTAATTTAATACCTTTATACTAATAGGCCCTAAATTCGACTCTATTAAGAACTTCAAGATTGATATTGGGAATTAGTTGAAGTACAAAGACTTCAGACAGACAAAGCACTTCTTAAATATGCGTATTTTAAGGAATAGGAACGTACGTACGATGATCTTGGTATATGATACGTATATTTAAAGGGTATTGAACTTAAAGGAAAATGAATTAGGGAAACGTCCGGCCTATATCCCTATTATCACCTGATCCCTCGTCTGTGCCATGCCACATAAAGATTAAGCTAATATTTTACAAACGAAAAAGTATTAGTCAGATGTCAGGGCTTTTAGTTTAATACTAAACATCACTAGGCCGGATATAGCCTTCTTTATGTCAGTACTTTTATGTTTTGTCCATAATTCTTTGTATAAAAACATTAAACTTGTTAGTTACAATTTCAGATACTTTGGATACTATAATAATTATAAATTACAAGTCGGTGGTATGAAACTATTAGCAAACCGGCATTGAAACGTCAGACTTTAGACCAAATTACTATAAAAATGCCCAAAGGCTTTAAATCAACGGCTGGTACAATTCCGACTAGAAGAGGGACAAGGCTACTAGAAATTCTACCTATGAATATACAGTTCAGATTGTTAATAGCACGGTTAACTGGGTATCCAGGAGGGGATTTAGAGTATACCTCTCTTTGATAGATGTAAAAAGCGTAGTAGGTATAAAGGTAACTTAGAACACCATATAGATAAGGAACTTATTTACCAAGTTACGTAATTCTATTATCGTTTCGATATAGTATCATAATAATGGAGTTTTTAAGTTATTGAGGAACCCTGAGTATTACCAACATATTTAAAACAAACCCCGTGAAAAACATTTTATAAGAGATAAAGTAAAGCGTGGCATAATATAAATCAAGTGGGTTTTTACGGATAAATAACTGGCCGATAAGTTAATAAAACTACTGCCGAGGGAAATACACGACGTAATGATGTAACGGTTAGTAGTATTTGACCTGGGTTTAAACTAAATTAACGGTTTATCAAGCTTTATGTTCCAAGTTACCTTGTGGTATACAAGTATAAAATAGTAAAGTGGTTTTAGTGTCAATTTGGGATATTGACAAAGGAGATACTGGAAAGGTTATCGGTTTAAATCGGATTATACAGTTCTTTTTGCTCTTTACATCTACGAATTTTTCTTTTTGTCGCACTACACTTCCTTCATTATTCCCCTTACCTTTTTTTAAACATTTTTTTTAAGTAGACGACACCTCTTAAGCGGGTGTGTTAAAATATACAATTGGTACAGTGAAACAATATATAACTTAACCGCAAGGCTAATAAAGCTTGTTAATATTTGGTACAAACTTTAAGTATGAAACTTCTTAATATCAAAGGATTAGGAATTCTCCAGAGTTATAGATATCTCCAATAGTACCATTATTTACTAGTACAAGTACTAGTATTAACTAGTACGAAGGATCAGCATAGAGATGTTACTTGTGCGCATATTTACTAGCGCAGAGGAACTATTATTTACTAGGATACACTAGTATTCGATAGTAAGGAGTCTCGATCTTGATCGATATCTCTATTAGGTTACATTTCATCATATATTAAGTCCTACATAAAGATTTAATATTATAATAAGCTATAAGCTTATACAATATCTTCTCATGTAGTAACTTGAACAGATATTAACGCGGATTGGGCCCGAGGCGGTATCATAACCATCGACGCCTCGTTATTTTTTCGGCTCGTCTTTTAAACGTATATTATTGCGATTCAATAGCCAAGTCTCTATCTCGACGAATTTATCTGTATATCTTCTTGTAATATATATTTTCACAGTATATTAGTCTATAATTATTTTATTCTATGTTGGTGTAGAAATTGATTGAAAACCCCTGTATATGGCGTTCCTTAACCTTGGGTTTCTTTTTTAACCCACGAGATGATAGGTTTGGACTAACGTATTAGGTGAAAGGCTGATCATATAGGTAATATTGGAAAAGCGAGATATTTTTGGCTAATTAGGTTTAATATTCCGAAATCAGACGGGGTAAAAAAATACTTCAATCCAATATCATTTGTCAAAATAGTTAATGGGGGATAATTAATAAGTAATTCCAATAACTACGTATTTAAGCCAAATATTACCGCGGAGATTTCTTTATCGTGAATAATATAATTATGTTCCGCGTCCAATAATCGTACAAAATAGTACGCAGCCGGCTTAAAAATACTGTTTTTATACCTCTACAAAAAGAAAAATTTTAGAATCATTCTCAAGGAATCGGTTTCTGTTACTGTTAGCCGGTTATAGTTTTAATATACTGAAATCGGTTTCGTAACGAATAACCACTTTGAACTTTGGAAAGCATATTCCTCGCGATCCATCCAAGTTTACAGAATTCCACATTTAGTAAGTCGAATAAAACAACTGGATAATTCGGATAAATTATTGATATAATTCAATATAATTTTGTAGTCCCTAAAAAACTTAAGCCTTTTGAATCGTACAGGTAAATTCCTATTTATAAACGTCGCGGACTTTTTTTTGGGTTGATCCGAATAACTTTACCGATCGTTATAATATGACTGAAGTACTTTACCTCTTTCACCATAAATTTACATTTCTTCAAATTCAATATCAATATAATTTCGCAAAGGAGTTTTAGAAATACGTAAACCTTTTTCATATAATTGTGTTTAGTACCCAAAGAAAGTGAAAGGTTATTTATATAAACCTCAATGAATCTTTTGAAATATTTGCTATTATATGATTAATATAAAGTCAAAATGTCGTTGTCTCCTTAACCAGCTATCAAAAGGTAATTAATTATCGAAATAAGCCGAAACGAATACGAAAAGCCATTAATTACTCCTATCCGGATACAATACAAATACGGTAAAAAGTTATTTCAATGTCCACTTTTAAATATCACGTTGATTTAAATAATACGTGTAGATTTCTTTCCATTAAGGGTAGGATAAAACGATTATTTTCGGTAATTTTATTTAAAATCCAGTAATTGACGAAGAATCGTTAAACCTCTGCCCCCCTTCGTCGATTCAAAAATTAATAGTACCAGCGGCGTTTTTGAAGAATAAACTTGTTTATATTCAGCCTTTATTTATGAATTCGGTAACTCAAGACTGAAACTCGAGGAATTAATTTCTAAATATTAAGTATGATGGTTTTTATCATTTATCGGGTACAAAATTGTTTTCCTTTGGTTTAATATCAATATAATAATCGAATTTTCCCCACTATATGAGTAGAACCGTTACCTTTTTTATATCAAACAAATCATGGAATTCCATTGGTTCGTGCGGGAAAGAAATCAACCCCTCCGCCCTCTCTCCCTCTTCCACAACCATTAACGCCGTCGATTATAAAATCCGTATTATCTTATAAATACTTATAACCAAAACTAATTACAATTAATTCCTAGTAGGTTATACTACCCACCAAAACTAGGTTATTATTTTAATAATAATAACTTTTATAACACCCTAATTATCCATCAACCTAAGGTGTAATGTTATTGTATCGACTACTAACCCTCACTAATTATCAACCACTGAACAATTACCACTAGCGTTTGGAGTCACTTATTAGTATCGTATCCATAAAATATTGGAAATGATATCCTATGGTATTCTGGGAATAATACATATTAATATCGACTTCGACCATTTATCAATATTTACGCGAAATTTTGTTATACAGGTAATACGTGTATTCCAATATAAAACTAACATTATGACTAATTTTCAAAAATATAATAGTCGAATTTACTTTAACATTAACAATGAAACTAAAACCTCGTTTACAATACATTAATAATTAAAGCCAAAATCGATCTGGGTATTTAAAAAGAAGAAAATATTAAAAAAACATAAGGATAAGATATGAATCCTCGTGAGTATATATTTTTATGAAATTAAACTCTTTTCTTTTCTTTTTTAGAATAACGTTAGTTAATCTATTTAACTCTCTAACGAAACAACAGTTAGAAGTTCAAATTCCTTTGTTGCTGATCATAAAACACTCAAATTAACTTTTTCGACTTAAACTGTAAGTAACTATGTCGGAGGAAGAGTAGGACGAAATTTGTAACCAGATTAAAAGTAATTTAAAAAGTTATCATATAGGTGGCGCCTAATAACCTATGTAAGTTAATGTTTTCCCACCTTTACCTACCTCACTCAGCGTTTTCAATTTAAAACTTATGTTGGACTGCCCTATTCAAGTAACCAATAGCGATTACCGCAGAATTTTAAAAAGATATTTTACCGGCATAAATCCGAGTTATAATTAAATTTTCATTTGGACGAAATAATTATATGTGAGACCATAACTATTGATTAATACGTCGTTTCTAATCTAAAAACTCCAACCTACGAACAAATTCGCGATATTGAGCTAAGATAATGATATAGTAAATACGGTTAAAACGTATTATAATAAACGTATGTCGAATACAAGAAACGATACGAGATCGAAGGTAATTATACTTAACAGCTGAAGACTAGTTTCAACCGCTCGTTTAGACTAAAAGCGTTTTTAATTTAATGACTAATAGTATCTATAATTCTTTATCTTTTATAAGTAATTATTTTAACTCAACCAAAACCTTATCCGTATAATGAAATTCTCCGAAAAAGGTCTTAATATAATTGAAAAATCTGTTCGTATCGTACATACTCTTATGCCCCCCTGATATCATAATACACTGTAATAGTTTATATAATAGTCGACCTATAATATCCCTATAGGTAAAAACAATAACAGGTACTTCCTCATTTATGTGAAATATATTGAATATATATTTGATTATTTAACGCTTTGCCGCCTAGATGAAAAATTAATCCATTGAACTACAATTGGTCTTTTAGTTTCCACTTGTTTTTTAACGTTAAAGAACTATCTTGAGTAATCGTTAAGTCGACTTCAAATTAATTCATCTTAACAATAATCTGGGCGAAATCGGATACGAAACGTTATAAAGCGAACGGATCGAAGGCGAAAGTTGATTAAACTATTATGTTTCGACCTACGATGGTAAGTCAAGTAGGTATCAAATGGGGTTTACTATTGAGGAATAGACGGAAGATTAGATTAGGTTACAGTGGCCCTTCGTGCAGTACCTAAGAGTATGGCCAGTGCCCAGCCCGTTACGTGCCCTCGTACGTACCGTATACGGACCGCGCCCAGTCCACGCACCGATCGAGTACTGTATATTCCGTTACGTGTATAGTTACGCAAACTATACACTTAATAGCTAATAGCCTCAATCCATAACATACCCTCTTTTTCCTAAAACATTGCGAGGGCCGCGACATCTTACTGGTTAAATGTGAAACATAGGCCTTGTTATCCTAATACGCAGACCGAGTGCGAGTCGGCCGCGGGCTAGTAACGAAACTTTTAACGCGCCGTATAATTTATTAGCCGGTCTAATCCTAGGTCGCTGACGCCGTATAACGCGTCTTTTAATATACCGTATAACGTATAGCTTTTGCCATCGGTAGCGTATAACGCACCCTATAACGTACCGTATAATATATCGCTTTTGCCGTCGGTATCATATAACGCGCTTCTTTTCCGTATCGTAAAACGTATAGATTTTGCCGATTTCGATCCGCCTGTACTTATAAATACGGACTTCAACGTAACCTTTAAAACTTTCTTCCTTTTTTTTTACCCCGTTAAATTTTTTTCAATATTATCTACCTTATCGTATCTTTTATAATAACCTTATTTTAATCGCAAAAATCCTAGTTTTATCCTAACCGTGGATTACCTATTAACGTTTCATAGCCTTTTAACCTCTATTTTTTTATTATATCTAATATTTATAATAAATTTGTTCTAATTTCAATCGCCATAAACGATCATAGTAAAAAGTATTCATCGTTACGAAAAATACATCGCTCTTTTATATATAAATACTATATTATTAACCATACCTTATAGCTTTCTTGCGTTAAAGACAACCTATTTGTCATCAGCGATAACGAAGATAAAAGCGAACTTCCCCACCTATAGACGAAGAACCTTTATATGTTCTATATTAATCTTCTTTTTTATTCCGGCGTACTCTTTATTAGTATTCGAGTTTATTATATGTAAGGTTATCGTATATATCTTAAGATTTATAATAAGGTAAGTTACCGAAATTAAATTTTTAGAAATTCCGACTGTAAATTAACCTCTTTTCATAATATATGTAAATCATAAGCTTACTTACGACCTCGCTCAGTTTACGCGCCTTATTACGACAATTTATTATAATTTTCAAAATCGAAAACCATATTTAATCCCCTATTCATAAGCGGTAAAGAAGTATCTTGAGTTACTAGCCCGTTTCTATTTTCGTATTTTCCGAATGGATTAATGAATTGACTCGGCTTCGAAATTTTACCTGAATTAAAGGAATTCTTACCTTTCAGGAAATTTAAATCATCACCCCTATCGGTCTATATTCCTATCGCCTTTTTATTGGACCCGCCCTTTTTTAGTATTTTCTCTCCCTTTTTACGATTCTACCTATTTATCGCAATAAGACTCCCTCAGTTAACCGTAAGTTTAGACACAATATCTCTACGACGTCTTCTTTTAATATCTGCCATATACTCTCCCGTAAGTTTAGTCCAAGCAACCAGAATAATATAGTCACGTAATTTATGTATTTTATAGCTAATATAGGCTACGGTTAATAAAACGTAACGATTAACGTCTAAGATCTAACCGCACGAGTCCCGTTTTCACCCGTATTCCATTTGTAAGCTTTTACCAAAAACGAGTTAATCGGGCTGACCGAAAATGGGCGGAAAATCGTACCCAGGCCGACCGTATCACCCGGGTGTAAAATAATGTGTTATAATCCCTAATAACCTACCTAAAAGGTCGCTCTCCCCGCCCCGATTTTCGTTAATCATTATCGACGGCTTTCTAAAACGTTCGTCCCGTTTAACGTTACCCGTTATCGTCGGCATCGCTTCGCGCCCGCCCCATTCTTCGTTAACCCTCCTCGTCGACGTTAAATAATACCTGCCTCGCCCCGTGTTACCCGCCCCTACCGGCTTTTTATAATATCTGAGGCTAATTGTAATAAGGTACCTAGTGTTAATAATACTATTCCATAAAACCCAAATAAAAATAAGAATAACGAGTAGGTAAGACTTTAATAAATCGTAATAAAAGTCGCCTCGCGGTCGGATATTTACCCAAGGAAGTCGGGTAATATATACCAGGTCCTACCTATTATATTATACTATTACAATATCAAATTTTCCCAATTTTTATAAATATTATGTTACTTCCGAGGTAAGAGCGATTCACTCCGCGTAAGTTACTTAATATGTACTTGCCGCCGTCGTCGAAATACCAAACTATTATAAAACCAAACGTCTCTCCATTTCGCCTCGAATTTATCTAAGGTTATGATATATTATCAATTCTTTAACAAATCCTTCTACGGTTCATTAGAAAATTTTCATTTTACCAATATAAAGCGAATATAACCCCGCTTTACCTTCACCGAGAAAATTTCTTAAACTTTAAATTCCTCGTATATACCTTTTTGTATATCGTTTAGGACGAAAATTAATTTTAGGCGTATATGGTATGAATTTCCTGAAAAAGAAGGGTTCTTAATCGCACGTTTAACTTAATATACATACAATATATGGTATTTATCAAATATATCTAAAACGATATTAAATAGGTTTGAAATATCGACAACTATATATTAATTATAGAGTTAATTCCGCTTTTCATTCGGGCGCTAAGTTTCAATATTACGTAATCGAAATTAAACATGATCGCTAAATTTATACCGTTTTACCGGAGGTCTTCGACAATTCGTTACTATCTTTATTTATTATTAAATATATATTATCGTTATTCAGGTTCGTTGTATACCTTTATATAAATATATTAAAAACGTAACGGCTTAGCCCGCCAGACTAGTCGACGACTTGATATCTCTATTTACTCTAAATATGAGGGATATTTCATATCTATTAACCTAAAGGTTTATATAAAACCCGGTAACCTCGATTTTTGGTTATTTAATACAAATTAGCAAACAGGTAAATATAATGTTGAATTATATTATAAAATAGCAACAAATATTTTCAATTACTTTGATACCTCCTGATTTATACATCTCATATCGTCATTTATATATAGGTAATACGTCGTGAATAAAATTTACTTAACCTTTACTAAAAAAAATATAAAGTCGTTTAAAATACGTTTACACAATACAAACTGCGGTCGTTAATAGTATAAGCTGAAAATCCATAAAATCTTTACTATATCTCCCTGAAACGCTCCATATACGTATTGAAGTTTATAAAATATAAAACCTCAAGTTTGATAAACTCGGAAAAGCGGTCCGTAAAGATTAACAAATACCGAAAGTTTTTATCGGTAACTAGTAAGTCGCTAATAAAGTCGACGGAAATATATACCTAATACCAATTTAAAATGTAAAGGGGTTAAAGGAAACCTTATACTAGGATACGAAGAGGTTCCTATTTATTATATTACATATATATTCGATATAGACCTCGAATATTTACGACTATACCCTTTTAATAGTTATTACTTTGAAAATTCGAAACAAAAGATTTGTACTCGAATAACCTATAATAAACGAATCGTAGTTTTATTATAACATTTTCGTTGTTAATAATTTCTAATTTGGTAACTAAAATCAGCCTCGGTAACGTAACATACCTCACGGATCAATTTTATAATCCGTAATTTGTACCAAATATTTTACTTTAGTCGAAGAACATTTAAAGCCCCTGAAAACTGTTAATTAACGAACTTTGTATAATGGGTCGTTCATTACTCTTTAATTATATAATTTGACGATGATATCCGGTTCTAAAATTAGATAATCCTTTAAAGTTAACAAAGTTAACGGATTTAACGCGGATCTGGTTCGCAACGTTATTACATACACTGGTGTTTTGAAATCCTCTGCCTTTATCTCGGTCGACGACCTGGGTACGGGTCGAGTCTAGGGCGATCCCTTTTATATCGATATTCCAGAATCTTTCGACTTTCTGTTAAGGTACATATTATGGCTATTTAATAGCTAGGATCTTATTTTCAAAAATTAATTTATATATCTTAACGTAATATACATTCCTGTAATAAATAAGTTTATGAGTACTACGCTTAATATAATAATGGAAACTGGTTAAAAAACCTCGAACGCGGCGCTCCTTAACTTCGGGCTTATTTTACAATTTACGAATTAATGTATTTGGGCAAACGCCTTAAGTTACGAAACGGTATCGTAAATAGTCTTGAAAAAGAAAAAAATCATGAGCCTATTAAGCCTAACATTCCAAAATTAAACGTGGTAAGGAAAGATATTCTAATTTCCTATAATCCGTGAAAATCGTCAACGAGGTACAAACATTACATAATTGTGAAAATAACGTTTTTAAAAAAAAGACTACCGCAAAAGAATCTTTATTGTAAATAATGTAATTTCGTTTTACGTCCGTTCATTGTATAAAATGATAAGTTATAAGTTTTAGAATATTATTTTAGTCCTGTCAAGATAAATACCACTTTATCGCCGTCTCCGAATAATTTGGTGCAACCATCGTTAGCTGATCTGGGTCCTAATATATCAAAATCGAAACCGTAACAAAAGTATTCTTTAAGGCTTAAAATACGTATTCCTTCCGCTCCGTTTAAGCTTAAAGAATTACTTACTTCGTTAATAGGATGAAATAAGGAACTAACTCGGAGAAATTACTAATAAAATCTCGATAGAAGTTAGAAAATCAAACAAACTTCGAACCTTTCGAATAGATCGTGGTAATTTCTATTCGCGTATTACCCGGATCTTTCTGGGTTCGACCCGGATACCAATACTAACCGTTACGATAAAATTTATGTATTTTACTTTTTGAACTATAAAGTTCAACTTCTTCAAATCTAGCTTTAGACTAAAATTACAAGGCAGTTCTCAAATCACGTAAACTTTCGTTATATAATTATATTTGGTACTGGAAAAAAATATTAAAAGGTCCTTTAGGTAGATTGCGATAGGTTTATCGCGTATATCTGTTATAATATGATTAATATACCGTTCAAACAGTGCCGGCGCTTTTTGCAACCCGAAACATACGTAGAAAAATTTTAATTTTTCCTATCCAGATGTAACCTGAATATAGTAAAAGACCTAGCGAATATCTAGTTTTATAAGTTACGTCGAATTCAATAACGCGCCTAAGGTATCCTGAATTAAAAGCAAGGTAAAACGATCCTACTCGGTAATTTTATTTAATATCTGGTAATCGATATAAAACCGTTGTCCCCCCTCGCTCCAGCGTACAAATTAATTATATCGACGCTGCGGACGATGAAAACCTTACCATAATATAACCTTCATTTATTAATTCCGTAACTGAACGGTTAAACTCGAATGGTTGATTCCATAACATCGAATATAATAGTCTGCGAGGTCGTTTTAGTAAATATTTATCTTAGTTGAATTTAAAATAAATGTGGCAGCGATGTTTTACCTTATATAGGAGTACAGCGATGGATTTATCTTCATCGAACAGGTCGCGAAACTTTGCCAATTGAAATAAATAAAAAATATATTTTTTCTATCTAATAATAACTGGCGCCATTATTTACAAAATAGGCGTTCTTTCGTGAAAACCTATAATAAAAGCGAATTCCGATTAATCCTCCGTACGTTATATTATCCGTTAAAAACGTGTTATTAAACCAATAAAAACCGATTTTATGGCGCCGTTTATATCCTTCAACCTAGAGCGTATTATTATTATATCGACGATTAATTCTCCCCTACTATAAACTATTAAACAACTATCACCAACGTTCAAAACCACATGTTGGTATCGTATCTAAAACATCACAAAAATTATATCCCATGATATTCCGGAAATAATGTATATTAACATAGGACTCGACTATTATTAATATTTGTACAAAATTTCGCTATTTAGATAATACGCGTATTCCGCTGTAACCCTAATATTATACCTAGATTTCGAGGATATAATGGCCGAATTTACTTTGTCCTTAACTTTTATATTAAAGCCTTATTTACAATATAATAATAATTACATATAAGGTCGACTTCAGTATCCAGAAAGTAGGTATTATTAAAAAAACATAGGTATAAGGAATAAATCCTCTTTTATACGTATTTCAATTAAATTAAAAAAAAACATACTCGATTTTATAACTAGGACGTTAAGGTTATATATCCTTTAAACGAAATTATATCCAAAAGTTAGGCTTCTCCATCGTCGTGAGTAGAAAACCTTTATTTACCTTTTTGATTTAAACTGTATATACCTACTTCGGAAGTAATATCGGACGAAATTTGTAATCACGTTAATAGTAGTCTATCGAACCACAACGTAAACAACGCCCTGTAATTTACCTAACTTAATGTTTCTTCGCCGTTATCCACGTTACCTTACATTCTTAGTTCTAAACGTATATCGAACGGATTTATTGAAATAACTGGCTGCGACTACTACCCCCCCTTAACGAAGATAACTAAAAGATATAAACTCCCGTTATATTTTTATCTCTATCCAGCCATTATATTTGTACGGATCCCGCTGGTTATCGAGCAAAATATCGTTTTAAATTTTAAAACTCTCATTCGTCTGTAAACTCGTGGTATTTCGCTAAGTTTATAATATAGTCGACCCTATTTACGCTTACCATAATAAATTTGTCGCGAATACAATGAGATACGAGAAAACATAGGTAATTATACTTTACGGTTAAAGAAAAATATAATCCACCCGTTTAAACCAGTAATATCTCGAATGTATTACCAAATAGTACCCATAGGTCTTTGTTGCTTATAAGTAATCCCTACAATTCAACTAAAGCTTTATCCGCATGATAATGGTCGTCAAAGGCAGCCTTAACATAATTGAGTAACTTACTTATATTATATTTACCCTTATATCCGCCGGCTTTGTAGTAAGCGGTAATAGTTTACTTTACCACCAACGTATAATGACCTCACATATATAAAAACATATACCGACCTTTTTTGATCTATGTCCTATCCGTTTACAGTATAAATTCGATAGTTAAACGCGTTACCACCAACATAAAAGAGAATCCGTTGAATTACCGTCAATCATATCGTTTTCGCTTATCTTAAGACGATAAAAATCAATATAAGTTACTGTTAAATCGGCTTCGAATTGTAAAATCTTAACTACAACTTAATCGAAATCAGACGTAAGGTCAATAGTAAAAATCAATTAACCTGGTTATTATAGTTGCTTTATAGACGACGCAATATAGCCTACAGTGCTTTACATATGAGAAATGTTGGTTTAAGTCGTTCCTAAAGGAGTAGGAGGTATATCTATAGAGTTGGAGAATTAGATATTTGCCAGGGGCTCATTCTTTTCGATAGCGCTAAAGTGTAGCGTAAAATCATTGATATTTATCATCGATTCGTTCATAATAAGTAATATTCCATCGGAAAGATAAAAAAAGGCTTTAATAGTATGTTATATTCTGATCTAGAATGGTAAGTTAAGTATATGGTAAATGGGGTTTACTATTAAGGTACAGGCAAAAGATTAGAAAAGGCTACAGTGGCCTTTCATACAGGACCTATGGGCATAGCTAGTGCTCAGCCCGTCACGTGCCCTCGCACGTGCCATATACGGACTGTACCCAGTCCGTGCCTGGACTGGATACTGCATATCATGTTACGTACACAGTCACGTAACCTATAGACTCAATATCCAATGACCATAGTCCATAACATAAACGGGTTATTACATTTTCTTTAACGTGGATGCGATGTAGCCTGCAGTATATAAAAAGCGAAAAATATCAGCCTAAGTCAGTTCCGAAGGGATAGAAGATGTATTCGTAAATGCAGAAAACTAGGTATTTACCGATAGCCTATTTTCCCTAGTGATGCTAAAGTGTAACTCTGAATTTTTAATATCTGTTGTCGATTTAATTATTACAAAGAATATTTCTTGCAAAAGTTAAAATAAAACCTTAATTATATATTACGGTCCAACCTTCGAAGGTATACTAAGTAGGTGCCAAATGGTTTTAACAAATAAAGTATTAAGAAAAACTCGACAAGTATGTAAAAGTCCTTCGTGCAGGACTTATATGTACGGTACGTATATAGTCTGTTACATATCCTTGTACGTAATGTCACCGGACCGCGCCCAGACCGCGCATGATCTGGGTACCGCATATCCTGTTACAAACACAGACACTTAATCTATAGACTCAATGGCTATAATTCTGAGTCCACGAAATTGTTTAATGGGGTCTCCCAATAAAATATAAATAAGATTTGTTAAAGTGTTCCAAATGAAGCGTTGTGTTAGAATAGTAGTATTTGTGGTACAGTAGATCAACTTTACTTATAGTAAAGTTGACTATACTGACTGCAAGTTGAGTGTATTGTTTTGTATGGGCCTACTGTATTTGACTGTAGGTCAAGTGTAGTATGGTCTCACTTCATACTAGGGCACAGGCTAAGCAATTAGCCATACAAATTACAGTGCAAACCAGCTAGCAGTTGGCAAACCTAGAACAATACATACACCACTTGACCAATTCAATACTACTGTTACTTCGACCACGATTTGAATCGACAACGTTGCGACGATCATAGGCTCTACTAACACGTTGAATGTTTACTAGTATAAGGAAATGTGACTAAAATGTAATGAACTATTTCAAACTAGTTATTTAACATTTATAAGTATTGTATTAGCCTAGTTATTATTAAACTTAAATGTCGTAAATATCAAGTTAAATAAGTGGTGAATGGTAAGAAAAACGGAGGAAAGGTAGAAAAAAGGGTATTTAAAGGGGGAAATTATATATGTAAGGGTTCAAATAGTATGAAAGCACTAGGTATTGTTTAAGGCGCTTTTAGTATTATAATAGGCGTTTCGAAAATTGTTTGAAGCGTTTTGTAAATGTGCTGAAGCGTTTAAAAATTGTTTTAGGCGTTTGATTGTTTTTGATTAGCGTTTTCGAAGCTATTTTAGGCGTTTGAAGTAATGGTATAAACGCTTTAAAAGTTGTTTTAATTGATTTTAAAGTACATATACACGGTGTAGATATTACGTTTTAGTAGGATAGGTTTCAACAAGAGAGTCCAAAGCTTAATTTTTTATGTAGCCGTTACGTTATAAGATGGGTTTTCAAAAAAGTTCCCAGATACATCCGACATATTAACCGAGTTGATAGTGGCGCAATGGAGCTTTTAGTAGTTTAAAAGTATAACCCGAGTTAATGATATCATATTAAATTTATTCTTTTAAAGGTTACTCCAAGGTTTATAATTATTTTATGCACCCACGTGTTTTTATATATAGTAATGTTAAAGTACGAAATATTTGGGATTGATACAATATCCCATTATAGGTATTTAACTAATGTTCGTCTTTTCTTTTTTAGGCTATCTATAGTCGACCTAGTTGGTTACTATTCAGTTTCGATGAAGTTTATACATCAATATATAAAGAATATAGTATAGTATTTGAAGTAGTAAAATATATAAGATATGAATTAAGAGGGAGAATAGGCATCCAGAGAGTGTATGCATCAGGTGAGAGCTTATAATTTCTCACTCAAGGCGTGGTAGTCTACCATGCACTTTGTTAATATCTCTCCTGGAGCTTGAAACTCCACCATAAACTTTGCAAACATAGTCTCTTACGCTTGCTAACTATAGTGATATTTAATAATATCCGTACGAAAATGCAATTTTATTAGTACATATGTTTGTTCAATAGCTTATCTAAACCGGTAAACATAAAAGATGGCAGCTATATGCTGTCGAACTGAGAGGAGGAATAGGCGGCCTCTTCTTTGTTCTTGTTATCGCCCTCGTCCTCACCAGTGTCGCTGCTAGCACCGCCGCTATTATCTATGTCGCCGTTGACGTTGTCATCCCAAAGAGAGCTAGATACCCCCTATACCTTAGGTTATATGGCCTTAGGTACGGGGCCATAAGAGGGGTTAACTTTGTTACAATAATCTGTAAAAATGACGTCGAATTTACCTACGTCATATATATGTAAGTTCGTTCGTTAAGCGGTAATAATGAGAGTTGTATTCGCTGGTTACTGTTTAGTATTGAATAAGAAATTAGCTTTAACTTTATTATACGTATTAAACAAGTAGATATTGAATAAGAAAGTCCTAACCAATATGTTAAAAACGTATAAAACGGATAATTGAATTCTGGATTACGTGATAGGAGAGTAAGTAATTAATCGTAAAAATAGCGGGTGTGCACCAGGACTTCAACGAACGGTTTTAATACTATCGGTATAAAGGTATATCTATTTTTACTTTATCTGTTACGGTGGTAGTAAAACAAAACTTCCTCGTTTTAACGGGTTTGTTGAAGAACTTGCCTACGGTCGCAAAAGTAATATATGTACGTAAAGCGAATTTATTAGCGGGCTAGAAACGTGTACTTTAATACGTAACTCTAATGTTTTGTACATTTAGAAAAACATTGAAGCGCATTTAAACGAGTCGCGCCCTTAGAAGGCGAGCCCGATACATTTTTTCCGCCTTTATTACACCATATTAACATATTAAAATTCATAGGGAAACATGTTACACATTACGCTATAGTTTTGCGATGTTGCGTTAACGACGGCGGGGTAGCGTTATAGGTAATGGGGGGGTTTTCCCCCCTAGCGAATATGTGTGGTTTATAACATCAAGAGACCCCCGATTTTGTTTTTGTTATTGCTGTTATTATAATATGGCGGGGGAGGGAGGAGGAAAGAAGGAGGGGAAAGAAAGAGGAGAAGAGGGTGTAGTAGTTGCGGCAAGCAAAGTGAAACGGAAGTGGGAGGCGGGGTTAAAGGGCGACAGGCTATTGGTGTGGGCGAAGCGATATATAGCGGTTACAGCAGTAGTGGCACAACGTCGTTGAAGCATTAAACGGCGCCTTTTAGTCCGGTTTTTACGTGATATATTATATAATACATCAGCGCTGTATGAATAATTAATTAGGTAATTTATTAATACGAAAATGTTATAGAATTAATGAGAAGTTTATTTTAAAAACATTGACGAATCGTTCATGGAATTCGTTTTTTAGCTGGATCGATACCGATATACTACTTTTTACAGATTTTACGATATGTAATATCGACAATTATATTTTATCAGGGCTACCAACCTTTTAAGGATTAAACCAATATGATTAACACATAACCGATAATATTTTAAAATAAAATAACATATATCACTATTATTGCAGTGTAACCGATTAAGGGTTTGTGTTGGTAGGGCCTTAGATCGTTACAACGTTGTCGATTCGAATCGTAGTCGAAGTAACAGGTATATTGCATTGATCAAGTGGTGGATGTATTGTTCTAGGTTCGGTAGACCGCTAGCCGGACTGCACTGTAATTTATATGGCCAATTGCTTGGCCCGTACCCTAGTGTGAAATATAGCGTACTGCACTCGACTTACACCTAATGCGGCAAGTCCACACAAACAATACACTTAACTTATAGTATAGTTAACTTTACTATAAGTAAAGTTGACCTACTAAACTACATGTAGTACTTATTCCAACACTGGCGGCATTTTAGTTTGTACGCGTACGCCAGTATAACTGACCAATCTTTTCTAGTTACCACTAAATTGTCTGCTCGTCAACTAGTCAAACCCCTGTTAATTCCAGTTGACTTCCATATTGAATTATATATAATTATATGCAAATTATCCCTATTTGACCTTAATTACGCTGTCTCTTCGAGGTCCGAGTTTCTTAACTCCCATAAAAAGTTCTTCCGTTACAGGCCTTCACTTTAACTGTACCAATCAAACAGATCTGCATCGTTGATTTCCTGCCAGTCTTCCAGTCTACTACCACATCCCTAACCGCTGTCACGTGATTTGGGATTTCCGGGAAGCCTATCAACATAGCTTTCAATACGTATGGTCAACCTGTTGCTATTCACAAACTTTTCCAGGGCTTTGTTTGGTACTTCCTTCGTCATATCATCTACAGAGTTATCTTTACTATTGATTCACCTAAATTACTCAATATCTTTTTGTTTATAGGCTTTACGGAGTTCTATTTCGTCGATTATCAGTCGTTTTTAGCTGGTAGTTCCGACTTTGGAAAGACATTCAAAAAAGAATTTTAAGTCTGTATAAATAACTACCGAGATAGGAGGAATCTTTAGCTGCTTAGTGACAAGGTTAAAGGTTTCCCACAGTATTATGCCTACGTGAAATCCCGCTATTATACCGCAGACCTTCGAAGTTAACATACTTCGTATAATCCTTTTACACTTAACGGAGGTCTAGTGGATCAGATTACCGATAATACTCAACTGGTATTTTCGCCTATCTTTGTAAACGATGGTCATTAGAAATCTGATCTGTAAAAACAAATCGGTGTTATTTATAAAGGACACGTTCATAAAGACTGTCAACTTAGCCTTCGACAGATCGATTGAAACCATTTTAATCCCTCGATCTAAGTTCCCTATTTGTCACTCGAACCTCTTATTCAGCCGGTTAAAGTCTTTATCCGTTAGATTTTGTATTTGTATCGTAATAAAGGGGTTGTAAAAGGCTTTCAGTTAACGTAGGGTAGTAATATAGCTGCCTCAAGCACGTTGTTCAGGTATCATTCAGCCTTGGCCGTATGAGTTTTGTCAACTATAGCCAGAATAATGCCCTGGCTCTTTTAGCGAAAGATAAGACCAGCGTTAATATCAAGTATACGGATTGATGAACTATTAAAGTTAAGTTGCCTACCCTTCGTTAATATCGTTACTGGACTACAATTCCAGAATTTAAAATCCTCAATCTCTTGCTATTTTAATGCTACAAAGTCAGCCATTCCAATGAAAAGAATATTATTAGTTTATATTCCTACCACACCAAAGTCTTTTCCCTATGCTACCAACAAATACAGATCGTAGGTTAAAAACTTTACCATTAGCTATGATTAAAAGTACGACTGTTAAGTCAAAAACTAATAAATGCCTGCTTTTACCAATACATATAATAGTTTAACACACCGTATTACCGTTTCTAAAGTTTAGATAACACGTAATTCCTATATAAGTTCTAACAGTATGATCTGCTTTAGGTCCTTTATTAACTGCGTATAAGCTTACGTTATATTTCAGCTATTAGGCATAAACTTACCCTTCATCTTAACTAACAAAATTACTGATAAAGCGACTACCAAACGCTAGCTAATCTTCTAAATCGTTGGCAACTACATAAGGATTCAGTCCTTTCATTTATCGCCGTATCTTTAAACTATTAAACGCGACTTTTCGTACGTCCTCCCCACGGTTTTGCCTTTAACTTCGTGGATAATCCTCGACTTAAAGATCGTGACGTTTGGGTTTTAAAGGTTGAAATCGGTTTTCGATACGGATTATACGATCTCTCAAGTTAATAGGCCGTTAATTTCGACCTTATTACTTTTTTTAAAGGGTTTTCCAAAGGTTTTAATAATATTTTACACTCGAAGCTTTAATGCCAAGTCTTTGTTATTTTTCTCTTTCATATTTACTCAAGCAATATTGTAGATACGCCTCAGTATTTATTTTTCTCTTTAATATTCCTTTTTTCCGAGGGTTTTTCGAGCTAACAGCATTTTATAAACTTATTAATTATGGGTAGAGTAGGTTTTTATTGGCTCGGTTGTTTGACTTAAGGGTTTTTAACGTCACTAGCCGTAATACAACGCTTAACCTGATTTATTCGAAAAGATATAAGACCGGTAAAAATTTTAATAACTACTTCGAAATTCACTATACTTGATATATTATACAGGCTTTTCTATTTACCCGGTTTTCTCTTCACGAGGACTTCACTTTGTAGCGGTAAAATAAGTACGTCGATTATTATTGGGCCGTTCCTAGTATTAACGGCCTTATTGATTTGGCAGCGTGCTGACTTTCTTCGTAACTCCCTTAAAGTTTTTCTATAGGCCACCGCATGTTTTTAAGTACTTTCCGAGGGCAGAGATTCACTCGTCAAGTGTTTGTACGTTTTAAAGACGAGTAGCGTTGATACTAAGCCGTTAAAGCCCATAATATCGTTTAGGCTTTTTATTGACATTTGTAAGCGTGCCTCCGGATTCGTAAAGCTTTCAATTTCCAACGTAAGGATATTATACGTTCAGCGAAACAAGGAGTGTGCCTCTTTAACCTTCACAATGCTTTAATGGGCTTTTATAGGTACCTGTTTACACTCAATACCTATTATTTTGGCATTTTCCTGGAACTCCGCCGCCGTAAAGTTGGTACCCGCATCATGAACGACGATGTGAGGTAAACTTAGGTACGTGTCAATCCACAACATTCTTAGCGTTTCCTACGTATCTTTTTCCGAAAAAAACTTTAAAAACTTGGCTTCATAAAAGGAAGTTATAGAGTTAACAACGTGAAAAATAAATTTATTATTTAAGTAAAACACGTTAATAAACATTTCGCAATTGAATTCCTTATTGTCTTTTAGTATAAACTCAAATTCCTAGTGGCTTAGGCATACGTTTAGTAATGGTAACAAAGTCTTCTAATGCTTTTTAAGGCAACATATTCCACATCTATATACCCCGCGAACTTTAGGGCTTTATATAACATATAAACGGCTAGGTAGTGAAAGGTCCGTTGTAGTTAACGTGTGTTTGGCTCCGTCAGATTTAATTCCACTTATTTTAGGCCTTAATGGTAAAATTATAAGTTCCCCTACTTAAAGACGAGGGAAAACCTCTGGCCGTTTTTAACTGGTTCGTCTACGTTAACGTTGACATCAACGGCGAAGGTCTTTGTATCCTCTAGGAAAAAAAGGAAAGGGGTAGGGGATTTAAGAATGTAGAACGTAATTATTCCTACAATAGTTTGAATTACCGTTATCCCTAGTCATAATAGTTATTTGCTTAGTCTGAAACCAACTTAGGCCTTGGCTGCATTTTAACGATTAATTACAGTAGCTGTAGTACTTTCCCTCCATAATGTTACGTATTACGAATAGCCTCCTACAAAGTAACTTATTGCCCTTATGTCAGGTACAATACCTTAAAACGTGTAGTTCACGTAACGATCGCGAAAGTTAAAGGTATGTAAAGGATTAAGAGCTTAGTTAGGGTAAAGGTAAGGGTTTTTACCACCCAAAATATATAGGAAGACGTAGTCGGCTAGTTACTAAGCTGCATCAAAAGTAGTATCTTTGTGTCACTTAATTTTCTTGGGGGTATTAACGTCGTCAATTAGCTTATCGCCCTCGAAGTTTTCTATATGATCCAAGTAGTTCTATTTAAAATTGGTAGGGTACTGGATATAGTATATTACCTTTTTGTTATTTTGTTCGGCGGGGGGGATTCCAAGTTAACTAACAGCTAAACTTGCCACAAATCTAATATCTCTTGTCACTATTACAACGATAGTACTTACGGTTATCAGGTCCGCTTGAATTATGGATTTATTAGCGTTATCGTGGTTGTTACTTCTAGTTTGTAACCGGTGAGTCAAATAGTAAACGTTATGGGCGCTCGTAGCCGTACTTGCGGTCAACGTAATTAAATACTATAAGGTTTTTTTCATCGACCTTCGAAAAGTTGTTGGCTTAGGGGTATATACCAAACGAGTTTGGTGTACACGTCATTACAGTGGTAAAAGAAAAACGTAACTAGCTAAAAAAACCCTTCGCAAGTGGTATCTAGGCGTTGTAAGGCGTATTTGAACTCGCTAACGCCCGTAACTATTGCTCGTACCTGTTCGCGAAGTATCGCTTTGCCAGCGTATGCTTTCTCCATTGCCTACTGGTATAACATCAACTTATTAAGCGTCTAATTAAGGACATCTATTGGTATTTACTCTTTTTTTTTTTTTGTTATTATTATAGTGCACCGCGTAGTAACTCAATTTGTATGGTATTAAGCGAAATGAATATCGTTCTCAAAGTAGATTTTCATGCTATTATAAATCTCGAAAAACGTGGTAGCTCGGGTATGGAAGTTCAGGTAATAGTTTCTAGCATAACCTGTAAGAACTTCGGGGAATAATAAGTAAAACCCTAAAGGGGGAATTTCCATTATCTTACAGATGTTTAGGAAGGGTATCATCTTAGTGTTGAGAAGGTTATAAGGCATTCCGTCATATTTCTCTATGTCTTTCCAAATCTTGGCGAAATCCGTAAGTAATTTGTAATTAATGTTAACCATCTTAACAGGTTTTGGGGGCAGATTGCGATAGTTATCCCAATCTTAATTTGTATTTCCTGGAAATTTAGGACTTGGAGCTTTCGAGTCATGGTATTAAGGGTAATTACCAGTTTCTCAGCTCATAGGGTAAAGTCCTATGCTAAAACCTGTGATAGACTCTTGCGTATAGGAAAATATGAAGGGGGAAGATTTTTAAGAGACTTAGCAGCTCTATGTAAAATTCGGTACCTAACGAATTTTAGAGGCTTGATAATATTGCTTAATTGACTAGTATAAAACGCCGATGTCAATACCTCTGGCCACGTGGGCGGCCATTTCTTTAAGTGCTCTACCGCCGCTAAAAACGTACTCCGCACTACCATGTAGCGGTGCTAGGTTACCGAGTGGGTTCATAGGTTCTTCATAGCTAGCGCGTAAAAAGGCTTAATTTAGCTAAGGGTGAAGGGAAGGTCTTTTGAAGCGGTTGTATAGGCGTTGAAATTCCTTAACGCCTTTCCTTTTCCCTTAAAGATCTCAAGGATTAGGATTTTAAGGGGGGTCCTCTTGTTCAGCCAGTTTAAAAAAGGTTTTCGCCAATTCCAACGGGGTCTTTTTAGGGATGTAAATACTACAGCGGGTAACCTCCTTTTTCAACTTGGCCTTAACCGTACGCTAAATCATCTTTTACATGTTAAAAGTCTATTAGTCAAAGAACTCGCGAAAATCTTGGAAAGCGCGAGCACCGCGGCTGTATTTGATACTGAGATCCGCATCGGTAATATACTGGCTAACTTAATTGGTTAATTAAGCTTTAGTTAAGGTCTTATTAACATTTGCATTCCAAAGCTATTCGTCGTAGTAATTACCAAAGACTGATTTAAAGGCTTCAACTTTTTATATATATTCCTAACTTAGCGCTATCTTGGTAGTTTTACTTATATAGAACGCATAAGGGGAGGAACTTGGTAATTTTGGGCGTGGGAGACTTGGTATTTTAACATAGAGTCGCGTAAAAAACTTGACAACTTGGCGTTGGGTTGCGCGATGTAACCTTCTCGGCGCGACTTGGCGATTCTTAGTGTTTTCGCTTAAAGCAACGAACTTGACTATTAAACTAACATGAATTAAGTGAAAAGAGTAAAGTAGGGACAAATGTTTGGTATCAAAGGTAAGGTTAAAGGTCGTTATTGGTAGTAAAAGACGAAGGTTATTTGTCATTTGGCCGTGGAACTTGGTTATTTTTGTAGTAATAGCACCCGCAGATGTGTTAAGTTAGCCGTTTACCAACTTGCCGAACTTTAAAACTTCTGAAAGTTAATCTCAACGTCTTCAAAAAGGATCAATAAATATGCCTTGGTGTTTTCAATAGCGATACGGTCGCTACCTCTAAACTGCCGTAAAAATCGACTCAACCTAAAAGTCTTCTCTACTTACTGCCGTAAAAACCGACGTAACAGTAGAGGCCCTTCGCAATAATCTTTCCTCTACCTTAATATTTTACCAAGCGTAACCGTAAAGTAGCTTCTTCTTCTACTTAACTAATCTGTGCTTGACTCAATAAGCACTGATCAGTGTAAGTAGGGCCTTAGATCGTTGCAACGTTATCGATTCGAATCATGGTCGAAGTAACAGGTGTATTGCATTAGTCAAGTAGTGGATGTATTATTCTAGGTTTGGCAGACTCCTAATCTGTCTGCACTGTAATTTGTATGGTCAATTGCTTAGCTTATGCCCTTGTGTGAAGTGCAGCGTACTGCACTCAACTTACACTCAATGCGGTAAGTCTACACAAACAATACGCTCAACTTGCAATAGAGTCAACTTTACTGTAAGTAAAGTTGACCTACTGCACTGCATGTAGTACTTATTCCAATAGTTTAGACGAATTGTATTATTTGTTGAAATAGTAGTATTTGCAGTGCACTAGATTAACTTTACTTACAGTAAAGTTGACTATACTGACTGTAAGTTGAGTGTATTGCTTTGTGTGGGCCTACTATATTTTACGGTATGTCAAGTGCAGTATAGCCCTACTACACACTAGGTCATGGGCCAAGCAATTCGCCATACAAATTACAGTGCAGACAGGCTAATGGTCTGCCGAACCTGGAACAATATATCTACCACATAACCAATATAATACTACTATTAATTCGACCACAATTCGAATCGACAATGGTATAACGATTTAAGACTCTATCAATACTAATTAGTACTTATTGGGTTAATTATAGATTGGATAAGTAGAAGAAGAAGCTATTTTCCGGTTACACTTTTTGAAAGATTAAGGTAAAGGAAAGACTTTTATAAAGAACCTCTACAACTACGTCGGTTTTTACTGAAGCTTGGAATTAATGACGGTATCGCTATCAAAATTACTAAAAAAGATTTACAGCTCTTTTGTTTTAAAAAAAAACGTTAAAGTTAACAGTTAGAAGTTTCAAAGGTCGGCAAGTTAGTAAAAGGCTAAGTTAGTATTACTAAGGGTGTTATTACTGTAAAGAAAACCATTAATATTTACTAATAATAATAAACAACTTTCGACCTTACCCTTTACACTAAACATTTACCCCTACATTACTCTTTTCATCTCTATTATATCAAATTAATCGTTAGGATCTCTACTTTAAGCGAAAACACCAAGTTACGCCAAAGAAAAGCCACGTCGCGCGACCTAACGCTAAGTCGCCAAGTTTCTTTACGACTTTACGCTAAAACACCAAGTCCCCCACACCCAAAGATTACCAAGTCCCTCGCCTTACGAGCCTTACACATCCTATACAAACCAAAACGTTAAGATAGCGACCGCAAGCGCTTACTTCCAAGTTATTACCGACCCTGCATAGAAAGAGGTAATCGAAAACCTCGAAACAGTCTTTATTAACTACTATGACGAACAACTTTGAATTACCAATATTAATGAAAACTGAACTAAAGCTTATATAACTAATTAATTTAGCTAATATGTTCTCGAGGCGGACCTCGGCGAAAAATACAGCCGTGGCGCCCGCGTTTTTCAAAATTTCCGGGAGTTTCTTAACCATTAGACTCTTGATATGTGGAAGATAATCCAGCGTACGGCTAAGGCTAATCTAAAGAAGGAATTCACTTGGTATTTTATTTATATCCTAGAGAAAACACTACTAGGACTGACTGAAACCTTTTTTAAATTGGCTTAACAAGAAGACCCTTTTCAAAATCCCAACTCTTAAGACGCTTGAAGGAAAGATAAAGGTGTTAAAAACCTTTAACGCCCTTATACAAGATTCAGTGGACCTCCCCTTCACATTTAACTAAGTTAAGCCTTTTTACGCGCTAATGATAAGGAACCTGTTAACCTTCCTATTAACTTTGAATCTTTATATAATGATGCGGAGTACGCACTTAGTGGCGGTGGAGCACGTAAAGTAATAGCTACTAATACGGCTAAACTTATTAATATTAGAGTTTCACACCAGTTAATTAAATAATATCGTCAATTCTTTTAAAACTTTTAAAACCTTATTTCCCCCTAGTACTTTAATCGCCAAGTCCCCTAAAAGCCTTCTTATAGTACGTTTATCTATACGATAAAATCCACTATAAGTCCCACTATAAGACTTTACCCCTCGGTCCAACCAATTGATAATTACCAATAATATCATATTTCGGAGGCTTTGAATCTTAACTTTCCAGGAAAAACTATTAATTAAAATTAGGATACTTATCGCAACCTGTTTTTAAAACCTAGTAAGATGTTTGATATTAACTATAAACTTTTTACGGACATCATTAAGATTTAAAAAGATGACGAAAAGTATGAAAGGAAACTATATAACCTTTTCGACACGAAAATATTACCCTTTTAAAATATTTGTAAGTAAATGTAAGTTCCCCCTTCTGGTTTTTACTTATTATTCCCTGAAATCCTTACAGGATATGCCTGAGATGATAACCTAACTTTCCTAAACCGAAAAACCACTTTTCGCTAAGGTTACAATAATATAAAAAGCTACTTTAAATACGACTTCCACCTTACCTAATACTACATAGATTAGGCCACCACGAGCTAAACCACGATAATAGCGGAGAAAAAAAGGAAATACTAATAAATGTGCTTAACCAGATGCTTAACAAGTTAATATTATACTAATAAACAATGGGGAAATCCCACGCTAGTAAAGTCTTACTTCGAGAGTAAATTCGTGTAATAGTTACGGGCATTAGCAAGTTTGAATACGCTTTACAACGCCTATGTACCACTTGTAAAGGCTTTTTTAGCCAGTTACATTACTTTATTATAACTGTAATAACTCGTACGTTAAACTCGCTTAGTATATACCCCTAAATCGGCAACTTCCCTAACGTAAATAAAGAAAACCTTACGGTAGTTAATTACGTCGACAGTAAATACGGTTATAATCGCCTATAAAGTTTGAAATCTGGTGTACCGATCCCAAATTAAAGGTAATAGCCACGATAACGCTAATAAGGCTAAGACTTAAGAGTATTTACTAACCATAAGTACTATTATTGTAATAATAGTAAGAAATATTATATTTATGGTAAGTTTAACTGCTAGTTAACTCGCCACCCCTTTGTTAAACAAAATAATAAAAAGGTAATGTACTATATCTAGTACCCTACCACTTTTCAGCATAATTACTCTAATCGAATCGCAAACCTCGAAAGCGACGAGCTAATTAATAATAACGATGGTCTTAAGTAAATTATGTAGTATAATGATACGGCCCTTAACGCGGTTGGGTAATTAGCCGACCTTGCGTTCCTATATCGTCTGAGCTGTAAAGATTCTCAACTTTTCCTTATATAACCTCTTAACTCCTTATACACCTTGAACCTTCGCGATCTTTACGCGAACCAAATGTTTGAAAGTGTTATTCAAGATATAAGAGAATTAAGGCATTTAATCGAAAACTATTCTTAATATATAATATTACGAAAGGAAATTATTATAACAATTGAAATTAACCGTTACAATACTGGTAAAGCTAAAGTTATCTTTGAACCAGGTAAACAACTATCGTTACTAGAGATAACTATAGTTTAAACGTTGATTGAGTCGATTACGTTTCATATCCTTCAGTCCCCTACCCTTTTTTTTTCTTTACTTAAAGTTTAGAAAACCCCTCGGCATTAATATAAATGTTAATGACGATTACCAGGTTAGAAACGGCTAAATGTTTCCCTTTGCCTTTAATTGGGGCTATTTGTGGTTTTATCTTTAAGGCCTTAAAGTAGTGATATTAAACCTAAAGAAGCCGGAAATACGTTAATTACACCAGCGATTTAACTACCTAGTAATTAATATTCTATACAAAGTTCTCAAATCCGTCGGGTATAAAGATATGGAATACTTTACCTTCAAAGCTATTGAAAAGCTTTATTATTACTGTTAAATACATATTAACCCCGCCCCCCCAAAAAGAAATTAAGTTTGTATTGAACGATGATGGAATTTTAACTATCATATTTTCATAAATGTATTTTACGTGGAAAACAAGCCTGTTTTTTACGTTATTCACTCCGCAACCTTTTTTCACAGAGCTAAGTTCCTAAAATTCCTTTTGTCAAAGGATACGTGAAAAATCGTTAAAATGCTATATATTAACACGTATCTGAACACAATTAACTTCATTTTTTACGATTCCAGGACGAACTTTACGACGGCAGAATTTCAAGAAAATATCAAAATAATAGGTATTTAGTACAAACAGGTACCTATAAAGGCCTACTCGAGAATAAGGAAAGTCGAAAGGGTATACTCCCTACTTTTACAAACGTATAATATCCTTACGCTAGAAATAAAAAGTTTTACGAACCCGGATGCATACTTTTAAATAATGGTAAAGGGTTTGAACGATACTATAAGCTTAAACGGTCCAATACCAATGATGTTGGTTTTTAGATCGTACTAATAACTGATGAGTAAATCTTCGCTATTAACAAATATTTAGAAACGGACTACGGCCTACGGTAAAGCACTAAAGGAACTATGAAAGGAATCGGCACGCCGCCATGTTAACGACACCTTGGAATCAAAAATGGACATACAATAATCGACGTACTTACTTTGCCATTACAAAGTAAAGTCTTTGTATAATGAAATCCGGATAAATGGGAAGACCTATATAAGATTTTAAATATCGCCAACTCCAAAGTAATTTTTGAAAATTCTGAAGGCTCTATAACATTCTGTATAACTCATATAAACACTATTTTAGGGTTGCTAATGATAAAAACGTTTAAGTTAAATGGTTCAGCTAATACGAGCCTCCTCTACCCATGATTGACAAGTTGATGAAATACTGCTGGCGTAAACGACCCTAGAAAAAAAATTAATAAAGAGTAAAAATATATACCGGGCCGTATCTACAATACTACTTGGGTGAACAGAAAATGAAAGGATAACGAAAACTTAATACCAAATTACGTATAAAGCATTATCAAAAACTTCCGGTGAACCTTTTAAGGATAGCAACAAGGTTGATATTAACGACTTACTAACTCTAAGGGTCATATAATTCGTGACAAAAGCCGATTTCAACCTTTAAAACACGAATATTACAATTTTCAGGTCGAGGATTATCTACGAGGTTAAAGGCAAGACTATGGAGCGACCGCACAAAAAAATCACATTTGATCGCACAAGGATACGGCGATAAAGGTAAAAATAAAATCCTTACGTAATTGCTAACGATTGAAATGAATCACCAAACGCCAAGTAATTGATTTAATAACAAGTTCACTAGTTAAAATTGAAGGTAAATTTACACTTAATAGCAAAAATATAACGTAGGTATATACTTAATTACCAACGAATTTACAGCGAATCGTCTTATTAGAATTTCCATACGAATTAATTGGTATTTATTTTTTGGGGACGATAATACAATATATTAAGCTACTGTACAGACTAGTTAAAGTAGGTGTCCATTAGTTCCTAACTGTTATGGTCCAAACTACGATCGTAAGCCAAGTAGGTGCCAAATGGTAGTACTATTGAGGTACAGAGGAAGACTATAAGAGGCTATCATAGCCCCTTAGTACAGGACCTATGGGCATGGCCAGTGCTCCGCCCGTTACGAGCCATCGTAAGTGCCATGCACGGTCCACGCTCGAACCAGATACTGTATATCCAGTTACGTTTATAGTTACGTAACCTATAAACTTAATGGCTAATGACCTAAGTCTATAATATAACCCTCTTTTCCTTAAAATTTTTAAGGACCGCGGCATCCCTTTAGTTAAATGTAGGATGCGGGCCTTGTTCGACTAATACGTAGGCCGGGTACAAGCTGAACGCGGGCCTGTAACGCAACTTTCGACGCGCCATATAAAGTATCAGCCGGTTTAACCCTACTCTGTCAGCATCGTATAACGTGTTCTTTAACGTACCGTATAATATATCGACCGGTTTGACCTTCGACCATCGACTTCGTACGATGTTCCTTTTAACGTATCGTATAACATTTCGCTTTTACTGCCAATATCGTATAATATATCGTTTTTGTCGTTAATACTGTATAACGCGCTCTTTTATCGTATAGTATAACGTATAAACTTTACCGATTCCGGTCCGTCTGTACTTATAAATACAGATTTTAATGTAACCCTTAAAACTTTCCTTTTTTCCCTTTTACTCCGTTAACTTTTTTTTGGATTTTTTTTACTTTACCGCATATTTTATAATAATTTTATTATAAAAGTTCATATTTAAACCTCGTTTTAATTAATGATTACGTAGTAACTTATCCTAACCTTTTAAACCTTTTTTTCGTTATTATAACCGATATTTATTATAAATCTTACCTAAGTTATACTATCGTAAACTCTTTTAATTAAAACATCAAACACCGTATAAAGTATATCGCCTTATTATTTAAAAATATCTCATCGTTAATTATATTTTATAACATTTTCTAACTATAAATAACCTACTTATTCTCGGCGATAATAAGGATAAAAGTGAACCCCCCCCTTTATAAACGAAAAAAAGTTATATATCATAAATTAATCGCCTTTTTCATTTTGGCGTTCGTTTTACCTATATTCGACTTCATAGTACGTAAGAATTTCATATAAATCAGAAAGTTCATAATACGTTAAATTTAAGAAATTAACTTTATAAAAGACCCAAACAAAAATAAACACCTTTTTCCAAAAAAAAAAAAAAAAAAAAAAAAAACGTTATTTACGACTTCGTCTAGTTTACGCGCCCCATTATGACAATTAGTTGTAAATATTAAGGACGAAAATTATATTTTATTCCCTATTTATAAAAGATAAATAAATATTTTGGAACAATGTCTCATTTTAAATTCCGTATTTTCCAAGTTAATTAATCAACTTATTTGGTTTTGAAATTTTATCTGAATTTAAAAAGTTTTCATCTTCACGGTAATACAAATTGTTACCCCTTTCTTTATACTTTTTCTTCGCCCCCTTGTTCTGGGTCCTCCCTTTTCTAAAACTCTCCCATCACCTTTTACGATTTCGTCTATTCATCGTAATGAGATTTCTTCAGCTAAACATACTTAAATACGTAATATTTTTACTCTAACACTTTGTAATACCACTCTTTGTAATACCCGCCGTATAAGTTTTCGTAAATTGAACCCAAGTAATTAGAATAATATAACTATAAAAATTATATCTTTTATAACTAATATAAGCTACAGTTTATAAAGCGTAACGAACTACGTTCAAAAATTGATCGTACGAACCTTATTTTTATTATTATTCTATTTGTTAACTTTAATTAAGAGCGAGTTAATCAGGTCGACCAAAAATGGGCAGAAAATTGCATTAGAGCCGATTATGTCGCCCGGATATGAACTAATATATTACAGTTTTCAATAACTCGTTTAAAGGGTCGGTTTCCTTGCTCCGCTTTTCGCTAATCGTTATCGTCGGTTTTTTTTAACATTTGTCCCGCCTAACGTTACCCGTTATCGTCGACGGCGCCTCACACCCACCTCGCCCCTTGTTAACCCTTTTCGTCGACGTCAATTATTACCCGACCCGCCGTGTACCGCCCATTTTTACCGGCTTTTTCCAATATTCGAGGCCAGTCTTAATATAGTACCTAACGTTAATAACGTGATTATTTTTTAACCCTATATAAAAATCATAATAACGAGTAACTAAAACTTATATAAGTCGTAGTACAAGTCGTTTCTCGATCGGATATTTATCCGAGGAAGTCGGGCAATATATTCTTGGCCCCACCTATCGTATTATATTATAATAATAATAAATTATCTCTTTTTTTTTCTAAATATTATATTATTCCCAAGGTAAAGGCGATTCGCCTCATATAGGTTATTTGGGTATGTATTCGACGCTGACATCGAAATACCAGGTTATTATGAACCTCGAAATCCATTTTTTTTTGTTTTCAAATTTATTCAAAGCCATAATATATTAACAGTTTATTGACAATTTCGAATCCATTTTATTATTAACCATTTATTTAATTAATACAAAATGAATACCGCTCCATCGGGTTTTTACAGTCAAAAAATTTAAACTTGAAATTTTTGGTATATATTCTTCGCTATATCGTTAACGATAAAAATTAATTCAGGGTGAATATAGGATAAATTTATAAGCGAAAGGGGTTTATAATCGCCCCTTTAAGTATATTTACATCAAATACAGAGTATTTATTAAAAATATGTCAACGATATTTCATTGGTTCGAAATAGTAACCAGCTGGTAGTAATTATAAAGTAAATTAAGCTTTTTACTCTAGATATTAGTTATAATACTATGTAAATTAAGTGGAATTGAATCGCTTACCTTATACCATTTTATAAAAATATTCGATAATTAGTTACTCTATTTATTTATCATTAAATATATATTATCGCCATTTGCATTAGTTTCGTACCTTTACGTAAATATACCAACACCATAACTGCTCGCTCCGCTAGATTAGTCGATGATTTTTTTATCTTCATTTATTTAGGAGATAGGTGATATTATGTACCTATTTATTCAACGATTTATATTAAACCCAGTATCTATCAATTTCCGACTATTTAATATAAATTGACAAACAGGTATATATAATACCTCAATATATTAAGAAAAGGTAACAACGATTCGCAAATACATCTTAATTTCTTAATTTATAATTTCAATACCTGTATATATCCATAAGTAGTACGACGTTGATAAAATTTATTTAATTCCTATGAAAAATATAAGGTCTTTTAAAAAATGTTTTGCTAGTGTAAACCGTAATCGTTAATAATAAATGCTGGAAATACGTAAAATTTCCATTATATATCCCAAAAACACTTTGTATATGTATCGGTGATTATAAACCATATGGCTTCGAATTAAAAAAACTTAAAACAGCAGTTTGAAAGTATTAATAAATATTAAAGACCATTATCAGTAATTCGTAAGTAAATTGGAAAGTCAACGAAAATATATACCTAATATCGATTCAAAATAAGTAAAGATTAAAAAAGGCTTTGTTGTAAGATACGACGAGGTTTCGTACCATTATATCACGTATATATTCGATATAAACGACGAATATTTACGATTATATTTTTGTAATGGTAATTCTAATGAAAGACTTCAAATCAAAAGTTTTACCAGAATAATCTATAATCGGAAAATTATAGGTTTATTACAAAATCTTCGTTATTAATAGTTCTCAACTGGGTCAATATAATCGATTATGGTAACGTAAAGTATCCCGAAAATTAATTTTTATAATTCGTAATTTGTGCACATTATCTTACCTTAGATGGAAAGCATTTAGCGCCTTCAAAAACCGTTAATAATCGAATTTTGTATAACAGGTCGTTCGTTACTTTTTAGTTTTATAATTTCGCGAAGGTAGCCAACCCGAAAATAAATTAACTATTCGACGTTAATAAATTTAATGGGTTTAACGCGTACCGGACCCGTCATGGTATTATTAATATCGGCTTCATAATATCCCCCAACGTTATTCTGGTCGGCGACTCAGGTATAAATCGGGTTCGAGGTAATTTTACCGACGTCAATACGTTTAAATCTTTAGTTTTCCTTTAAAATACATGTTATCGTGATTTGATAACCAGGCTTCTATCTTAACAAATTTATCTATATATCTCGTCGCAATATACGTGTTTATAATATATAAGTTTATTGTTGGTAGGCCTTAGATGTTACAACATTATCGATTTGATTGGTTGAAGTAACAGGTGTATTGCATTGGTCAGATGATGGATATATTGTTCTAGGTTTGGCAGACCGCTAGCCGGTCTGCACTGTAATTTGTATGGCCAATTTCTTGGCCCATACCTTAGAGTGAAGTGCAGCGTACTGTACTCGACTTACACCCAATGCGGTCAATCCGCACAAAGCAATACACTTGCAGTACAGTCAACTTTACTGCAAGTAAAGTTGATCTACTACACTCTATGTAATATTATTCCAATATTGGCGGCTTTTTAGTTTGTGTACGTACGCTAGTGTGGCTGACTAATCTTTCTCGGTTGCTACTAAATTACCTTTTTATCAACTGGCCAGACCCCTGTTAATTCTAGTTTACTCCCATACTAAATTGTACCAAATTGTATGCAAATTGACCTCATTTGACCTTAATTGCTCCTTTATTCCGAGGTCCGAGTTTATAAACTCCCATAAAAAGTTTTTTCGCCACAGCCTTTCGAAACTTCAACTGTACCACTTAAACAGGTCGCCATTATAAATCCTCTGGTAGTCTTCCAATCTACTAACACATCCTTGTTTGCTGTCACGTGATCTAGGCTTTTCGGGCGGTCTATTCACATAGCCCTTAATATGTATAGTCAGCTTATTGCTATCCATAAACCTTTCCAGGGCTTTATTTAGTTTAACCTTTATCATAACGTCTGTAGGATTATCTTTGTTATCTATTTATCGAAACTCCTTAATCTCCCTCCCTTCGTAGGTTTCGCGGAGTTCTATTACGTCGATTTTCAAGCGTTTTTCACTAGTGGTTCCGAGCTTTGAAAGGTATTCGAAGAGGTTTCTTAAGTCGGTACAAATTACCACTGGGATAAAAGGAATCTATAGCTGTTTGGTAATATGGTTAAGGGTTTCCTACAATATTATACCCATGTTAAAGCCCGTTATTATGTCTTAAACCTCTGAAGCCAACACGTTTCGTGTGATACTCTTACACTTGACGAAGGTTTAAGAGATTAGGTTGCCAATAATATCAAACTGATATTTTTGCCCATTTTTATTAACAAAGGTTATTAGGAAGCTGTTTTATAAAAATTAATCGGTATTATTTATTCAAGATCCGCTCCTTAATATTATTAGCTTAACCTTTAAAAGGTTCATTATTATCATATTAATTTCACGGTCTAGGTTTCGTAATTGCTACTCCAACCTTTTATTCAATTGATTAAAGTCTTTATCCGTTAGTATTTGTATTTGTATTGTAATAGATAAATCGTATAAGGTTTTTTTTTAGAATATAGTGGCAATATCACTACCCTATATAAGTTATTTCAAGTACCATTAGGCCCTAACATTCTTAATCTTATCGATTATGGCAAAAATAGCGCCTTAACCCTTTTAGCAGAAACTTAGGCCGGTATTAATACTAATTATACGGATTAAAGATTCATTAATTTTAAGTTCATTATTTTCTGTTAACATTGTTACCAGTTTAAAATTTTAAAACTTAAAATCCTCGATATTTTGTTATTTTAGTGTTATAAAGTTAATCATTCCGACGAAAAAGGTATCGTTAGTTTGTATACCCACCATACCGAAGTCATTTTTTTATGTTACTAATAAATTCGAATCGTATATTAAAGACTTTATCGGCAACCGGGATTTAAAGTGCGACTAAGGAACCTGCAAACTTCTGTTTTAACTAATTTATATAGTGGTTTAACACACTGTATTACTATTTTCAATAAGTAAATAACATGGGGTTCTTGTAATACTTTTAATAGTATAATTCGCTGTAAATCCATTGTCAACTATATATAATCTTACGTAATATTACAGCTATTAAGAGTAAACTTACCCTTAGTCCTGGTAAACAAACTTGCTGTTAAGGTAATTACTAAACGTTAACTAATCTTTTAAATTTTTGGCTACTATTTAAAGATCCAATCCTTACCTTTATTGCCATATCCTTAAGCGATTAACTATGACTTTTTATATGGTCACCCTATGGTTTTACCTTTAACCTTATAAATAATACTCGATTTAAAGATAGTTATATTCGGGTTTAAAAGGTTAAAGTTAGCTTTCAGTACAAAGTATATTATACTTCGAGTTAATAAACCGTTGATTTCAATCCTATCTTTTTTCTTAAAAGGTTTACTGAAAGTCTTAATAATCCCTTATATCTTAAATTTCACTGCTAAATCTTTATTATCCTTTTTTTTTCCTATTTACCTAAATAGAATTATGAATACAGCCCGGTATAAATTCCTCCTCTTCAAGATTCCTCCTATTCAAGGGACGTCTGCATCGGCAGCGTTCCATTTGCTTGTCGGTAACAGGTGGAGAAATTTCGTATTATCTTATTCGTTTAACTGAAAGGTTTTCATCGTCAATAGCACTAATATAAGGTTTAACGTAAGTAATTCGAAAATACATAAGCCGTTAATAGTTTTAATAACCACTTTAAAATTTACAATACTTAATATCTTATACATCCCCTCTCATTTACCCTGTTTCTGCTACACGAGAACTTCACTTTATAATAGCAAAGCAAACACGTCGATTATTATAGGCCCGTTTTTTGGTATTAAAGGCGTTATTAACTTAACGGCGTGCCGATTCCCTTCGCAATTCCCTTAAAACTTTGCTATAGATTACAATATGTTTCTAAGTATTTGCCGAGGGCGGAGATTCACTCGTCAGGCGTAGGTACGCTCTAAAGATCAAGAACGTTAATATTAAGCCGTTAAGGCCTACGGTATCATTAAGGCCTTTCACTGCTATTTATAAGCGTACCTCTAGATCCTAAAAACTTCCAATATCTAACGTAAGGATGCCATACATTCGGCGAAGTAGAGCGTATACCCTTTCAACCTATTTAATGCTTTAATGAGCTTTTACAAGTACCTATTTATAATAAATACCCATTATCTTAATATTTTCCTAAAACTCCGCCGTCATAAAGTTAGTACCGGTATCGTAAACAATGACGTTAGGTAGACCCAAATACGTGTTAATTTACAGTATCCTTAATGTTTCACACGTATCCTTTGCCGAAAAAGACTTTAAAAACTTGGCTTCGTAAAAAAAGGTTACGTAATTAACAACGTATAAAACAAGCTTATTATCTAAGTAAACTACATTAATAAAGATCTTATAGTTAAAATCCTTATTGTCTTTTGGTATAAACTCAAATCTCCAGGGGGCTTGGGTATATATTTGGTAATGGTAACAAAGCCTTTTAATAGCTTTTAGGACAAAGTATTCCACATCGTTATACCGTACAAACTTCAGGACTTTATATAGTCTATTAATATCTATGTGGTTAAAACGCCATTATAATTAACATATCTCCGACTCAATTAAGTTTAATACCACTACTTCCAGATCTTAAAGATAAAACTATAATTACCCTTATTTAAAAGCAAGTGAAAATATTTAACCGTTTTTAACTAGCTCGTTTACATTAACGTCCACATTAATGCCCAAAGTTTTTATAACCTTTAAACAAAGTAGAAACGATGTAAGGAACTTAAAAATGTAAAACTTAATTATTCTAATAATAGTTTAAATTATTATTATCCCTAGTAACGATAGTTATTCGCCTAATCTAAAGTCAACTTTAGCCTTACTAACATCGTATCGATTAATCTTATTGGTTGTGATGCTTTCCCTCCGTAATACCATATACTACGAATAGCCTCCTATTGAATACCTTGCTGTCCTAATATCTGGCATACCACCTTAAAACATGTAATCCGCGTAACGATCGCGAAGGTTAAAGGTATATAAGGGGTCAAGGGCATAATTAGATCAAAGTTAAAGGTCTTTATTACCTAAACGGTATAAAAAGACATAGTCGGCTAATTACTAAGTTACTGTGCCAAAAACAATATCTTCGTATTGCTTAATTTACTGGGGGCGTTAACAGCGTTAGTTAGCTTATCACCTTTAGTATCTGCCACCTAGTCTAGGTAATCTTATTCCGAAACAATAGAGTATTAGACGTAATACGTTACTTTTCTATTATTTCGCTCGGCGGAAAGGTAACTAGTTAACTAACAACCAGCCTTACCACAAATTCAATATCTCTTACCACTATTACAACAATAATACTTACGGTTAACAAATCCGCCTAAATTTGGTTAACGCTAACGTGGGTACTACCTCCAATCTGGAAACGAGGTTAATAAACCTAAACTTAGGCATTATAGGCGCCTGTATTTACAGTCGTCGTAATTAACCACTGCAAGGTCTTCCTTATCCACATCACAGAAGTTACCGGCTTGGGAATACATACCGAACGAGTTTGGTATACGTGTCATTACGGTAGCAAAGGAGGAGCGCAGCTAGCTAAAAAAGCCTTTACAGGTAGTATTTAGACGTTATAGGGCGTATTCAAACTCACTAACGCCTATAACAACTGCCCGTACCTGCTCACGAAGTGTGGCTTTACCAGCGTAAGCCTTCCTCATTACTTTCTGAAGCATAATCAACTTATTAAGCATTTGATTAAAAACATCCATTAGTAATTCCTTCTTTTTCTTCTTTGCCATCATTATAGTCCACCGCGTAATAACCTATTCTATATAGTATTACGCAAGGTAAACGTCGTACTCTAAGTAGCCCTTTATGCTATCGTGAATCTTGAGAAACGTGGTAGCATTCGTCAAAAAGATCAAGAGAAGTCTTTAGCGTAACCTGTAAGGATTCCGGAAAATAATAAGTAAAAACCAAAAGGGAGAACCTCTATCCATTTACAGATATTTAGAAAGGGTATTATCTTGGTGTCGAAAAGGTTATAAAGCTTTCCATTATACTTCTCTATGTTATCCCAAATTTTGGAAAAATACGTTATTAACTTATAATTAATATTAACTATCTTAATAGCTCTTGAAGGAAGGTTGCGATAGTTATCTCAAGCTTAATTAATATTTTCTAACGGTTTAAATCTTAAATGTTCCAAAACCCAATGTTAAAGGTAATTGTCAGTCGTCTAAGACAAGGGATAAAGTCTTGTAATAGGACCTGTAGTAGATTCGCGCGCGTAGGTGTATTTAAAGGGAAAAGATTTTTAAGGGTTTCAATAGTAGACTTACTAAGGGACGATAGTTACTTAAAGGTTCTGGAAAGCCTGATGATCTTGCTTAATTAACTGGTGTAAAGCACCAACTTCAATGCCTCTGACCGCGTTAGCGGCCGCTGCTTCGCGTTCCCTACCACCGCCGAAAGCATACTCCGCGCTATTACATAGTGATACTAAACTATCAAACAGGTTAGCAGGTTCCTTATCGCTAGCGCGTAAAGAGGTTTAACTTATCTAAGAGTAAAGGGGAGGCCCTTTAAATCTTGTACAAGGGTGTTAAGACGCCTTAACACCTTTTCCTTTTCCTTAAAGATCTTAAAAATTAATATCCTAGAGGCAATCCTCCTATTAAATCAATTTTAAAAAGGTCTTTGCCAGCACTACCAGTATTTTTACAGGAATGTAAATACTATGGCGTATAACCCCCTTTTTCAACTTAGTCTTAACCCTTCGTTAAATTATCTTCCACATATCAAGGGTCCAGTAGCTAAAAAATTCGCGTAAGTCTTGGAAAGCGTGAGTACCGCGACTTTATTTATCACCGAGGTCCGCGTCGATAATTTACTGGCTAACGTAATTGGTTAAATAAGCTTTAGTTAATATCTTATTAATTTCCGTAATTCAGAATTGTTATTCGTAATTGTCGAGGAAAACTCAAACGAAGGCTTCAACTTTTTTCATGTATTTCTAACTTGAGGCTATTTTAATGGTTCGGCTTATATAGGATATGTAAGGTAAGTAACTTAGTAATCTTAGGCGTAGGGGCTTGGTATTTTAGCGTAAAGTTGCGTGGAAACTTAACGACTTGGTAACTTAGTGAAAGGTTGTGTAACGTGGCTTTTTCGACGTAACTTGGTATTTTCGCTAAAAGCAGCGAACTTAACGATAAAAGTAACGTAGAAGTGAAAAAAAGTAAAGTATAGGCAAAAGTTTGATATAAAGGGTAAGGTTGAAAGTCGTTTTTAATAGTGGTAAAGATTGAGGGTTATTTATTGTAGTTATTTAACGTAGTGACTTAGTTGTTTTTACAATAGTAGTACCCATAGTAGTACCAGCTTAGCCGTTTTCCAACTTATCGAACTTTAGGACTTCTAATAGTCAATCTCAACGTCTTTAAAAAAATTAATAAAGATTTTTTGGTGTTTTCGATAGCGATACCGTTGTTACCTCTAAGCTGCCGTAAAAACCGACGCAGCCTAAAAGTCTTCTCTACTTACTGCTATAAAAATCGACGCAACTGTAAAAGCCCTTCGCAAGGATCTTTCTTTCACTCCAACGGTCGTATAACTTAAAGTGTAACCGGAAAGTAGCTTCTTCTTCTACTTAGCTTATATGTGCTTAACTTAGCAGACAAGCAATGATCAGTGTTGGTAAGCCTTAGACGTTGCAACGTTGTCGATTCTATTAATCGAAATAACAGGTTTATTGCAGTGGTTAGATGGTGAATGTATTGTTCTAGGTTTGGCAGACTTCTAGCCGGTCTGTATTGTAATTTGTATAGCCAATTGCTTGGTCCGTGCCCTAGAGTGAAGTTCAGCGTACTGCACCCGACTTACATCCAATGCGATAAGTCCGCATAAAGTAATACACTTGTAGTATAGTCAACTTTACTGCAAGTAAAGTTAACCTACTGCACTTCATGTAATATTCTTCCAACATTTATTATAATTACGTTTAAAATAATAACAAAAATGGATTGAAAACTGGCGCGCGGCATTTTTTAACTTCAAATTTATTTTGTAATTTGTGGGTTAATATATTCGGATGTGCGTTTTAAGTTACAGGCGGATATCGTAAGTGTTATTTGACAAGTAAAAGAACTTCGGCTTTTTGAGCTTAGCGTTCCGAAATTAAACGTAGTAAAAAAATTCTAATCCCGTATATTTTGTTAGGATCGTAAACTAGGTATGGGGATCATATAATTCCAAAGACTGCGCTTTGAAGTAAAGTACCACCACAATAAGCTTCTTACCGTAAATAGTGTATTTACGTTTCGCATCCATTAATAGTATCAAATAATAAGTTACTAGCTTTAAAATACTATTCTCGTTTCATTGCAACAAGTACTTTCCAAACTACGTTCCCTAATAATCGTGTTTTACTATCGTTAGCCAATTTGGGTCCTAATATATTAAAATCAAGGCTATAATAAAAGTATTTCTAAAGGTTTGGAATACGTATTCCTCTCGCCTCATCAAAGCTTAACGAATTCTTTATTTTGTTATTCGGATAAGATAATTACCTAACTCGGAGAAATTATTAATAAAATCCTGATAAAAGTTTGTAAAACCTAACAAACTTCGAACCTTTTGAATAGTATGTAATAACTCCTATTCACGTATTACCCGGACTTTTTTGGGGTTAGCCCGGATACTTACGTTCACCTTTACAATGAAACCTAAATACTTTACATTTTTAACCACAAAATTACACTTTTTTAAATCCAAGTTTAGTCTAGTATTACGAAGGAGTCCTCAAACCACGCGAACTTTCATTATATAATTTTGTCCAATACTGGGGAAAAAAGATCGTTTCGGCAAGCTTTAATAAAGTTATTTATCATATACGCTATGACATAATTAATGGAGAGTTAAAACGTCGTCGGCGTTTCTCTTGACCAAAAGGGGGTATTTGATTATTTAAATAACCTAAATCATCTACGAAAACTTATTAATTTTTTCTATTTGGCTGTAACCCAGATATAATAAAAGGCCGTTCAAATATCCAGTTTAGTAAATTACGTTAACTTGGATAACGTGCGTAGTGTTTCCTTAATTGAAATTAAAAGAAACTGTTTATATTCGGTAATTTTATTTAACGCCTGGTAATCAATATTATACTGTTACCCCCCCCCCCAGGTTTAGGAATTAGCCATACCGGCGCCGCGGCCGATAAGAAATTCGTCCAAACTTAAACTTTATTTATTAATTGTGTAACTAAACTTTTCAATTCGAAAGATCAATTTCGTAATATGAAGTATATTAGTTAGATCGTTTTGGTAAAAATCGATTTATATTCCATTTAACATAAATATAATAGTCGATTTTCCCTCTATATAAGGGTAAAGTTATAGCTTTATTTTTGTTGAATAGATCGCGAAATGTTGCCAATTTTGTTGGAAAATATAACCAATTTTCCTCCTTCCTTGTAATGATTGACGTTTTCGTTTATAAAATGTGCGTAATCTCGTAAAAACTATTGATAAAAGTTAACTACGACCAGTCACCGGTACGTTATATTATCCCTTACTAAAGGGTTACCAAACTAATAGAAACTTATTTTATAACGCCTCGTATATCCTACGACCTAAGGTGTATTATCACCATATGAAAGATGAATACTTTTTAACTATAAATTGATAAACGACTACAGATGATGTTCGAAATTTCCTACTAATATCGTATTTAAAGCATTTTAAAAAATATATTCCGTGTTTTTTTCCGGAATTATATATGCTAATATCGGGTTCGACTATTTATTAATATTTATACAAACTTTGGCTATTTGGGTAATACGCGTATTTTGCCATAATACTAATATCGTACTTAAATTTTAACCATATATCAGTCGAATTTGCTTGATCTTTAACCGTTATAACAAAACCTCGCTTACAATAGAATAACAATTATAGTCAAAATCCATTGAAGCTTTTAAAAATTAGGTGTTATTAAAAGGAATAGGGATAAGGAATGAATCTTCGTTTATACGTATTTTGATTAAAATGAATTTCTTTTTGCCCGATTTTACCATTACGCCGTTAAAGTTATATAACCCTTAAACGAAACTGTATCTAGTAGTTAGGCTTTCTTTGTCACCTTTAATAGGAAACCTTTATTTAACTTTTTAACTTTGATTATATATATTTACACTGAAGGAAATGCAGGGCGAAGTTTGTAATCACGTTAATAATAGTACATTGAATTATATAATAGGTAACGCCCCGCAAATTACCTAGCTTAATGTTTTTCACCGTTTTTTACGTCGTTTTATGTTCTTAATTCTGAACGCGTACCGAACAGGTTTACCAAGATAATTAATCGCGATTACCATAACCCTTTAACAAGGATACCTCAAAGGTATAAACTTCTATTATAACTATATCTTCATCCAGCCATTATACTTATACAGATCCCGCTAGCTATTGATTAAAACATCGTTTTAAGTTTAAAGACTTTAATTCGTCGACGAGCTCGCGGTACTTTGCAAAGATTACGATATAGTCGATCCGGTTAACGTTTATTGTGATAAATTTGTCGTCGATATGTAAGGATACGCGAAAGTGTAAATAATTATACTTTAAATCGAAAAGCCAATTCAATTTGCCTACTTAAGCTAGTAGTATTTCGAACCTAATGGCAAATAGTACCTATAAGTTTTTATGATTTATGAATAATCCCTTCAATTCGACCAAAAATTTATTCGTGCGATAAGGGCTGCCAAAGATAGCCTTAATATAATCGAAAAATTTACCTGCATCGTATATACCCTTATATCTTCCAGCTTCGTAATATGTCGTAATAGCTTACTTTATCGTCAACGTATAATAACCCTACACGTGAAGAAAAAAAACCGACCTTTTCTAATCCATATCTTATTTGCTATTAGTATAAATTCTATTGTTTGGCGTGTTTCCGCCTACTTAAAAGTAGATCCGTTGAATTGAGATTTGTTATATCGTTTTTTCTTACCTAAAAACAGTAAAAAGCTAATACGAATTGCCTTTGATTCGGTTTCGAGTAATTAAATTTTAACTACGATTGAAGCGAAGTCGGATATAATGTCGATAATAGAGGTCGATTAACCCGAATATTACAGTTATTTTACAATAAACGCGATGTAGCCCATAATATCTTACAAACGAGAAATATTGGTTTAAGTCGACTCCAAAGGAGTAGAATACGTATTTATAAAGGTGGAGGACTAGGTATTCGCCGACGGCTTATCCTCCCCGATAACGCTAAAGTATAACGTATAATCATTAATATTTGTTATCGATTCTTCTATTATAAGTAATATTTCTTTGAAAAAATGAAAAACATGAAGAAATACTTTAATAGTATATTATGGTCCGACCTATAATAGTAAGCCAATTAGGTACTAAATGGTGTTTACTATTAGGGAATCAAGTAGAACTAAAAGAGGTTACCGTGGCCTCTTCGTATAGGACTTATGGGTATGGCCAATGCTCCGCCCGTCACGTGCCCTTACACGTACCGTACACGGTCCGCGCCCGGTCTGCGCCCGGTCCGCCCCCGGTCTAGGTACTCCATATTCCGTTACGTGCACAATCATGTAACCTATAGACTCAATGGATAATGGCCTCAGTCTAAAACACTAACCTACTAATCGAATCTCAAATTACGGTTGAGTATAAAGTCTTTAACATACGACCTGTATTTGTTAGTAATGTAAGAAAGGAACTTGGGTATAGTGGATATGTAAACTAACAATACCCTTTTCGTTAAGATAGCTGGTTCTTTCGTATCGAAATAGCAAGCTATTAAATATTTTAAATTCTAAATCTATAAGCCGGTTACAACGCTAGCGAAGGGTAATCAACTTAAATTTAACGAATCGTTAATCCGTACACTTAGTGTTAGTACTAGCCTTTACTTTTGCTAAAAGGGCTAGGGTATTAACTTAGCTAAAATCAACAAAATTAACTTAAGTAAGACTTAATTGTACCTGAAACAACGTACCCGTAACAACTATATTACTAATTTATACTAACCATAGGCCTTGTATAACCTATTCATTATGGTATAAATATAAAACCCAGTAAATAAAGACTTTAACCAGCTGAATAAAAGGCTCGAATAGCATATACAGAATTTAGACCGTGGGATGAATATGGTTTTAATTGACCTGTCAAGCGCTAAACTAATAATCTTTACGAATGTGTTTTTAGCAAATAACACCAACCTGCATTTACAAATCGGGTTTTTAATAACCCTCGTCAATAATGATAGGCGGAAGGATCAATTCAGTATCATCAGCAGCCTAATCCACTGGACCTGTCAAATACAAGAGAATTACATGAAACGTGCCATCTTGAAAGGGTTACGGCATAATAACAGGCTTTAACGTAGGTATAACATTATGAAAAACCCTTAACGTTATTATATAACAGCTAAAGATTCCTTCTATCCCGGTGGTAATTTGTAACGACTCGAGGATACTATTCGAATACCTTTCGAAAGTCGGAACCACTAGCAAAAAACGCCTTATATTCGACGTAAGAATACTTTACAAAGTTTACGAAGGAAAGAAGATCAAGTAATTCTAGTAGATTAACGGCAAAGACAACCCTACTAATGTCATAATACAGGCATCGCTAAATAAGGTCCTTAAAAGGTTTGTAGACAGTAATAGGCTACTTATACGTATCTAGGACTACTTCAATAGGCTGCTTGGCAAAGCTAAATCACGGAGTGACGGTTAGGAATATGCTGGCGAAATGGAAGACTGTCAGGGGATGAACAATGGCCACTTGTTTGAGTGGCACGGTTAAAGTGGAAGCTTATATAGGCCTGTAGCGGACGAACTTTTTATAGGAGTTAATAAACTTCGACCTCATCACCATAAACCAATTAATGTCAAATTTGAGTAAAATTAAATGTAATTAGATTTAATTTGATGTGGAAGTTAATTAGAATTAATAGGGGTCCAGCTAGTTAACGAGAAAGCAATTGGATAGTAACTAGAAAAAATTGGTTAAATATACTAGCGTACGAGTACAAACTAAAAAGCTGCCAGTGTTGGAATAGTAGTATTTACAGTGTAGTAGGTTAACTTTACTTACAGTGAAGTTAACTATACTGACTGTAAGTTGAGTGTATTACTTTGTGTAGGCCTATTGTATTTGACGGTAGGTCAAGTGCAGTATGACCCTACTTTACACTAGGGCATGAGCCAAGCAATTAGCTATACAAATTATAGTGCAGACCAGCTAGCGGTCTGCTAAACCTAGAATAATACATTCACTACTTGACCAATGCAATACTACTGTTACTTCAACCACAATTCAAATCGATAACGTTGCAACGAACTAAGATCCTACCAATATTATTATTATTAAGTTATAAATACATAGTTGAACAAGTATAAAAGATTATTAATTTAGATATCATTAGATATTACTATAGTTAACAAGCGTAAGAGACTATATTTACAGAGTGTATAATAGCGTATCACGTTATAGGAAGTACTTTTTTGAAGTGTATAATAATGTGATACGCTTTAGGAGGGACTTTATCAGAGTGCATGGTAGAGTGACATGCTCCAGGTGAGAGATTATAAGCACTTACCTGAAGCTTGTACTTTCTGGATGCCTTTTCTTCCTCTTACATATCTTATTTATCTTAATACTTTGAATACTATACTGTATTCTCCATTCGTTGATATACAGACCTAACCGACAGTCCTAATACCCTCAGCAAAGAGGTTAATGGTCTTTATCATCACGTTATACCAATCGAAAACGTCGTACAATTTTTCACTTACGATATAAGTTCAAAAACTGGAAAATTAAGCCTTTGATAGGTTGATTAATCATATTGTGCAAATGGATCTTTCGGATGGAGGTATTAATATAATATCTGCATATTTAACAACACCGAAATTGATAATCTTTATAGATGGATTTTTAATGAACAATATTAACTTTACCTTTTAAATTGAATTCTTTACAGTATCTGTTAACAAAAATAACTTCGATAAATAGTTTACGATTACCGGAAACCTGTTATATGGAATTTCTGGTTAATGTAAGCATTGAATACAGAATGTATTTATATTGGAGGTTTACAGTATAATAGTAAATTTTCATATTAGTATGGTAACCGATGGTTCGATAAGAATTATAATCAGATAATTGAAATTACCTTTGATACCTATAGTCATTAATACTAATTCCTAGAGCTTTGACAAATACCTTTTCAAATTCGAAATTATGAATCAAACTGTTTGATAATAAACGTAAGAATATTAAAATACGTACATAAAACTCGAAAAAGTTAACATATTTATGTGAATTAACGATAAAAATAACCCTATCAACGATATAACCAAAGCTACATTTAATAGCGTCTTAGAAAGGTTTATAAATAGTAATAAGTTAATCGTACGAATTATGGGATATGTAAATCAGTCGTTATATAATATGATAGAATAAGGATATCTTGATAAATTGGAAATTTGTTAAAGAATCAGTATGTGAAAAAGGCGTACCTCAACCTATTGATGAAAGGGGCAAAATTAATAGCGTATAAATATATAAAGAAAAACTTGTGTGTGGGAATAAAGGAAGTTTGTGCTTGGAACTATGGGGCGAACAACTGTAATTGAAGTTAATTTGGGTGCGAAATAGGTTGGAATTGGCTGCGGTACTGCCAACAGGGATAGGAGGAACTTTAGCAATTACCACAAATTGGTAATCGGCCACACTAACGCGCACGTACAAAACAAAAATTCGCTAGTATTGGAATAACAGTCAATTGAAATACAATTAAGTCAACTATACTAACTGTAAGTTAACTGTACTAATTATAAGTTAACTGTACTGATTGTGAATTGACTGTATAAACTGTAAGTTAATTACAGTAAAGTGCCTAATTTAATGTAGGGCATGAGCCAAGCAGTTGCCTGTACAGATTATTGTGTAGACCGGCTAGCGGTCTGCCAAACTTAGAAGTAACCACATCACCACTTTCAATGCAATACCAGTTACTTCGACCACGATTCGAATCGACTATGTTGCAATAATAAAAAGGCCTACCAACAGTTACAACATACAATACAGCATATGCCTATACGTCCTGCTATATGAGTTGACGAAGAGAAAGGTTTTCAAGGTGAACTGGATAAATACGTACTGGTTTACTAGCAACATTATTATCATTGTCACGAGTTTCAGGTAAGTTAAGCAAAGCTGAAGAAAAAAATTGCAACAATTCCCAAAGCATTCCTCGGGCGAAACTTGTGCAAAATCCGGCAAAACTGAGAATAAACATCGATACATGCTCCCCTCACCAATACCCGTTGTCACCAAGAATTGTCACCTTCGGTGTTCCCCAAACGTAGTGCTAATGCTCCTTTGTTCAAACCATGGTTACTAATTTATATATTACATTCACATTGAACCTTCCTTTTGCGACGCGAGCCTGACTTTTCAAGCTCGTACCTTCCGCCTCCGATATAAAATACGTGTATTGACGATGCGTAGAGTTGAGACGTGCAACCAGATTGCTTGACCTGCTTGTTTCAGCGTTACCCAAGATTAGTCGGAACAAAACATGCGAATTTTCTGGCAACTGATAAAGGCCGCCAATAACAGTTCGAATGTAGCCGAGGTTCTGAAGTGCGTCGAGCTCTTGGTGCATTTGGACTGTAATCCAAAGTATAGCCGGAATACCGGGAGTCGAATGGAGTTCGTTTTTTCCATCTTTGGGGACTTGGAATGTCATTGTCCCTTGTGTGCTGGTTGGCCAGGGCCACAATGTTGACCAGGACCACAATGTTGACCAGGACCACAATGTTGGTGGGAGTGCTTGGGTAAAGTTGATTCCGATGAGAAGATGTATAAGGGCTTGAATGTGCATGATGATGTAGCTGTGTGTTCATAGAACAAACGTGATTCGATTGATTGTCGTGAAGCTGACCTGACCGAGGACGAAAAAAATACCTTGAACTGCGGTTTTATTCCATAAGTTTCAAGAGTTAATGAGAACCTGGATGGTTGAAGTGTTCATATACTTTGTATTTCCAGTGGTGATGTCACCCTTGTAACTATATTTGGTAGAGTGGGATACATGTTTTCGAGATAAGAAATACTCATGTGTACCAGTATCCTAGGGCACTCCTGCAAGACGGCGGGGATCGATACCCCTTGGCTGCTGCTACCCTATTACTAGTAGGTTTATACCGGAACGTACCGCATACAAGTACAAGGCAGAGTAGTATGTGTTTCCCAAAACAAGAGGAACCCAAAGCAACAAGTTAGTTGCTTAATAGGTCAAGTACTATGTACTATGGTGTCATGGGTATATGTTACTTTCACGTCATGTTTCGGCCAATAACCCTAGAATAACAGAGTGTATGACACGAGGCCAAATTTGTATTGAAGCCATATACACTATTCTACCACTTTGTAGGTCCCCTATCAGAATCGCCTCCGTAAGCTGTTTCGTATGCTTTCCAGGCGTTCTAGTCATCGTCGTGGGCGTGTGTTGGAAAAGTGTGTGGTGTTGAGTTGAAAAAGTCAGTGCTATGTATATTGAAAACTTGTCAACTACGTGGTCTTTACTAAAAACGGTATGGCGGTTGCATAGGTCGGGATCCACAGTACATGACAAGGGTGTAGCTTAAAGACCTTATGCCGTAGAAACAACGTCATCATAAAGATAAGAGAAGTTTAAAACCTGTAAGTATTTATAGGACACAATCTTTGGGTATCCATAGAACTTAGTTGGAAAAGAAGAGTTGATGGAAGAGTAAATTGCTTCGAAAAACTAAGTTCAAAGTACTGCAGATACACTTAATATACCATGCTGTTGTACCGAAATAAGGGACACCCGAGTAAGAACTAACAGGGATAAAATACATTTTCGTTTGGGTGGGTGCACAAACCATTTATACATTACATGGAGTTTTTAATTTACCCATACTGTTGGAACAGCAGTCAATTGCAGTACAGCTAAGTTAACTATACTGACTGTAAGTTGACTGCACTGACTGCAAGTTGACTGTACTGATTATAAGTTGACTGTATTTACTGCAAGCCAAGTATAGTGGAGTGCCCAATTCAATGTGCGGCATGGGCCAAGCAGTTGCCTATGCAGATTAGCGTGCGGACCGGCTAGCGGTCTGCCAAACTTAAAAGTAACCATATCACCACTTTCAAAACAATACACCAGTTGCTTCGACTACGATTTGAATCGACTTCGATAAAATGATAAAGGCTTACTAATACTTATCAGTGCTTATTAGGTTAAATACAGATAAGTTAGGTAGAAGAAAAAGTTACTTTCCGGTTACACTTTACATTAAACAGCGGTTAGAATAAAGGAAAGATTCTTGCAAAGGGTTTCTATTAGTATTACGTCAGTCCATTACGGTAGAAAAACAGAAAAAACTTTTGGGTTGCGATAGTCTATAACGGTAATTTGGAAGTAAGCGACGGTATTGTTATTAAAAACACCAAGAAATCTTTACTATATTCTTTTTGAAAAAACGTTAAGATTAACCGTTGAAGATCTCAAATCAATAAGTCGATAAACGGCTAAGTTAGTACTATTACGAGTGCTAGAATTGCAAAAACAACTAAGTTTTACGTTAAATAACAAATAATAATAAATGACTTTTAACTATATACTTTATATTAAACTTTTACCATAAATACCAAATTCCCCTTTACTTTATTTTTTCCCCTTTTCCTTTCCTTAGTTTATTTGGTAAGATTGTTACCTTAAGCGAAAGTACTCAAAATCGCCAAATTTCAACGTTACCAAACCAAGTTTATTCCATATTAAACCACCGAGTTTTACGCTAGCTAGAACTTCAAAATAGTACCCAGTTAAAAGCGAATGAAGGTAATGAAAACCTTTCAACCCCTGTTTTTAAAGTATTACAATATAGAGCTTTAGAGGTAAAATGTTGACAAAGACTTATTGGAGTAACATTTGATTAATTTCGTTGATAGTTATATCCTCAACTAAAACGGTGGTAAAGACCTTAACCGTAACGATCGCGCTTTTCGCAAATATTGTGACTTTTTTGATAATAGGATTATTAATATGTGGACAACGATTTAAAAAGGGGTTAAGTTTAAGATAAAGTCAAAATTCGAATAACGAGGAGTTTATATATTATAAAAGGGCTTTTTAAGGTAATAAAAACCCTTTTTAACTTGATTCAGTTGGAGAAACACCGTTAAGACTTACACTTCATAAGAAAGAACATTAAAGACCCTTAATGCTCTTATACACGTTTTGAGAGACTTCTCCTTAACCCTTAGTTAAGTAAACTCTTTTTATACGCCAACAATAAAAAACTTATTAATTTGTTTGACGATTTAATACCTTTATATAATAATGCGGTATACATTTTCGATAGTTATTAAGCGCGTAAAGTAACGGTTGTTAACGCGATAAAAGGTATTGATGTCAGTGTTATACAATTAATTAAGTATAATTATAGATATAATTATATACCTTCATAGATAGTATATTTAGATAGCAGTACATTACGCTGTAAGGTACACTCCTGTAGCATAACACGATCCTGTGTCATGCTATAGGCTGTACTCTTGCAGAGTATATGATAACATGACACGCTGCAGATTATACTCTCATGCATGGAGCGGTCTAGAAGCAGATATTCCTGAGTAGTACGCTCTGAACGAGAGCCTATAAGCCCTCACCTATAGCATACACCTCTGGATGCTTCTTCTTGACTTATCATCTTCTATTATACTACATTACCAATCATTTTAATTACTCTTCAAAGATCTTATGTTCACGTAAATATTAGAGGCTTGAGATCTTACCGATAATAATCGTTAAATCCCTTAAAACCCCTTTAACAGATAAGTTCTCCTTGCCTTTCAATCCTTTCCCTAAAACTATCAAGTCCCTTAAGATCGTTAAATTCTTTAAAGCGAAGCTTCTTATAATAGGTACACCTATACGCGCGAGCTTACTACAGGTTTTATTACAAGGATTTACACTTCGGGCTAGTTGATTGGCAATTACCCTTATTATCGCGACTCGAAGGTTCCAAGGCTTAAGCTGACGGTAGGAAACATTATCGACGACTAGGAGGATGATCGTAACCTCTCCTCTAAACTTGTGAAAATAGTTAATATTAGTTATAAATTTCTTACACATTTGATAGAAATTTGAAATAACCTAGAAAAAATATAATGGGAAGTTTTATAACCCCTTTGACACAAAGATAATATTCTGTTTAAACATTTGTAAATGAATGTAGATTCCTTTTTCTGGTTTTCACTCACTTTTTCCCGGAATCCAGATAAGTTATGTGAAGAATTATTATATGATTTTCTTAATGTGAACAAAAATCTTTTATGAGATTTATAACGGTATAAAAAGCTATTTTGAATACGACATCCATTTTATATAATATCATAAGGATTAGGTTACAATAAGGTGTATAACGAAGATAGTTAGGGGGGAAAAGAGGGAAATGTTGATAGATATAGTTGATTAAATGTTTAATGAATTAATGCTATATTAGCAAGTAATAGGTAAAGCGTATATTAGTGAGGCTATGTTTTACGAGTAGATGCGGGTAATAGTTACGGGTGTAGGCTAGTTTGAATATGCTTTATAACGTCTAGATGCCGATTGTAAAGGTTTTTTGAACTAGTTACGGTTTTTGCTTGCAACCTTAATAGTATGTAGACCAAATTAGCTTGATATATAATTCTAAGCTAATTATTTTCGCGATGTAAATAAAGACAACCACGTAATAATGCATTACATCGATTGTAAATACGGGAATTCTTAACGTTTGAAATCTAGTTGAAGGCTTTCAGATTACAAACCATAACCATATTAATATTAACAAGGGAAAGATTTAAACTAACTTGTTAACCGTAAAAATTATCGTCGTAATAGTGGTAAAAGGTATTAGATTGGTGGCAAATTCAGTTTTTAATTCACTCGTTACCTTTCAATTAAATATAATAATTAATAAATGATATACTATATTTAGTACCTTATTGCTTTCGGGTAAGATTATTTAATCTATATCATAGACTTCAAAGGTGAAAACATTGTTGACGGTGACGATATTTCTAAATACATTACGTGGTATAAAGATGTTATTTCTAACGCCGCCCAATAATAACCCAATTACGTTTTCTTATATTATTTAGATAGAAAAAACTCTTATCTTTACCCTGACCCAACCTTTAACCCATTATATACTTTTAACCTTTACGATCGTTACATAAACTATAGGTTTTTAGATATCATGTTAGACATAAGGGCAATATAATATTTAATAGAAGGTTATTTGCCATATATATTATTACGGAAGGAAATTATTATTGTTTTAGAGACTGATTGTTAAGATGTTGACAGAGTTGAAGTTAGCTTTAGTCCATGTAAATAACTATTGTTATTAGATCGATGACATTCCATATTTTCAAGTTCTTTACTCTTTTTTTGGAGAATATGAAGACTCTTGGCGTTAACGTCGACGTTAATGTTGTTAAATTGATTAAAAACAGCTTAAGGTTTACCCTCGTCTTCAAGAGAGGGTATTTATAATTTTACCTTTAAGGTTGAAAGGTAATGATGTTGAATTTAACAGATTGGAAATACGTTAATTATACTAGTGTTTCAATTATTTAGCCGTCGATAAGTTATATGAAATCCTTAAGTTCATAGATCACGAGAATATGGAATACTTTGTTTTAGAGGTTATTGAAAATCTTTCCTATCATAACTGAACATATGCTTAGAACCCTTAAAGATTGAAATTTGCACTAATAACAACAAGGACTTTAATTACTAGATTTTTGTCAACGTATTTTATTTGGATAATTAGCTTGTTTTTTATGTTATCAACTTCGAAACCTTTTTTAGGAAGTGAATATTGTAAAGTTTTTGTTGGCGAAAAATATATAGGAAACGTTGAAAAGATAATAAATCAACACGTATTTAGGCCTATCTAACATCTTCGTTTATGATACCGATACTAACATTACGATGGCGGAATTTTTGGAGAACGTTAAAATAATGAGAATTTAGTATCATAAAATGCTTATTAAGGCCCCTTGGAACATTAAAAAGGTCGAAAAGGCATATACATTACTATATAAAGCGTATGATATCCTTACGCTGGAAATTGAAAGCTTTATGGGTTAAAATGCACGTTTTTAAATAGCGGTAAAAGGCCTAAATGATATTATAGCCATTAACGGCTTATTACCGAAGTTACTGGTTTTTAAAACATACTTATTGTTGGTAGAGCCTTAGATAGTTACAACGTTGTCAATTCGAATCGTAGTCTAGGTAACAGTAGTATTGTATTGATCAAGTAGTGGATATATTGTTTTAGATTTGGCAGACTGCTAGCCAGCCTGCACAGTAATTTGTATAGTCAATTGCTTGGCCCATGCTCTCATGTAAAGTGCAGCGTACTGCACTCGACTTACACCCAATGTAGTAAGTCCACACAAACCATACACTCAACTTGCAGTTAGTATAGTTAACTTTACTATAAGTAAAGTTGAACTATTATACTGCGCATAATACTATTTCAACATTAGCGGCTTTTTATTTTATACGTATACGCCAGTGTAATTAACTTATCTTTTTCGATCAACGTTAAATAGCAACCTCATTAACTTGCCAACCTCCTAAAAATTCTAATTAGCCTTTATACCGAATTGCACATAATTGTATGCAAATTGACCCCGTTTGCCGTTAATTGTCCTATAGCTCCGTGATTAAAGTTTATTAATTCCTAAAAAACTTTCTTCCATTGCAGGTCGTTACAAACCTTCACTTTAGCCGTATTAATTATACAGGTTCATATCGTCAATTACTTAGTAGTTTTCTAATTTGACAATATATCCCTGGTCGCCTGTACGTGATTTAGGCTTCCCAAACAACCTATTAACGCAACCCTCGATGCGTATAGTTAGCTTGTTGCTATTTACAACCCTTTTCAAAGCCTTATTCGGCGTCGCCTTCTTCATGGTATTAGCAGGATTGTTTTTGCCTTCAATTTATTGGAACTCCTTAGTCTTCCTCCCTTCGTATAATTTACCGAATGCTATTACGTCGATCATTAGGCGTTTTTAACTAGGGTTTTCGAGCCTCAAAAGGCATTCGAATGAGCTTTTCTAGTTAGTACGAATTACTATTAGAATAAGAGGAATTTTTAGTTGCCTAATAATAAGGTTAATGGTTTCCTATAGTGTTATACATACATTAAAACCTGCCATTATACCGTAAACCTTCGAGGCTAGCACGCTTCTTGTGATCCTTTTATATTTGACGGAGGTTTAGTGAATTAAGTTGCCGTTCATGCTAAATTGATTTTCCCGTTTATCTTCATTAATGAGAATTAGTAGGAAATCGATTTATAAAGATAGGTTTGTATTATTTGTAAAAGAGCTATTCGTAAAGATTATTAATTAAGCTTTCGACAAGTCGATTGGAATTATATTCATTCCTCGATCCAAATTCCGTATTTATTACTCGAACCTTTTATTTAGCCAATTAAATTTTTTATCCTTTAGTTGTTATATTTGGATCGCGATAAATTAGTTGCATAATGCCTACTACTTGTATAAGGTGCCAATATAATTATTACGGGCACGTTGCTTAAAGTAATATTAGGATTTGGCTGCATTAGTCTTATTAATCGTGGCCAAAATATTTTCTTGGCCTTTATTTAGATAAAGTTAAAGCCGGCATTAACACCAAGTATTCAGACTAACTATTCATTAAAGTTAAGTTGGCTGCCTTTTTTTAATGTCTTAATCGGCTTACAATTTCAGAACTTAGAATCCTTAATCGCCTGCTATTTCAATGCTTCAAAGCTAGCCATTCCAATGAAAAGGGTATCGTTAGTTTGTATGTCTATTACACCAAAGTCTCTTTCCAGAGTTACTAGTAAATATGGGTCGTATGTTAAAGACTTTATCGCTAGCTGGGATTTAAAATTAAACTGCTATATTAGAAACCAATAAACTCCCATTTAAGCTAGTTTATACAATAGTTTAATATATCGTATTACCGTTACTAAAAATTAAATAACACGTAGTTTGTATAATAGTTTTAATAATACGATCCGTTGTTAATCCGTTACTAATTACGAATACGCTTACTTTATATACAGCCATTAAGTGTAAACCTACTTTTACTCTTAGCTAATAAACTTACTGTTAAAGCGATTACCAAACGCAAGCTGATCTTTTAAATCGTTGGAAACTACATAAGAATCCAGGTTTTTCCTTCATCGCTGTATCCTTATACAATTAGATGTGACTTTTTGTTCGGTCACTCTGTAGTCTTGTCTTTAACCTCTTACATAATCCTCGACTTAAAAATTGTGATATTTAGGTCTTAAAGATTAAAATCGGTTTTCGGCACGAATTATATAACCACTCGGGTTAACAGGCCGTTAATCTTAACCCTATCCCTTTTTTCAAAAGGTTTGTGTAAGGTTTTGATAATCTTTTATACTCGAAGCTTTAGTGCCAAGTTCTCTTTATCCTTTTCTTTTCTACTTATCCAAGTAGTATTGTAAATACGACCTAATTTGTATTCCTTATTTTCAATTTTTTTTTTCTTCGAGGGTCGTTCGCACTGGCGGCGTTTTATCGACTTAACGATAACGGGTAAAGAAGGTTCTTATTACTTCAGTCGTTTGGTTTAAGAGTTTTTATTATGAATTGCCCTAATATAAGGCTTAACCTAATCAATCCGAAAGGATACAAAACTGTTAGCAGTTTTAACAATCACTTCGGAGTTCGCGATACTTAAATTTTTATACGGGGCTTTTCATTTACCCGGTTCCCGCTATACGAGGATTTTAATTTACAGCGGCAAAGTAAGTATGTCAATTGTTATAAAGCCGTTTCTGGTATTAAAAGTATCGTTAACCTGGCGGTGTTTCAATTCCCTTCGTAATTCCTTCAAAGCTTTACTGTAAGCCATAACACGCTTTTAAGTACTTGCCGAAGGTGAATATTCACTCTTCAGGCGTAGGTAAGCTTCAAAAACCAACAATGTTAATACTAGGTCATTAGGGCTCACAGTATCGTTTAAACCCTTTACCGCTATTTAAAAGCGTACTTTCGAATCTGTAAAGCTTTTAATATCCAACGTAAGAATATTATAAGCTCGGTGAAGTAAGGCGTATACCCTCTTAACTTTTCCAATACTCCAATAGGCTTTTACAGGTATTTATTTGTACTAAATACCTATTATTTTAGTATTTTTTGAAAATCTCTGCTGTTGTAAACTTGGAGCCGGAATTGTGAACGACGATGTCAAATGGACCTAAGTACCTGTTAATCTACAACATCCTCAATGTTTACCACATATCCTTTACCGAAAGGGATTTCATAAACTTAGCTTCGTAAAAAGAAATTGCGGAGTCAACGACGTAAAAGATAGGCTTATCATTTAATTAAAACACATTAAGAAAGAGCTCGTAGTTAAAGTGTTTGTTGTCTTTTAGTTGAAATTTAAATTTCTGGGGTGCATGGGTATACCTTTAATAGTGGTGAAAAAGCCTTTTAATGGAATTTAAAGAAAATTATTCTATATACTTATGCATTACAGACTTTAGGACTCTTTATAACCTATGAACGACTCGGTAATTTAAGCATCGATTAAATTAACGTATCTCCAACTCCGTCAGGTTTAATACCACTGTTTTAAGGCCTTGAAGATAAAACCATAAATGCTCCTACTTAAAATCAAGGGAAAACCTTTAAATATTTTTAACCAGTTCATCTATATTAATTTCAACGTTGATGACGAGAGTCTTCATGTCCTCCAGGCAAAGAAGAAAAAGAGTAAGGAACTTAAGTATATAGAATGTAATTTTTCTCATAACAGTTTAAATTACTATTAACCCTAATAACGATAGTTGTTAGCTTAGTCTAAAGCTAACTTTAGCCTTGTTTATATCGTAACGATTAATATTAGTGACTGTAGTACTTTCTCTCCGCAATATTACGTAATGCAAATAGCCTCGTATTTAATATCTTACTGTCCTTGTATCTGGAATGATATCTTATAACGTATGGTCTGCATAAAGATCGCGAAAATTAAAGGTATATAAGGGGTAAGTGGCTTAATTAGGTTAAAGGTAAGGGTTTTGACCACCCAAACGGTACAAAAAGGCGTATTTAACTAATTATTATGCTTCATTAAAAGTAATATATTTATATTATTTAATATGCTTAAGTATATCATCGACGTCAATTTACTCGTCGCCTTCTAAATTTTCGATTTAATTTAAGTAGTCATATTTAAAATTAGGAAGGTACTAGATATAGTACATTACCTTTTTATCATTTCGCTCGATGGGAAGATACCAAGTTCACTAACAACCAAACTTACCAGGGATTTAACATCTCCTATTACTATCACAATAATAGTACTTATGGTTAATAGGTCCGCCTAAATCTTAGCCTTATTGGCGCTAACGTGGTTGCTACCTTTAGTCTTTAGTTGATAGTTCAGACCTTAAGCGTTGAGGGAGCCCATAGTCGTACTTGCGGTCGACATCATTAACTACCGTAAGGTCTTCTTTATCCACGTCAGGGAAGTTGCCAGCTTAAGGGTACATACTAAGTAAATTTGGTGTACGCGCCATTATAGTGGTAAACGAGGAACGCAACTAGTTCAAAAAGCCTTCGCAAGTGGCATCTGAACGTTATAAGGCGTATTTAAACTCTATAAATCCCGTAACTACTACCCGTACCTGTTCGCGAAGTGTAAATTTGGCAATGTGGGCTTTTTCCAATGTTCTTTTGTATAATATTAACTTATTAGACATCTAATTAAGGATATCTATTAGTATTTCCTCCTCTTATTTCTTTGCTATTATCGTAGATTACCGCGTAGTAAACCACTTTATGTAATATTAAGCGAGGTAAATATCGTATTCGAAATAGCTTTTTATGCTATCGTAAATCTCACGAGACGTAATCGCTCGAGTTAGGAAGGTAAGGTAATAGTCCTCAGCGTATCTTATAAGGATACCGAGGAATAGCAAGTAAAAACCTGAAGGGAAAAACTTTATTTACTTGCAAAGATTTAAAAAAAATATTACTTTCGTATTGAGGAGGTTGTAAGGCTTTTTATCATACTTTTTTTGCATCGTTTCAAATTTAGGAGAAGTCCATAAAAAGCTTATGGTTAATATGAAGTATCTTGACAAGTTTAAGGGGCAAGTCGCGATATTTATTACAGTTTTTATTGGTATTTCCTATTAATTCAAGTTTTGGAGCATCTGAGGTACGGTGTTTAGGGTAATTGACAATAGCCTAGCCTAAGGGGTAAAGGTCTATAGTAAGACCTATGGTAAGCTTTAGCGTATAGGCAAACTTTTCGTAGGAGAGTTTTTAAAGGGCCTGTCGATTAAAGTGTTAAGGGGTGATATGTACGTAAAGGTTTTAGGAGACTTAACGATTTTATTTAATTCATTGGTATAAAGTGCCAACATTAATTCCTCCGACCACATGGGTAGCCGTTGCTTTACGTGCCTTGCCGCCGCTAAAATCGTACTCTGCGTTGCCGCGTAAAGGTGTTAGGTTAGCAAATAGGTTAACAGATTCCTTATCATCAACGCAGAAAGAGGCTTAACTTATCTCAAGGTAAAGGAGTAATTCCATAAAACGCGGATAAGGGCGTTAGGGGTTTTCAACATCTTTTCCTTTAATCCGTAGATTTTAAAGATATTCTTTAATTTTGGCTAAATCAAAAAGAGCTTGTGGTAACTTCCTAGCGTCCTGTATTTAAACGTAAATTCTTCGTTCCTTTATTTCAGATTTAAACATCTATTCAACCACTTTTTAAATTACTTTCTATGTATTAATAGTCTAATTGTTTAAAAAGTCTCGGTATTTATAAAAAGCACGGTTAGGATCTTGGCCTTTATTATACTTAACAATAAATTATACAACCAAGTTGTTGAAGTGTTTTTCCGTTGAGTCTTTATTGACATCTTACGCCCAAGAGTCTTTATCGTAATACTTGGTAAAGGCAGTTTTTAAGGCTTAAATTTCTTTTTTCCCAACGGGGTCTGTAACGGCTTTAAATCAAGCGCTAATGGTAGATATATTAATGTTTTTCCCTATATATGACTTGATAAGCGTATAGGGCAAAGAACTTGGTGTTTTTGGCGTAAAGTTGCGTAGGAAATTGGCAACTTGGTGTTAGGTCGCGCGACGTGACTTTTCTGGCGCAACTTGGTGATTTTTAGTTTTTTCGCTCAAAACATCAAACTTAACGATCAAATTAATCTGGGGGAAATAAAAATGATAAAATAGGAGCAAAGGTTTGGTGTAAAGGAGATGTAAAGAGTAAAGTCGAAGGTTGTTTACTGTGGTTATTTGGCTGTAATAATTAGTCGTTTTTACAGTAGGAACACCTGTAATAGTACTAACTTAACCGTTTACCAACTTATCGTTTCAAAAATTTCAACGGTTAATCTCAACGCATTTTAAAAAGGATTAATAAAGATTTCTTGGTATTTTTAAGTAGCTATACCGTCGCTTACTTCTAGATTGCTGTTGTAGACTAACTTAACTTAAAAGATTTTTCTGTTTTCCTACCGTTAGAAACTAGCGTAGTACTAATCAAAGCATTTCGAAAAAATCTTTTCTGCACCCTAACAGCCGTTATAGCTATAAAACGTAACTAAAAAGTATCTTCTTCTTTAATTTAGCTAATCTGTACTTAGCTTAATATGTACTAATCAGTATTAGTAGGGCCTTAAATTGTTATAACATTGTCGATTCGAATCGTAATCTAAAAAACAGTAGTATTACATTGTTTAAGTAGTGGATGTATTGTTCTAGGTTTGGTAGACCGATAGCTGGTCTACACTGTAATTTGTATGTCCAATTTCTTGGCACATGCTCTAGAGTGAAGTGTAGCATACTGCAATCAACTTACACTCAATGCACTAAGTTCATACAAACAATACACTCAACTTTCAATTAGTATAGTCAACTTTCTGTAAGTAAACTGACCGACTGTACTACGCGAGGTACTATTCCAACACTTATATTTAATAGGTAAATCTTTTATATTAGTAAGTATCTAAAAGAAATTTATAGCCTACAGTAAAGAGTTAAAGTAATTGTGGAAGAAATTGGTACGATGTTAAGTTGATAATATCTTTAATATTATAAATATCTTTGTTAAAACTGACGTATTTATTTTACCGTTATATAGTAGAGTTTTTGTCTAGCGGGAGTTAGGTAAATGGGATGGTATATATAAAATTTGAGGTATCGCTAACTTTAAAGTGGTTGTTGAAATTATTAACGGCTCCTTAAGATTTTGTATAACACAAGTTATGATTTATATCAAAGCGATTAATAGTAACAATAATAAATTTTAAGTTCAGCGAATAAATTAATACGAACCGTTTCCTCCACCTATTTAATAATTAATAAAATATCGCTGACACAAACGACTATTCAATTGGAGGAACGTTGAGGATACGTTATATATACCGAGTTGTATTTACGATATTGCATAGGTAAATAGGGGGATAAAGACGATTGAAACTTAATTATGAAGCTTCGGATATCAAGTATTGATAAAACCAGTAGTAAACTTTTTAAGTAAAACGATAAACTTAAGATTAACGGACTTTTAATTTGAGAAATTTTATAATTTGTATTCAAAGCCGACTTTAACTTTCATAACCAGTATATTACGAGTTTTAGTTTGAGTATTATATACAAGGTTAAAGCCAAAATTACGGGGCGTCCGAATGAAAAGTCACGTTAGATTTCCTAAAACATGATAGTAAGGGTAAAGACTGGATTTTTACGCAATCTTTAACGATTTAAAATACTATCTAACGTTTGGTGGTGGCTTGGGTAACAAATGTTTTAATTAAAATTAACTGGAAGTTCACTCTTTATGGCTACGATATAATGTAAGCGTACCCGTAATCAACAACCAATTTATAACGAATCATATAACTGAAATGACAATTTGAATGATGAGCCAAATACTTTTTGGAGACGGTATTATAATATATTAAGTTATTATATGGATTATCAAAAAGAAATGTTTATTCATTTCTAATATATTCATCTTATTCTACATTAAGATTAGGTATAATTTTTTTTATTTACGATCCATATATACTAGTAACTTGAATAATATGTTCGGTTTAGTAGTTATACAAACTAACGATACCTTTTTTGTTGTAACTATGAATTTGATAGTAACGGAATAGTAAACGATTAAGGATTTAAAGTTCTGGAATTACAATCCGGTTATGACTTTAGCGGAATATAATGAAATTAACTTTAAAGGATCGTTAATCCGCATATTCATTATTGATACTTGCCTTGATTTTCTTTTAAAAAGCTAAAACTCCAACTTATATATAGTTAATAAAACTAATATAATTGGTTTTTAACAATACTTGAAATAACATGCCTATGGCGGCTATATCGCCACCTTATATTAACCGAAGGTATTTTACGAACTATTGATTACAGAATAACTATAAAACCTAAAGAACGAAGATTATAACCAGCTGAATAAGAGGCTAAAGTGGTAAATGCAAAACTTAGATCGAGATATTAATATGGTTTCTATCAACTTATCGAGAGCTAAATTAATGATTTTTACAGAAAGCCTTTTTACCAATAATGAAAGTTCATTGTTGAAAAACGGATTTTTAATAACCCTCCATAATAAAGATGAATAGGAAAACCAGTTTAACATAGTCGGAAGTATAATTTATTGAATATTTATCAAATGTAAAAGAATTATACGAAAGGTATAGATCTTGAAGTTATATAGTATAATAGTCGGTTTTGATATAAGTATGGTATTGGAGGAAATATTTGTTGTTTTCATTAGTAAATCGAAAATTCCTTTTTTTTTCAGTGATAATTAATATCCATTTGAAAACATAATTCAAATATCTTTTAAAGCTTCGAAACATCAGCGAAAAAAACTTAGTAATTGATATAATGGCATTTCGTAAAAACTTTTAGGCAGGTAAATTAAAGAGGTTCGATAAATGAATATCAAAGAGAATCCCACTAATATTACAATGAAAACTTCGTTAAAAAAGCCTTTAATAGCTTCATGAATATTTATAGGTTGACCATACGTATTGAGGTCTATATTAATAGGCCACCTGATAAAGCCAAGTCATATATTAGCGAATAGGAATAAGCTGGGAAATTGGAAGATTATCAAGAAAATAAAGCTAGGGATTTCAACTTTTTTGATTAGTATGGTTTAATTGGGGGTATTAGTGAATCAGTTAACCCACGTGGGTAAGATATAGTAGTAGGCGGCTTAACCCATATTAGTTAAAATATCTAGTGGTAATAGAGAGCTAGTATATATAGGTTTGTAGTGAAAGACTTATATACGGGAGTTGGTAAAGTCGAGACTCTAAACTATGGGATAAATAAAGGAAATTGGAGTTAATTTAGCTCTGTAATTAACAAAAATCTGGCCAGTTAACAAGTTTGTAATTTTATGGTAACTGGAAAATATTAGTCGATTATAATAACGTATGCATACAAAATAAAAAGCAGCCAGTGTTCAAACAGTAGTAATTGCAATGCAATATGTCAAGTTTACTTACAGTAAAGTTGACTATACTGACTTCAGGTTGAGTGTATTGTTTTTTGGTTCTACTGTATTGAGTGCAAGTCAAATATAGTATGCACCTACTTCACACTAGGGCACAGGCTAAGAAATTGGCCATACAAATTACTGTGCAGACTAGCTAGCGGTCTGCCAAACCTAGAACAATACATTAACAACTTTCAATGCAGCACGAGTTATATCGATCAATTTAGAATCGACTACGTTGTAACAATAAATCACTACCAATAAAACCCTTTATTATAAAATCGTTAAATAAGTATGTAACCGTCAAAATAGCTACTAAAAACGCCAATATCGACATTTTCACCAACACCGTTACCAAGGAAGCAATTGAAACCCTCTAAACTATATTCGTAAAGTATTTTAATACTAATTCATTGTTCATGAAGTTTAATGGAGACTTTACCCTCTAATAATTAACTACTTACATCGCTTATTTCATACTTGAGATAAACCATAACAGCCAAAACTATGATATCAAAACTCATTACAATTTCGTTGATATTTTTTTCAAAATTGAACGGTAAAAATATGACAAAAGATACATAAATAGGTTGAAGTGAAATTGAAAGTTGATTCACATAAAAGAAGGATTTTACTACCAGAGAATTTGGGGAAAAAAGGCAATCTGATAAAAGTACTTTACAAATGCGCTGCGGATGAAAATCCTAAATTAATATACGTAAAGAATGGAAAATGTATCGTTAGCGATATAATTTCCTAACGTCTAAGTATACGTTCGCAAAGTTCTATTGAGGATTAAGCATAAATGGGGTTTTATAAACCCATGTTCCTAAACATCACAATTTGCTACAGATACTATCAACGATGAAAAATCGATGAATCTAAATATAGCAAATCCTCAGGTCCATAATTTAATTAAGCAGAAACTCAAATAGAATGTGAAGTGTTAATACAACTAGATATGGGATGGTTGTAGGCTAGAATTATGTCTTTCAATTTATATATAAGAGAGAGTAGGTATACAGAACAAATAGCTATATAGCTAAACCGTTTCTACTATATATATGCTTCGAATCGATTCCGAAGCTACAAAACCAGGCATAAGCCTATAACGTTACCCCCCATATTCTACTCTGTCCGCCACTATTATAAAGAATCTAAAGTTATAAACACGCGTATAACGACGAATAACTAACAATATATCTATCTAAAATCATTTCCACAGTTATGTACTTTTGTATGCAAGGTTTCTTTACCAATAAAACAAGTTTGAATGGGTTGTCTACAAACTTTAGTGCTGTTAACCGCCTTTTTACAAATATTTCACTTTATGTACACGTATTCGAAACCAAAATAAAGCAATAATATATCGGTTTAACTCTTTTATCGAATTTAACTCCGCCAAATCATCAAAAACAAAAATTGTTTCATGTTGATATGCTAGTGTTTTTGAATGAAATAACTTTATTAGTCAAATTTATTCCCGCAAACTTATTAAAAATATTATTTTCGACGATAATAATTACATTTATATATGTTCGAGCCGTTTCGTATCGAGTTCATTCCCTTAATCAAAAGTCGTTCATAAACCGGTTTACCGAAGTTTTTCTGGAATAGTAAATAACCAGATAAACAGTTTTCTTATAATTCATATAAAAACCAATTGTTTTTCATATCGAGGTTAATCACCACTTGATGTTTCTATTCAGTTTATCATCATATTAATGTAATTTAATATCCCAAATATAAGTTACTAAGGTTCCCTCGTAAATCGAAATTTATGTTATTCTATCCAATAAGAGGAATAAATAGTTAATATTATATTATTCATATTTGAAGGTTTAATTTAATTTTGTATTTATATTTTAAGTATTAAAAACGAATCAAGTATTCTTTCATCGATTCATAATATATTGGAGCTATCAAAACCTTAGGTTTGGATTTAGAATTGATTTGAAAGCTATAAAATATACGTGTCAATGTAGTGAAATTATGAGTTGACCAACTTTTTAGTTTTTATTTAGTTTTGAAATGTAAATAATAATAAAATAGATGAATTCTTATGTGACGTTCGAAGTAACTGAGAGAAAATTAATACGAAACATTTCAATAACTTTTCTCTAAAAAAAACCAAAAAAAAAATTGATTTCATATACGGTATTAAGAGAATAGTAAATGATATAAAGCTATTGTTGAACGTCGAGTTTGTTATTATAAAGCCTGATTTAAATGTTGATTTGTTACGTATTAGGATATATACAGTCATTATACTCTTTCATATTAATATATAATTTGATGTTCGCGTTGGACATTGTAAAAAGTTGTTACGTGTAAGTTATGAGAAATAGTGTTACAGGTTGGCACCTAAGCTAATAGTTAGTAGGGATCTAGCCCTAGTAGTTGCTATTGCTTCTATGGTGCTCTGGAGCCGCTCGGAGGCTACTCAGAAGCATTTCCTTACCTATCACGTGATAGGGTCACCCTTTTTTCTATAGTGCCGTGACAGCTTTTTAGAAAGGGTTTTTTTTTTCTTTATCAAGGATTATAAATAATATTCGACTACCAAAAACGATAACTCTGGCTCAATCCTTTTACATATAACTCTCGATTTTATTTCATGGTGTTTTAGTTATTTGCGAGCGGTCATAACCTCAGGTTATATCTTTCGACCTTTCAAACCTAAATCCCCAAGCTTTGAAATAATTTTTCGACTTACGTATAAGGGATTAGCTTTAAAACACCTAAACAGCTTATTACAACCATTCAACTGTTCAATACGAACGTTTTACCGAACCCTTATATATAAAACTCGTTAAAAGAAACGAAACCGTTCGCGAATATACTTCATACTTGAAATAACGTAATACTTACATATTAAATACGTTAACGAATATAATCCAACAACTTAAAATCGTCGCTACGTTTACGTTTTCGGAATGAAACCCCCTTTAAAAGGTTTTTTTTATACTACCTACGAATGACGAATCTACCACTCCGCTCCTTACTAAGAACCGCGCCGACTTACTTAATAACGATAACGACTCAGACTTCTTTAACTTCGACTACGATACCAGCRCCCCATTCAATTCCATTAAACGTTAACGACTAAAACGTAAATTTTTTAATTAATCGGTTAAGTTATTCAATATTAACTTATGTTTTTCATGAAAGAGACTATGATAATACATAAATTGAGTAAAACGAAAAGGTTTATCGGCATTAAAAAGATTACATTTATAATATTTTTCAGCAATTAAAAGGCCTTGCGAAAGCCATTATACAAACTTATTATGCCTATAAAGGTGACGGCTAAATTAACGATCCTAACGCCTTTATAATAATACTTTACGCGTATTATTACAATCCAAACGCGGTTAAGACGGTTGACACCCAGTTCAATAATATAAAATAAAAAGACCGTAAACGGTTTTACGTTTTTTTTAAACTTTTAAGAAACCTGATTCGCAAAAGTAGGTGGTATAGCCTGAGAATTCGCCGTTAAATTCCCTATCTTGAAAGAAATCATTAATAATCCACTAACTAATACATTGTATCCCTTTAACATATCCGTGAAGTACAATAAGTAGGTTACTTACATCCAACTTATTAATAGGCGAGTTTAAACTTTTGTATTCGATACTGCGGTATTAACCACGTTAATATTACTAATACTGAAATTCTTACTCGCAGTAGGAGTGGTAACAATGATGCGCTCGCTCATAATAATTATGGGAACGTTATTATAACCAGCGTAAACGCGTTTCAAACCTCTTTTCAACGACATATTATCTAAATTAACCACTAGAAACTCTCTCATCACAAAGACTTTAATTTATACAAAAGGTATAGTGTAAACGGCTATCGTATCTGTACTTACCCATTAAATCTCATGTAACTCTCGAAAGACTCTAATACTAAAGTTAACGTAAACATTTACCTTAACTTTACTGATGACTTAATTAATCTTTATAAGGGAAAAGCGTAACATTTATACATAGACGCGTATCAAAATCGAAAAATAAAAACGACTCAATAATTTATCACCAGTTTTTAAATAGCTCGCCATTTATAGTAAATTTGTTTTACAATTTAATTTAATTCATTAATATTTTAGTACATATAGTTAATAAATATTATAATGTTTCTAATAAACAACTTACCAACCGATCAATGTTACTGAGTATTTCTATCTCAATTCGATAAATAATAAAATCACACGTTACGTATTTGAAACCGGCTTACGACTTATTTTTATACTATTTTTAAATATTAACTTTGATGGTTACTGGTATTAAATTTGAGCCCATATTATTCCTTGTTTGTAATATCACGTTATTTCAAGTCAACTCTAAATAAAATACAAATAGATAATTTACATTGTTTCAAAAAAGGTATTAATTCTATAACGAGCGTGTGACTATCATATATGGAAACAGAGATTAATGTCGATATAAAATGAACTCAAAAAAATAAATATCGTTATTTTTCATGTTATACTCAGAAAGAATCGAAGTGATTAAACCGTTATTATGCGACTCCCCACCGTTTTCCTCGAAGATATTAACAAAAATCTCGCCTTAAATCCACTCGTTTCTGTTAACGACAAGCTCACAATTATTCTTGAAGAGGTCAAGCTTTTATTTGATAAAGCTCTGGCAAATGAACTACCTCGTCACCTCTCCGAAATAAATTATAAAATCTTTCTTTTAAACGTCTGCTAAAGCACGTCATATAGTATATTACGGGAGGTGTTGGTAGAGCTTTAGACGTTACAATGTTGTCGATTAGATTGGTCGAAGTAACAGTTGTATTACGTGTTCAAGTGGTAGATGTATTGTTCTAGATTTGGTAGACTGCTAGCTGGTCTACACTATAATTTATATTTCCAATTGCTTGGCCTGTGCCCTAGTGTAAAGTGTGGAATACTGTTTTTAATTTACACATAATATGGTAAATCCATAAAAAATAATATATTTAATTTACAGTTTAGTATAATTAACTTCATTGTAAGTAAAGTTGATTTACTGTACTATTGGTAATACTATTCCAATACTGACGGCTTTTTAGTTTATTCGCGTATGTCAGTGTAGTTGACCAATCTTTTCCGTTTATTACCGAATTATCTTCTCGTTAACTGGCTAGACCCCTATAAATTCCAATTGACTTCTATACCGAATTCAACTCATTTGCACTTCATTCAACCCCATTGGACCTTAATTACTCCGTAACTTCGAGGTTCGAGTTTATCAACTCCCACAAAAAGGTTGTCTATCACAAGCCTTTACAAACCTCCACTTTAGCTCTGCCCATTAAACAAGTTGTTATCGTCAGTTCCCTGATAGTTTTCTAGTTTGCCAGCACATCCCTGACCATCGTTACGTAATTTGAGCCTTCTGAGCAGCCTATTAACATAGCTTTCGATGCGTATAGTAAGCCTATTTCTATCCATAAATTTTACCATAGCCTTATTCGATAATTACTTCATCATAGCATTAGCATGATTATCTTTAACGTTGATTTATTGGAACTTTTTAATCTCTTTCCTTTCATCAACTTTACGGAGTGCAGTTAAGTCGATTATTAGAAGTTTTTCGCTGGTAATTTCGAATTTCAAAAGGCATTTGAAAATGCTCCTTAAGTCGATAAAGATTACTACCAGAATAAGAGGAATCTTTAGTCATCTAGTAATAAAGTTAAGGTTTTCCCACAATATCATGCCTACCTTAAAGTTTGATATTATACCGTAAACTTCCAAAGCTAATACGTTTTACATAATCCTCTTACATTGAAAAAAACATCTAGTAAATTAAGATACCGATAATGCTAAAATCGTTTTCCCGCCTATCTTCGTACACGAAAGTTATCAAAAAGCTTTTTTTTAATGATAGTTACGTGTTATTTACAAAATACTTATCTGTGAAAATTATTAACTTCAACCTCGAACAGTCTATTAAAACCATACTAATCCTTCGGTCTAGGTTTTGCATTTTCTACTCAAGCCTCTTATTTAACCGGTCAAAGTTTTTATTCTTCATTTTTTGTACCTTTTCAGCGATAAACAGGTCGTACGATACCTCCAGTTGATATAGGATAGCAATTTAGCTCCCATGGGCACACTGTTTAAGGTACCGTTAGGCCCCAGCTACATTAGTCTTGTCAATCGTGGTTAAAATAATGCCTTAGCCCTTCTAGAGAAAGCTAAGACCGTCATTAACACCAGGAATACGGTTTAACGATTTATTAAAGTCAAGTTGAATGGCCTTTGCCAACGTGGTAACCGGCTTGTAATTTCAAACCTGGAGTCCTTAATTGCTTGATATTCTAATATCACAAAGCTTGCTTTTCCAACGAAAAGGGTATCGTTGGTTTATATACCTATTAGACCGAAATCCTTTTTTTACTTTATTAATAAACACGAGTTGTATATTAAAGACGTTATACTTAATCATCGTTTAAAATGCGACGAGTACCTTCGTAATTAATGGACGAATGTTTTGATTAGTTCGTATAATAGCTTAATATATTGTATTACCATCCCTAAAAAGTAAATAACATATAGTTCCTATACTAATTTCAGCAGTACGATCAGTTGTAAATCTGTTGTTAACTGCATATAGGCTTATGTTATATTACAACTATTAAACGTAAACTTACCTTTAGTTTTAGCTAATAAACTAGTTATCAAAGCGGCCACTAAGCGCTGGCTGATTTTCTAAATCGTTAGCGATTACATTAGAATTCAGGTTTTGTATTTATCGCTGCATCCTTATGCGATTGGACGTAACTTTTTGTACAGTCTCCCTATAATCTTATCTTTCACTTCGTAGATAATCCTTGGCTTAAAAATCGTAATATTCGGGGTTTAAATGTTAAAATCAGCTTTCTGCATAAATTATACAACCCTTCGAATTAACATACCGTCAATTTCAACCTTATTGCTTTCCCTAAAAAGTTTATCAGAGGTTTTAATAATACCTTATATTCGAAGCTTTACTATTAAGTCTTCATTATCTTTCTTTTTCCTATTTACATAAGTAGTATTGTAAATACGGCCCGATATGTATTTCTCTTATGTAATATTCCTTTTTTTCGGGGTTCGTTCGCGGCGGCAACATTTTATCGGCTTATCGATAACAGGTAAATAAGAGTCTTATTGCTTCAGTCATTTAGTTTAAGGGTCTTTATCGTTAATAGGCTTAATATAGGGCTTAATCTGAATTATGCGAAACGTTATAAGGTCATTAGTAGTTTTAATAATTACTTTAAAGTTTGAGATATTTAAGGTCTCATATAAACCCTCCTATTTACACGACTCCCGTTACACGAAAACTGTACTTTTTAATGATAAAGTAAGTACATCGATTATTTTAGGGTTTTTCCTGGTATCAAGGTCATTATTAACCTGGAGGCGTGTCGATTCTCTTCGTAGTTTCCTTAAATATTTACCGTAGGCCGTAATACGCTTTTAAGTACTTGTTGATAGAGGAGATTTACTCGTTAGGCGTAGGTACACTTCAAAGACCAGTAGCGTTAGTATTAGGCTGTTAAGGCTTACAGTATAATTTAAACCATTTTCCGTTATTTAAAAGTGTGCCTCCGAATCTGTAAAGTTTCCCATTTCCAGCGTAAAGATATTATACGTTCGGCAAAATAGGGCGTATACCCTTTTAACCTTCCCAATACTCTAATAGGCCTTTATAATCATCTATTAACACTAAACATCCATTATTTTCGTATTTTTTATGACTCCACCGCCGTAAAGTTAATGCCGGTTCCATAAACGACGGTGTTAGGTGGAATAAAACACGTATCAATTTATAATATATTTCACGGTTCTATGTAGCTTTTGTCGAAAGAATCTTGAGAATCTTAGTTGCATACAGAATAAGTTACTTATCTAAGTATAATATATTAATAAAAACCTCGTAGTTAAAATTATTATCATCTTTTAATGTGAATTTGAATCTTCGGGAGTCTTAGGTATATATTTGACAATAATAGCAAAAATTTTTAATAGTTGTTAGGGAAAAGTTTGCCGTATCTTCGTACCCTACAGATTTTAAGACTTCATATAGCTTATTAATAGCATTGTAATTAAAGCGCCGTGTTAATTAACGTATCTCTAGCTTCGTTGTGTTTAATACCACTACTTTAAAACCTTAAAGTTAAAATTATAAATACCGCTATTTAAAGGTAAAGGAAAACTTCTAACCGTTTTTAATTAGCTCGTCTGTTAACATTAACGTTGATGTCGAGGGTTTTCATTTCATTTAAATAAAAACTAAAAGTGGTAAAGAACTTAAAAATATAGAAGGTAATTACTTTTATAATAGTTTAAATTACCATTATCCCTAATACCGATAGTTGTTCGCTTCGTCCTAATCCAACTTTAAGCTTATTAATATCGGAACGATTAATTTGAATACCTATAATACTTTCCATCCGAAGTGCAATAAATTATAATTAACCTCTCATTTAATACCTTATTACCAATATATCTAGCATAATAACCTAAACCTCGTGATCCGTATAACGTATACAAAAATTAAAGACGTTTAAACGGTTAGAGGCTTAATTAAGGCAAACGTAAAAGTTCTCACCACCTAAGCGTAACAGGAAGGCATAGTCAACTAATTATTAGGCCGCGTCATGGGGGATATCTTTATATCACTTAATCTTCTGAAAGGCATTATAGTCGTCAATTAACTCATCTCTTTCAAAATTTACGATTTAATTTGAATAATTCTATTTGAATGTGGTAAGGCACTGGATATAATATATTACGTTTCTGATATTTCATATAACGGGGTGGTATCAAGTTGATAAATAACCAGATTTATTAAAAATTCAATATTTTTCACTATTATTACGACGATAATTCTTACAGTTGGCAGGTCCATTCAAATCTTGACCCTATTAGTGGCAACGTAACTGTTACATTGAATTTATAGTCTATAAACCAGATTTTAGGCGTTAAATAAGTCTATAACTGTATTTATAATCTACGGAATTAACTACTTTAAAGGTTTTTTTTTTTTAAGTTAAGAAAGTTGTCAACTTCAAGGTATATACTCAATGAGTTCAGTATATGCATTATTATAATGGTAAACAATAAACGAAATTAGTTAAAAAATACCTTTGCAGGTGGCATCTAGACGTTATAGGGCGTATTCGAAATCGTTAACGCCCGTAACTATTACCCATACCTGTTTGTAAAGTGTAGCTTCGCTAAGGTAGGCTTTCCCCCCTATTTTTTGACATAACATTCACTTGTTAATAATTTGGTTAAATACATTTATTGGTATTTATACCTCTGTTTTCTTAACTATTATCGTTGCCTACCTTGTATTAACTCAATTTGTATAATATTACATATAGTGGACATCGTATTCGAAATATCCTTTTATGCCGTTATAATTTTTTTTTTTGAAATGTCGTTACTCAGTTTCAAAAGGTTATCTATTAGTCTTTAGCGTACACTATGAAGATTCCGGGAATTAGCAAGTTGAAACTATAAGGGGAAACCTCTATTTACTGACAAATATGCAAAAAAAGGTATTATTTTCGTGTTGAAAAGGTTATAAAGCTTTCTATTCTACTTTTTATATCATTTAAAATCTTAAAGAAATCTGTAAAAAGTCCATGGTTAATATTAACCATTTTAATAAGCTTTAGGGATAGGTTTCTATAGTTATCTCAATCTTTATTTGTATTGTTTCCTAATAGTTTAAATGTTGGAGTCTTCGAAATACGATATTAAAGGTAGTTGTCAGTCGCTTGGACTAAAGGGTAAAGTCCTATGGTAAAACCTGTGATAAGTTTTTGTGTATAGGCAAACATGTCGTGGAAAGGCTTTCAAGGAGCTGAAATATTTTAATTAAAGTTCTAAAGGGTAAGAGAGATATGAAGGTTTTGAGGGGCTTAACGATTTTTCTTGATTGACTGATATAAAGCGCCAACGTCTATTCTTCTGACTACATAAACGATCGTTAACTTACGTGCACTACCGCTGCTAAGAACGTACTCTGTATTTTCGCGTAAAGGTGTTGGACTGCCGAATAAGTTAACAGTTTTCTTATCGTCGGCGCATAAAAAGTTTAACTTACTTAAAGGTATAAGGAACGTTCCCTAAATTATGTATAAGGGCGTTAAGGCTTTTTAATACCTTTATCCTTAGGGTGTGGGTCTTAAAGGCATTCCTTAAATTAATCCTGCTTAAAAAGGGTTTTTGCCAGCTTGGTAAAGCCTTTTTCTGGAACGTAAATCCTTTGTCGTTTGAGTTCTGCCTTTAATTTAAGCTTATTTTATGGATTCAAACTATTGGCCATTATGTTTATAGGTTACGTAACTATGCACGTAACGATATATGCAGTATCCGGACCGGGCGCGGTCCGTTTACAGCACGTGTAGCACGTATCAGGGCACGTGACAACCTAAGCACTGGCTATGCCCATAGGTCCTACACGATGAGCTACGGTAGCCCCTTCTAATCTTCCTCTGTACCTTAATAGTAAACTCCATTTGGCACCTACTTGGCTTACTATCGTAGGTCGGACCATAACAACTTAACACGTTATTAAATATTCTTTCATATATTAATAATCTAGTCGTCAAAAAACTTTCGATATTTTCGAAAAGCGCGTTCGCCACGGTCAAAGTTTTCGCTGCTGTTATATTTAACAATAAAGTGGTCAAAGAAGTTAACCAAGTGCTGTTTGGTTAAGTCTTCGTCGATATCTAGCCTCTAAAGATCTTTATAGGATTACTTTAAAAAAAGAGGTCTAAAGGCTTCAATACCTCTTTAAAGCTTTTAAAAAAGTACTATCTTGAAGTTTAGGCTTAATTAAAACTTGGTAGGAGTATAGGGCAAAGAACTTGGTATTCAACGTAGGAACTTGGTGTTTTGGCGTAAATTTACTTAGAGACTTGGCGACATGACATTGGGTTGCATAGCGTAGCTTTCTTAACGAAACTTGACGATTACTGGTGTTTTCGCTCAAAATAGCCAACGTTAACAATTAAATTAACGTAGGAGAAGTAAAAAGAGTAAAGTAGAGGCAAATTTTTGGTGTAAAAGGTAAGATAGAAGGTCTTTCATTATTGTTATAGGTAGAGGTCGAAGATTGTTCAATTTTTTGGCCGTAGGACTTAGTCGTTTTTACAGTAGTAACACCCGTAGTAGTACTGACTTAGACGTTTACCAACTTGCCGAACTTTAAGACTTCGGACAGTTGATCTCAATGTCTTCAATAAGGATCTTTAGTAAAGATTTCTTAGTGTTCTCAAGAGCGATACCGTCGCTACCTTTGGTTTGACGTAAAGATTGGCGCAGCCCAAAGGTCTTCTCTAAGTACTGCCGTAGAGACTGACACAATAGTAAGAACCTTTTGCAAGAATCTTTCCTCTACCCTAGCCGCCGTTGTTAACATAGAGCATAACTGGAAAGTAGCTTTTCCTTCTACTTGACTTATCTGTGCTTAACCTAATAAGCACTGATCAGTGTTGTTAGAGATTTAGACGTTGTAACGTTGTCGATTCGATTGGTTGAAGTAATAGTAGTATTATGTGATTAAGAGGTAGATGTATTATTCTAGGTTTGGCAGACCGGTAGCCGGTCTGCACTGTAATTTGTATAGCCAATTGATTGTCTTATGACCTAGTGTGAAGTGTGGAGTACTGTACTCGACTTACACTCAATATAGTAAGTCTACACAAAACAATACACTCAACTTGCAGTTCAGTATAGTCAACTTTACTGTAAGTAAAGTTGACCTACTGCACTTCAGATAGTACTATTCAAACAGGAGGAATCTTTCATTTTAAAAAAACCGTTAACCAATTTATTAAATTAAAACTATACTTGCGCAAACAGCTTCTTAACGGGTACCCCCGTACTTTTCGTTAAAAAACTTTGGAGTAACTCATGCTTTTATATAGATTACTCCGGTTTTAATGCTATTACTAAAGTAAACCGCTACCACGTTTCCTTAATTAATAAAATGTTCAAAAATATTTTTCGAGTTCAATAATTTACTAAATGAGACTTTGAAGCTGTGTTTTATAAACTCTGTATTTAAAAAGGAAACGAATAGAAAACTACGTTTCGTATATGATTTGAACTTTTTAAATACCAAAGTACACCCTTCGATCTTTTCAATATACCGATTACCTTCCAACGATATATTAATAATTAGTTACAACTTTTCGTCGATAATTTTATACCGCTTATCCCAATAATATTTCAGTTTATTGAAAAATACCTTTGATGATTATAATGCCAAGGTTAAGTAAGTATTTAATGTTTCAAAAGTTATTGATTTAACCGTCGATATATTTCAATTTAAGTTCGACGTTTAAGAAACCAAATATTTGCGGTTCTTTATCAAAGTAAGCATTGGTGTATATAAAGACCCGGAAAAGCTATGCATCATTCAGGAATAAGCGATTTCCACGTTTATTCGCGACTATTTTACCGTTATTGAAACCTTAATTCCACCAATTGAAAATAGTACCCATTTTTGTTAGGAATACGAAAAAAATCTTATTTTAGAATATATCAAGGTTTCTTTTAGATAAAACCCGTTTTTGTTTAGTAGAAATTTGATCTAAATACATCTTTTGAAGTTAACTACTTCTATTAAGCCTTAAAAGACCATTTACTTTAACTTAATGATTATAGTAACCTACGCTTAATAATGAATGATTTTCGTAGCTTGTCGCTTATCAAATATAATTACAAAATGTATGATAAAGATGTACTTAGTATTGTTAATCATTTGAAAGTATAGAACGCTGAGTTTTGAGATAGAGCTCATTCATTTACTATTTTTACGAATTATAAAATTTGGAATACCATATAAATATTCGACTTTTTTTATGAATTAATTCGTTAATAGAAATATCTATTCCAATTTAAATTTCAATTATTTCATAATCAAAGGGTTAATTATGTATAAACCAATATATTATCTCAATAAAATCAGAATATTTTTAAAGTGTTGGTGTAGATTTAGACGATGCAATGTTGTCAATTCGATTGGTCGAAGTAATAGTAGGATTGCGTGGTCAGATGATATATGTATTCTTCTAGGCTTGGAAGCCGGCTAGCCGGTCTGCAGTGTAATTTGTATGGCTAATTGCTTGGCCCGTGCCCCGGTGTAAAGTGTGGTATACTGTACTTGACTTACACCTAATATAGTAAGCTTATATAAAACAATACACTTAACTTTCAGTTTAGTATAGTCAAATTTACTGTAAATAAAGTTGACCTACTGTACTGCGTATATTACTATTCTAATACTAGCGGCTTTTTAGTTTATACGTGCACGTTAGTATAGTTAACCAATCTTTTCAGGTTACTTCCAAGTTACTTTTTTAATTGACTAGACCCCTATTTATTCCAGTTGATTTTTACATTAAATTGCATCTAATTTCACTTAATTTAACCACATTTAAACTTTATTACTCTGTAGCTCTGAGGTCCTAGTTTATTAACTCTTATAAAAAGTTCTTTCGCTACAGACTTTTGCAAATCTTTATTTTAGCTATGTTAGTTAAATAAGTTGCTATCATTAGCCGTTTCAGTTAAATAAGTCGCTATCATTAATTCTCTGACAGTTTTTTAATTCGCTAGAATATTCCTGACCGTTTTTACATGACTTAAGCTTTTCGGGCGGCTTATTAATGTATCCCTCAATACTTATAGCAAGCCTGTTGTTGTCTACAAATCTTTTTATGGCCTTGTTTGACGATTCCTTTGTAATATAATTATCAGGATTGTCCTTACTATTAATTTATCGAAATTTCTTAATTTCCGTCCTTTGTTATGCTTTATGGAGGAATATTACGTTAATTATTTGGCTTTTTCGCTAGTAAATCCGAGCTTCGAAAGGTATTCAAAAAGTTTTTTCGAGTCTGTATAAATTACCACTGGGATAGGAGGAATTTTTAGATACTTGTTGATAAGGTCAAGGGTTTTCCACATTTCTATATCTACATTAAAGCCTGTTATTATGTCGTAGACCTCCGAAACCAGCATGTTTTGTGTAATCCTTTTACAATTGATAAAGATTAAGTAAATTAGGTTGCCGATGATGTTGAACTGGTTTTTCCGCCTATTTTGGTTAACGAAGGTTATTAAAAAGTCAATTTTCATAGATAAGTCGGTGTTGTTTACGAAAAACCCGTCCGTAAAGATTACTAACTTGGCCGTCGATAGGTCGATTAGGATCATATCAATCCCTCGGTCCAGGTTTCGCATTTTCCATTCGAGCCTTTTTTTTAACCGTTTAAAGTCTAAATCTATTGGCCTTTGCATTGGTGTCGTGATAGATAGGTTGTACGATACATCCGGTTCAAATAGGATAGTAATATAGCTACTACAGGTACGTTATTTAAGGTACCGTTGGGCCTTGGTTACGTTAGGTTCGTCGATCGTGGTTAAAATAGTGCCTTGGGCCTTGTAGCGAAATCTAAGGCCGGTATTAGTACCAAGTATACGGATTGACTATCCATTAAAGTTAAGTTAGCTGCCCTATGCCAATATTGTGACCGGCTTGTAATTCCAGAATTTGGAGTCCTCGATCGTTTATTGTTTTAATGTTATAAAGCCAGCTATTTTAACTAATAGGGTATTATTAGTCTGTATACTTATCAAGCTGAAGTCTTTTTCCTACGTTATTAATAAGTGTAGGTCGTATATTCGAAACTTCATGCCTAGTTATAATTTAAAGTGCGACTAGTAGGTTAAAACGTAATGGACACCTGTTTTAGCCAGTTATTTCAATGGCGAAATATATCTTATTACTGTTTCTAAAAGGTAAAGGGTACGTAGTTTCTATGTTAACTTTAGCAGTACTATCCGTTGTTAATCCGTTGTTTATTACGTGTAGGCTTACATTATATTACGGCTATTGAACGTGAACTTGCCTTTAGTTTGGGATACCAAATTAGCGGCTAAAGCGACCACTAAGCGCTAACTAATCTTTTAAATCGTCGAAGAATACGTAAGGATCTAGTTTTTTCCTTTATTGACGTATCCTTAAGTAATTAAGCGTGACTTTTCGTACAACTATCCCGTGGTCTTGCCTTTAACCTTGTGGATAATCCTCGACTTAAAAATTGTTATATTCGGGTCTTAGGGGTTAAAATCGGCTTTTGGTATGAATTATATAACCTTTCGAGTTAGTAGGCCGTTAATCTTGACGTTATCGCTTTCTTGAAAGGGTTTGCCAGAGGTCTTAATAATACCATATATTTGGAGCTTTATTGCCAAGATTTCGTTATCCTTTTCTTTCCTGATTACCTAAGTAGTATTATCAATGCGGCTCGGTATTTATTTCTTCTCTTTAACATTTTTCTTTTTCGGAAATTGTCTGCGCTGGCAGCGTTTCATCGGCTTGTCAATCATAGGTGAAGGAGATTTGTATTAATTTTGTCGCTTAGCTTAACGTTATTTATCGTTGATAGCCCTCATATAGTGTTTAACCCAAGTTATGCGGAATGTTGTAGGGTCATTTTTAGTGTTAATAATTACTTTGGAGTTTTAGATACTCAAGGTCTTATATAAACCCTCCCATTTTCTCAGCTACCGCTATGCAAGGACTTCATTTTATAATTTTAAAGTAAGTACGTTAATTATTATAGGGCCGTTTCTGGTGTTAAGCGTATCATTAACCTAACAGCGTGCTGATTCCATTCGTAGTTTCTTTAAAGCTTTGGTGTTAGCTCCAACACACTTTTTGATACTTGTTAATAACGAAGATTCACTTGTTAGGCGTAAGGATGTTCCAAAGACTAGCAGTGTTGGCACTACGCCGTTAGGGCTTACAATATCGTTTAGGTCTTTTACCACTATCTAAAAGCGTATCTCTAGATCCGTAAAGCTTTTAATTTCCAATGTAAAGATGTTATATGTTGGGAAAAATAGGGCGTATACTCTTTCAACCTTCCTAATATTCCAGTAGGCCTCTACAGGCACCTAATTCAATTAGATACCTATTATCTCTACATTCTTTTAGAACTTTACCGTCGCAAAGTTGGTGCCGGTATCATAAACGACGACGTTAGGTAGGTGTAATTACGTGTTAATTTACAACATCCTTAGTATTTCCCACGTATACTTTGCCAAAAGGGACTTTAGAAATACAGCTTCGTGAAAACAGGTTGCGGAGTTTACGATATAAAGAACAGGCTTATTATTCAAGTAAAATATATTCACGAAAACCACGTAGTTAAAGTTTTTGTTGTCTTTTAATATAAAATTAAACTTTGGGGGGGCTTGGGTATATGTTTGGCAGTAGTAACAGAGCTTTTCAATAGTTTTTAGGATAAAATATTCTATATCTTCATGCCCTGCGGACTTTAAGACTTTCTGTAACCTATTAACAGCTCGGTAGCTAAAGCGCCGGTATAGTTAACTTATTTATGGCTTCGTTAGGTTCAATACTATTATTTTAGTTCTTTAAAAATAAAACTATAAATGCGCTTACTTAAAGATAACGGAAAATCTCCGGCTGTTTTTAACTAGCATGTTTACGTTAACGTTAACGTTGACATCGAGGGTCTTCATGTCCTTTAAAAAAAGGAGGAACGGGGTAGGTGACTTGGAAATGTGAAACGTATTTGCTTTTACAATAGTTTAAACTACTGTTATCTCCAGTAACGATAGTTGTTTTCCTGGTCCGAAACTAACTTTGGCTTTTCCAATATCATAGCGATTAATATTAATAGCTGTGGTGCTTTCCCTCTGCAATACCACGTATTATAAATATTCTCCTATTAAGTACTTTACTACCTCTGTATCTAGCATAATACCCTGAAACTTATTGTCCGCGTAACGATCGCGAAGATTAAAAGTGTGTAAGGGATTAAGGGCTTAATCAGATCAAAGGTAGGGGTTTTTACTGTAAAGAAACTGAGGCTGAAGCTGTCGCTCAAGGTGGTCGGATTCGGTCTATAAACCTCGATGAAGAGAAAATAGAAACCTCTGTTAGAGAGCTGTTATGGAGTTGGGAAAATGGTAAAACCCAGTCACGTGACGTATAGGAGCGTCTTCTCATGTAGCTTCCGAGCTGTTTCAAAGTAATGTAAAGACGTGAATAACTACTAGGGCTAGGTTCCTGGTAAATACTAGTCAGGCGCTAACCTGTAACATTATCCCCCGGTATACCCTTTACCCTTCCCCCCCATCCCTCCCCCTTTTTTTTAATTGCGCAGCGGTGTCCGATGTAGGGAAGATACTCTGTGTTGCAGGTACGAAACTGCCGCTCCAAAGATATTTGGAATATTTTAGTTTCGTATAAAAGGTACTTGAGCACTTTCTCCCCCCCTATAAATAGTCCATAATACACTCCCTTCGAAATTTCAAAATTGTGCTAATACAACTTATTATCAGTATTACCATACGGTCTAACGTTGGGTCTTAATTAAACAAGTCGTTATATCTGTCTTTATGGTCTTCCCTTTTTAAAAATAAATCCCTAGTTGGTTGTAAAGATTAACAAGGTTATTGAAAACATACGTTTGTTACGTTCAGAAACCGCTTAATCCATATGAACGAGCGTATAATTTCCGGCATTGCGGTCTATAAAAATATATCCTAATAAGACCCGTAAATAAACGTACTTCGAGTACTGTATCGTATAACGTACAATCCGCAAAGGTTTTATTAGAAACGAAGGGTAAGTTGTACCTATATAGGCGCGAAAAAGTTGCCAACAAACGGTTAGATATTGGCGCCCGATAATGCCTTGATTCTATTGATATTAAAAACCGTAATTTGGGTTGCTCGTATACTCCTCTAAACCTAAATACGGATATAAAAGAGGTTATAAAGGAATTGTTTAAAACCTATTTGGCGTTTAATGCTTAAAACTAGTGTAAGTTAAGGTACTCGCGAATCGCTTTCCAAGTGTTAACGAAAGGATTAACAGCGTGTAAACGTAGGTCGTCGTCGTGAAAAAGGCAATAAAAGTTATGCGCTTCACGTAAAGAAAGGTGGACACTCGAGGCGAGACAGGTTTTATGCTCGTTATACCTATATATTTTAAGAGCTTACAGGCTATATAGCTTTTAAACGAAAAGCGTGGTTTTTAAGTAAGTTTTTTACGTTAAATATAGAACGTAGGAGATGTAGTAAATAAACGGGTAAAAAATATAGCTAAATATAACTAAAAAAAGAAAAAGAAAAAAAAACTTGTCGAGGTATCCAAACGTATTAATGGAAAACTAGGCTGTATTAACACAAAACTCGGTAAAGTAGTTGAAATGAGTAAAAATTTACTAGGAAAAGATAAAGACGAAAACTTTAAGGATATATTTGATTAATTTTCTATAGCTTAGTCGTTTTAGTGCTATATTACGTTTATATTTAGTACCTGTAAAGTAACAGCTTTTCCGTCGCTTTGTTTCGTAATATAACGTAAAAAATATTAAACTCGTTTGCGGGCTAGTCGTAAGGGCCTATCGTTATGTTCGGCTAATTAGTAACTTAATTCGAAAGCGTTAAGTGCAACGGTATTAAAAACGATTTAATCCGACTCCTATGTTAAGTATATGTAACCTACCAACTTAATTAAAACCTGCCATTCCGGTAGGTTATTAAGCTGTGTACGTTCGGCTTGAGGCTGATTACGGGTTTATGAAATACTTTTAACGTGGTATTCCGGTTTCTTCTCGTTATCGTCGACAATAAAGTTAAAATCTTGCGGTTAAAAGTCGTGGTTTTATTAGTTTAAAAGTGAATTCGAAGTAATTTGGATAAATCAATCTATATAAAATCGAGGGTGTTTTTTCCCTAAGATGTTAAGGTTAATGATATAAGAATCGACTATTTTTATTATAGGGTACTTGCCATAAAGCTAGCTCGGTTTTTTTTTAAAACTCCTCCAGCTTATGGTTTTTTAAAAAAAGCTAAACGTTGTTATCAACTCAAAACCATTTTGAAGGAGAACGCCATTCATAAGAAGCTTTTTAGAAGTTATCACGTAGCCGTTATTATAGCTTATACTAACTTTTAGTCTCGCAGATACGTTAAATGAAATCTTTGGCTTACGCGCGTAGTATTATAACTAGGACAAGGAAGCGTTATATCGGTTACATAAAATCAACATAATAATTGTAAGTCAATGAAACGAACTAATACCGATAATATTCGTATCCTTATTATTCAATACTAATTAATAACTAGGTAATAAACGGCTTTGATTAAGCTGAATATAAATAATAAAAGAATATAAGTACGTTAAACCCTTTTAATTGATAAGTTTGGTTATACGGTCGGTTTAAGAGTAAAATGCAACGATTAAGCGTTGCTCCACCCCAATTAAATCATAAAGGCGTTTTTAAAATTTACTAATCCAATTCGATCCTCGGTTACTAACGATCGTACGAGAAAATCCGTAAAATCGTTAATAACTTAAAAACCGCTTTACGTAAGCTTTAACGTTTATAATAGTTATAATCTCGAAGGTGACGGCTTTATTTAAACGGTCCGTAATAACTATAAGGTAAATTGGGTCTCCAGCACGTTCTTAAGTCAGGTTAATTATAAAGTCGATAGAAAACTCGCTTTAAAACTGTTCGGGATCTGGGAGGGGTTTGAAAAGTTCTTTTCGACAGTGTTTCTAATAGGAAATACGCTTATGAACATCGTATTTTCGGTAAAATCGGCAAATTACATAATATAATCCAGGTTAGAAGTACATCCTAAAAATGATGGTAATAATAACGTCGCGGCTCTGGTAGTTAATAAAAGGTAAATAGTAGGTACCTTAAATTAACGCTATAATGAACGATTCGTAAACAGATACCTTAATACAGTAGCGAAACCATAAAATCCTATCGTCGTTTATTAAGTAATTCGAATTTAAATCTTTCAATATTTGATCGTCGTCAATACGAATATCTATAAGAAAATATCGATCGCTTATACTTTTTATACGAACTAGATAAGGGTAAATGATATCTAGTAGAATAACGGCATCCTAATAACTTTAAAAATTAATATTAGTAAAATATTCGCGACCCTTTGGAATTGAATTTCCGGTAACGGTTGACTTAAAGATATATATATGCGGAAGCGACTCGAAAGCGGCTTATTCGGGGCGTAACAATTCGAATTTTCGACCCAAAAGGTGTAGGTTTGTAAGGCGTTTGAGAATATTTTAATCCTGTCATAATAATGTATTAAACCATATCTAATTTTCCGCCTCATTGTAAACTAACTGAAAACGGAATTAGGAAAGGCGTTTAAACCAATGGATCTAAAGTATAAAAAGCCGTCGCGTGATTATGAAGTATTTTAAGTTTTTGTAATTTATTAAAATCGTAAATAGGCGTGTTGTGCCCCGAAGTTTCGCGTTTTATACTTTTAAACAGCTTATAATCCCGAGTAGCGCCTTATCGTAAATTTCGTAGTTATATTCGACGAAAAATAATAGATGACAGTAGTACGCTATTAAGCGTAGATTACCGCGGTCGTCGCGTTGAAAAAGGTAGCCGTTTAAGGCCTAACCGAGATAGTTGGCTTTTAAAAAGGTATTACGGTCGGGGTTTCATTAATCAAATATAGGTTTAGAGAAAAAGCTAAACTTAAACCACTCGAAAACGGTTTTTTCTGCGGGCCCTTAACAAAAAAGGGTGTTTTTACGTGTTAGTCGAAATAACGGCCTCATAATCGTCGAGTAATCAAAAATAAAGTGCCGGTAAAAGCTGGAAAGTCTAATGAAATCCCGTATAATTAAAATTAATATGAAAACTTTCTATTCCCGAATAACTCATGATTTTTCCGAGTCTCTACGAGCGTCCATACTAGTTTCAATGACGAATTTCAAATACTTGATTTTTTAAAAGCCGAAATCGTATTTAAATATATTGAAGTTAAGTCTTACGATGTTTAAAACATTAAAGACTTATTTAACTTCAATGTTATAAGCGTTAAAGTTATTATATAAGTAAACGAAAATATTGTTAACGTAAAAGAAGTAGAAAATATAGAGGAAAAAGCGTAACGAGTTATTAATATACCGTTAAAAGATAGCGAACGTACTTAAAATATCGAAAGTAATAATAAGCTATTTGAAAAGTCCGAAACGTATACTAAATACGGGTTTTTATTCGTTTCCCTCTTTAATACAAAGCTTATGAAAACAATTCAAATAGGTAACTTAGTAAACGATTTAATTCGATAAATATTCGCAAACGTTTCCTGAATAAGTAAAAGCGGGTAACGGTCTATTTTTATAATAACATTAAGTCGGCGATAGTCTATATAAAAACCTAAGTTAACTTCTGGTTTTTTTAAAGAAGATGAAGGTGTTACCCGTTAAAAGGTTATTCGTTTAAATAAAGACTTAGTCGAGTAATTCGGTTAACTTCTTTCGTAATACAAAAAGTTTTTTACGCGACACATCGTATAGTAGGCCTTATAAAACCTTTAAGAGTTAGCTTTATTAGTCAGTATAAAATACGATTTCTTAATCTATTTCGAAAAGGTAAGGGAGCAACTTATCACCAATGACTTTATCGAATAAATAGGTAAATTCTTTAAAACCGTTGGAGAATTTATCGTCGACAAAAACGAATGGTTTCGCGGCAAATGCCTTATTGATATTTTTAAAGAAGACGGTAACGAACCTTGTAATAGTGACTTGGTCCCTACGTGTCTTTTATAAAATAACGTGAAATATAACAGCGGAGACCCTTTTCGACGTCTTTTATATAAGCACGAACCCCCGTTTCCTGACGCAATAATTACCTATTCGTCTTAAAAATAATATATTCTTTGAAATGGCGTAAGTAACTTGTTAATACTTCATCTAAGGTTTACCCAAAATAACGTTATATTATATAAAAAGGACCATATAAGCCTATATCTGGTAACGGTATTCATTAAAGTGTATGTTTAAAAGGTTTATACAAATAAGTCGTAGAGGAGAGCCGTATACGTAATACGTGGTTTAACCGAATCGTCGTGGTAAAATAGAAATACTCAGTAACTTTAAGTGTTTAATAAGCTATTTACCTACAAGGTTATGATATTTACAATTTATATTTATTAAAACTTAAATGAAATAAATAGAGTTATAAAGTAAATTTACTATCAACAGAGAGTTATTTATAAACTGGAACGAAGTTACTAGGTCGAATTAAAATCTTTCCAACTGCTATACGCAACGATATATAAAAGTTAGGTTTTTTCTTTTTAACGGTTAATATAGTTTTTGGTCAAAATAAAGTAAATTCCTATAATACCTTTAGTTTTAAAGCTACTTCGGTGTTACGCCTGGTTTAAATGGTAAATATGGATACGATAGCCGTCCGCGCCGTATCATAAGTATAACCTAAGTTTTTTAAGGTAGGAAAATTTCCAAATAATTAACTTAGGTAGCGCTCCACTTAAAAGCGGCTTTGAAGGCATTTAAGTTAGTTATAATAACTTCGCCCTAACTATTTGGAGCTGGTAAGTCGCTGTTATTATTCCCACAACGTAAAACACTTTTAATAATAACACTAGTACCACCATAAAGAATACGAAAGTTATAAAGTCGTTTATCGATAATTTAAACGTAAGCGACCTATCCGTTGTAATTCGCGGATATATTAAAGGGAAGTACCGTATCAACTCATATGTAGTTAATGACCTCTTTCAAAATAACAAGCTTAGCTATGGATTCCTAAGCTATACCGCCAAGTTTCGCGAGTAAGGCCTCTTAAGCGTTAAAAAAAACGTAAAATCGTTCGCGAGCTTCTTACTTTATACTTCAAAGTCAAATAATAATAGTATCAACCATGTTAAGGTCGTAATGGTAAACGCGGAACATATCTATAAAGGTATTAAGGTCGTTAGTATCGCTGTTACCTTTGTGGGCGTAATAACTTTTCATGACGATTTTCATAAAGCTTTTTAATTATTAAAAAATAACGTAAAATTAATCTTTTTTAGTACCGATAAACTTCCATTACTTACGTAACTTACGTATTATTGTGGCTTTTGATATTGAAAACCGTAGTTCAATACCAAAAAACTTAACTAAATAGTTAAGTAACTTATATTTAGGTTGTTAACGCCTGTTAATCGGGACGCCGGTATAGTAATGGAAGTTGAAAAAATCCGAGTTTTCTTCGTTTAAAAAGCTAATGCGGTTCCCGGTAAGAAGCGATGTAGCAGTTGTATCGTTCAAAATTTAAGTAAGGAGAACCTTTTAGAAGGGGCGTCGTCTCAAAAACGTAAGCGTACTGGCAACTTCTAGGTATCGGATTATATTCGTTAACGCGTTTAATACATCGGTGCTCCATTATTTCAAGTATAAAGTTTTTTTCCCAATGGCTGAATTCCGCTCGATAAATTTTACACGTTAATCATCAGTAAAACGTTCGTATTAAGCTATAAAGTAATCGTATCAAGCCGTTAGAGCGCTTTAAAGTTACTTTCTAATACTTGTATCGAGAAATTACTTTATATCTTAAAGGTTTAAATTCGAATGGTCATAGGATAAAGATATAACCCTAAGCTATAATCGCTAACGAATAGCTAAGATATTATCGAAAAAGGAATCGAGATTTATATATAAAGGGACTAAGGCTAGAGCTTTCGCTTAAGGTAATCAGATTCTATCGATAAAACTCGATAAATAGAAGAGAGAAACCCCTATTGGGAAGCTGCTACAGATCTGGAAAAATGATGCAACCCGGTCACGTGACGTATGGAGGTGTGTTTTCAAACAGCTTCTGCATTGCTCCAAAGTAATATAAAGACGTGAACAACTACTAGGGCTAGATCCCTAGTAAATACTAGCCATATGCTAGCCTGTAACATTCACCACCTAGGCGGTATAAGAAGGCGTGGTTGGCTAGTTACTGTACCTTGTTAAAAATAGTATCTTTATATCATTTAATCTATCTAAGGGTATTATCGCCGTTAATTGACTCGTCGCTCTCGAAGTTTGCGATTTAATCCAAGTAACCCTGTTTAAAAGTAGTAAGGTATTAGATATAGTATATTAACTTTCTATTGTTTTGTTCGGCGAGGGGGTGCCGAGTTCACTAACACCTAAACTTATCACAGATTTAACATCTTTCACCACTATCACGACGATAGTGTTTACGGTTAGCAGGTTCGTTTAAATCTTGGACTTGTTGGCGTTAACATGGCTGTTGTCTCCAATCTATAATCGATAAGCCAGATTTTAGGCGTTAAGGGCGCCCGTAGCCGTATTTGCGGTCGACGTAATTAACTACCGTAAAGTCTTTTTAATCCACGTTAAGGAACTTATCGGCTTAAAGAAATATACCAAACGAATTTGGTATACCCTTTATTATAGTAGCGAGTAAAGAACGTAACTGGCTTAAAAAATCTTTCGTAGGTAGCATTTAGGTGGTGTAAAACGTATTCAAATTCGCTAACACCCGTAATTTATAACCATACCTGCTCACGAAGTATGACTTCGTTGGCGTATGCATTCCCTATTACTTTCTGGTATAAAATAACTTATTAATCATCTGGTCAATTACATTTATTAATTTTTTCTTCTTTCTTTTTAATTATCATCGTTGCCTACCTCATAGTGATTCAATTTGTATAGTATTACACAAGGTGGACTTCGTATTTGAAGTAGTTTTTTATACCGTTATAGATCTTTCGAAATATAGTTTCTTGGGTTAAGAAGGTTAGGTAATAGTCCTTAGTGTACCTTATAAGCATTATGGGAAACAGTAAGTAAAAACTAGAAAGGAGAACCTCCATCCACTTGTTAATATTTAAAAAGTGTATTATCTTAGTGTCGAAAAGATTATAAGGCTTTCCGTCATACTTTTTTACGTCGTTTCAGATCTTAGCAAGGTCTATAAGGAATTTGTAATTAATTTTCACGATTTTGACAAGTTTTAGGGGCAGGTTACGATAGTTATTCCAGTCTTCATTAGTATTTTCTGGTGATTTCAGCCTTCAAGCTTTCGAAGCATAGTATTAAGGGTAATTTCTAGTCGTCTGACCTTAGGGGTAATATCCTGTGGTAAAACTTATAGTGAGCTTTTACTTATAGGAAAATCTGCTGTAAAAGAGCTTTTAAGGGACTTGGCGATTTTTATTAAAGTATTAAGCAGTAAAAGTGACCTAAAGGGTTTGAGGAATTAACGATTTTGCTTAATTAACTGGTGTAAAGCGCTTACATTAATTTCTTTGTCCGCATAGACGACCGCTGTTTTACGTGTTCTGCCGCCGCTAAAAAAGTACTCCACGTTATTACGTAGAGGTGATAGGCTTCCAAACAGTTTAATAAGTTATTTATTGCTATCGCATAAAGAGTCTTGACTTAACTAAAGGTAAAGGGGAGGTCCTTTGAATCGCGTATAAGGGCGTTAAGGTTTCTTAACACTCTTTCCCTTAGAGCGTAGATTTTAATGGTATTGTTTAATTTAAGCCAGGTCGAAAAGGGCTTGTAACAGACTTATAGCGCCCTGTATTTAAACGTCATTTCTTCGTTCCTTCAGCTCCTAATTTAAGCTTCAACTTAACCCCTTTTTAAATTGTTTTTCATATGATGATAGTCCAGTCGTCGAAGATATGGCGATATTTGTAGAAGGTATAGTCAAGGTTTTAACCGTTATTATGCTGAACGATAAATTATTTGACGAAGCTAGTAATATGTTTTCCTGTTAAGTTTTTATCGACATTTTACAACTTAAATTCTTTGTTGTAGTACTTGGTAAGAGGAGTTCCAAGGGCTTTAATTACTTTTTTCCTAGAGGGGTCGGTGATAGCTCTAAACTGAGCGTTAGCGGTAGACTTTTTAAGGTTCTGGCTTGTATAGGGCGTGTAGGGTGAGGGATTTGGTGTTTCTGATATGAAGTTGCATAGAAACTTGGCGACTTGGCGCTGGATTATATAGCATAGCTTTCTTAACAAGACTTAGCGATTCTTGGTGTTTTCGCCTAGAGTAGAGAACTTAGCCATTAAATTGACGTAGGTGAAGTAAAAAGAGTGAACTAAGAGCAAAGATTTGGTGTAAAGGGTAAGATCGTAAGTCGTTTATTATTTTAGGTTGTTTAATGTTGAAACTTGGTCGTTTTTCTATAGTAATAACACCCGTTGTAATACTAACTTGGCTGTTTGCTAACTTTTCGAACTTTAAAACTTCTGATAATTAATCTCAAGGTCTTTTAAAAAGATGAGTAAAGAGTTCTTAATGTTTTTCAAATAACGATACCATCGTTTACTTATAAATTACCGTTTTGGATCAGCGCAACCTAAAAGTCATCTCTGATTTCCTGCCGTTGTAAACTGGCGCAGTACCAATAAATGCCCTTTATAAAAATCTTTCCTCTATCCTAGCTACTGTAATAGCTGTAAAGTACAACTGGAAAGTAACTTCTTTTTTTACTTAGTCAATCTATACGTAACCTAATAAGCACTGATTAGTGTTAATAGGGCTTTAGAAGTTACAACGTTGTCAATTCGATTAGTCGAAGTAATAGTAGTATTACGTAGTCAGATAGTGTATGTATTATTCTAGATTTGGCAGACCGCTAGCCGATTTTCACTGTAATTTGTATAGCCAATTGCTTGGCCCGTGCCCTAGTATAAAGTGTGTCGTACTGTACTCGACTTACATCTAATACATTAAGCCAACACAAAATAATACACACAACTTGCAGTTCAATATATTAAACTTTACTGTAAGTAAACTTGACCTACTGCACTGCATGCAGTACTATTCCAATATAAAGGTCTTTTTGACCCCCGTTTTTTAGACCGGGAACTATTGTTTTTGAGTTTCAAATAAGTTATTCCAGAATGACTTTCGCGTATAGATGTCTCTCGACTAACCGTTATTAACGAGTCTATTTCGAAAAGTCTCAAACTTTTTATTAATATAGACTTTTAAAGTAATTGAGATACCGGCATTACTTGATATATTATTTACCCCCGTCTAATTTACGCATACGTATAAACAACCAACGTTTTAATTTTAATATTAGTATAAACGACGACCAAATACTTAAGGTCTTTATCTCGAAGTATTTGGTCATCGATAATGGTATTTTTCGGTTCTATAATTATATTTGGGTATCTGTTTACGAATAGTTCATTCCTGTATTAATCTAAGTTACCTACGATTTACTCTTTATTCACCATCCTAGTTACAACGCTATTATTATTGTCCTTTCTATGATATACCTTTAACCCTGGTTACACCACATAATTTGGAATTTTAACTGGAATTGTAATATTTCTTAATGTACAGCCTATTAGAAATATTATCGGAAGGGATTTTTTGAACTATTATAAATTTATAAATAACTTTAGGTTAAACTTTTTAGCGACTTTATAATCGAATTCTTGTAAAAACTTACCAGCGTCTTACATCATCCTATAATTATTACAAACTATTGAAGTAAAATTATAATATTAGAGAAAATAAATACTATAAATGCCGAAGTTTAGGTAAAATGAGTTTTGAGTTATTATTACCGGTTTTACAAGTTTTATCGTATAATTATTAGTAATTATGGTTCGAATTTTATCGGTATATTTCAAAATCGTTTTTACGACTCGATTAGAATAAAGTAACGAATGAATACGGTATTCCATCCCTAAATGAACAAAAATACAAAATATATTAATTAAAAAGTCTTGACATACTTATATCATTCCGTAATTTATATTTAATTCGACTACAACCATTTATAACCCATTTAGAAACTGGCGCTAAATAATAAATATATCATTACCATCGATATTAACCAGTTTTTTATACCTTATGGCTATCATGTCTACTTTATATAACCTGTTGGACTTTTGGTGATTTTCGTTATAAAATTGCTTATAAGGGTTAAAGACTTTGTTTAATATATCTGCGAAGTTACGAAATTTACGTAGGCTGTAATGGTGGCTACAGAATAACGTATAGGAAAGTCGTTAATAAGTAACGTTCCATTTAACAACGGTTTTGGGTTGTTAATAAAGTTTAACCTTTTTTGAAAATTACAAACCAAAGTTTTTGAAAAAGCTAAATTAAATTCATAATAAATACCGCATGATATGTATTATCTATTTCTACATTATCAAACTTTAATCTTTTGAAAGGGAAATATCCCCGGTTTTATAAAATCAACTTATCTGAACTACTTTGGATTCGCTTCTAAATTAAGGGGCCAACAATTTTAAACTATTAGCTATTAACTTTATAGGTATCTATAGTGAAATGAAACCTAAATATCACGTCGAAAGATTCAACAAATCTGTAATAAACTCTAAATAAATCGCCCTCGCCTTGGTAACCCTTTAGAATAATAAGTCTCACTTGAATATATGGGCTACATGTACTTAACTTAGGAGTTGCTTTCAAACTTTTGAGATATCGCAGCCCTCGAAGTTTGGGAATTACTTTAAAGGTCGGCTAAATATAATAACAGGACTTTACTTTTATCCTGTAAGCAGGTTTAAAAGGTTATATTTTGTATTATTAAACAACGTAAGAATCGTTTTTCTACTGATATGTAATACGTACTAAACTTACATTTATACTACGACTAAAACTACTCGATTATATTATCATACTTATCTTCTCCCGCATCATTACCTAAACCGTTAACGGCTAATAACCTTTTATTCACGTCAATTAATTTACCGAACTTATACTTAATACGACCCAATTTACTATCAATACGCTTAAAACCCTCGATTAACTACTTAATTCCTTTCAATTAGGCTTCCTACCCGTTCGTTAGCCGCGACACCTTGATTTACTCCTAATATGTTTTATTTACTTAAAAACTACGTTTTTCGTTGAAACGTTGTACAACCCAGAGACCGCCTGAACGAATAAGAATAACAGAAATCGATCCTATATCGTAATTAGTATTTACCTTACGATGTATATCATAAAGTACTCTTTTTTACTTTTTGACGGCGATAATTGAAGTTTATACGTTATTTAACCGCTTGTTAAAATTAAAAAGGCTGTTTTTAAACGAATAATTCACTTTTGTTTTAGGTGTTAAATGTTAAATAATCTTTAGAAAGTTTTTCAATTGCCTTGTTTATATCTATGTTTAAATTTAAACGGGTATATATATAGTGGAAACTACGATTAGTCGCCCCAATACAGTACAAACGGTATCTGATAACGGTTTTATCCGCTTTTTAGTAGTTTTTCAATCGTTACTCAGGCTAATATTTTCCCTCGATCTTGTAATAAAACTTTTTCAGATTATAAATCATTTGGTAAATGTACTTGAAACATGTTTTTTTTTCAGATACCGTTTGGATACATTTGAATCGAATGTATTATAAGGAATTATATATTCGTTAACAAATGTTTCATAGCTTAAAAATAAATATACTCACGTTTTTTTAAAAAAAAAATCAATAATAGTAGTAATTCAAGGGTTTATTTTATTGGTGAACTTTATGATATTAATAACAAAAAAATGTTTTCGTCTTACTTAATAAATAGGCACGTATTGAAGCAATCAAAACGATTATATTGTTCATGAAACAGGTGGTTATAAAAGTGAAAGGTCTATATATTTGAATAGGAGACCTACAGGATTATTTATAGGAAGGGCTGGCAGAAGGTTAATGCCAATATCTTTTATGCGGTGCTATTTATACGATGTTACGTCGTTCCAAACCACTCTGGAGCAGTTGTGACGTACCTTCTATACCTCTATGGTTTGACAACACCTTCCACCGCCTTTTATACCAGGGGTAAGGGTGGAGAGATAAGCCGGGTAGTAATGTCACAAGTTGATGCTCAGGCTAATAGTTACCAGAAATCTATCCCGGGTGGTTACCATTGCTCCTATAGTGCTTTGGAGCCGCTCAGAGGCCGCTTGGAAACATACCTTTTGTAAAAGAACTAAGGCCGAAGCTGTCATTCAAGGTGGTCAGATTCTGTCTATAAACCTTGATAAAGAAGGAGAAGGAGAAAGGTCTTTGCTAGGGAGCGGCTATAGAGCTAAGATGGTACAACCCTCTCCTCCAGTCATGTGACATGTGGTGATGTATCTTTAAGTGGCTTCCTCCCTGCTCTATAGCATCGCAGGAGCGTGTAGAACTACCAGGGTTGGATCTCTGGTGATACTAGCCAGGTACTAGCCTGTAACACCTTTACCTATCACATAACCGGGTCACTCATTTTTCTATCGCTTCGTATCATCACATTAGGATAGGTTTCTCTTTTCTTTTTCATCGAGGATTATAGACAGTATCCAACGACCATAAGCGATAGGTTTGGTCTAGCCCCTCCACAAAGAATCGATAAAATAAAAAATAATCCAGTAATATAATTCAACAACATGGATTAGAATGTAAAAAAGGATTTATACAAATGTAAAGGGTTAATGCAACTGTATTTTGGATAGTTATAGGCCAGTATTCAGTCTTTTAGTTGACAAATAAGAGATAGTAGAAGCACGGAACGAGCAGATATATAGCTGGACTACTTCTAATCTATATATGCTTCGAATCAGTTCCGAAACTACATAACTAGGCATAAGCCTGTAATATAGAAAGCCTTTTAACATTCACAGGAATATCATTAAGTCTTCGGTAATTCTTAAGTCCTCTAACACATATAATTTTAATATATTTGTTAGAAATATCAATGATAGGTGGAAAACGGCTTTATACACGAACTTACGGTAAGTAAAAATACTGGCTATTTCTCTCCAAACTCAGTCAAAGGTAATTAATTAGCTTACCCACCAACACTATTACTAATACCTTTAGTTAAGAAATTCAAAGGGGCTCTATAATCAATACAACATTTTCTTTCTTGAAAATTTTGCTATAGTGGATACGGACTATGTAACGATTGAGACTTTCATAAATATTTAGGGTAATAAAGATAAGTATAATGGTGAGTCGTATAATCTTTTAGATATAAAGTTGCGACTATTCGTTAACATTTGTCGTTAAATAAGAATTAAGCTGCGATATTTATACTCGCTATTTACCAATATCTTTACGGGCTAAGCCGAAGATTATTAACTTTGGTATTTAATAAATTTCTCGTTATTTAGAAAATTCTACGATGGTTTCAAAGGTTACTTCCAATTCGATAGAAACGTCATCAAATATTATACAAATTCAAATATTAGTAAATAGTTGTATAAATTAAAGTATCAGAAAGAGTCTGAAATAATGATATACCTCTCTAATTCCATATTTAACAAGTTGATGGCTTGCTAATAACTAATAAGCAATGTAGGCGTTGGAAGAGATTTATTACACTAATATGTTCACCAGGATATTATAGGTTATAAGGAGTTTAAATACGTTTTATATTACCTTAACGGTACATGTAAAGACTTTCTTGACCAATAACGTTCCTTATTTACGATTGCAATGATATGTGTACCAAGTTCGACTCAAATGTACCCCTAAGTTTATAACTTTAACGATAACAATAAAGACCTTCCGCACACATATTATATCGATTTCAAATACGGTAAGCCTAAGCAACTCAGCCAGTAAAAATGCTTGGACTGGAAGCCAGAAACGCAATGTATGTCAGGAGTAAATTACTTCAGTTTAATTGTGAGTTCACCCGGTAAGTGTTTTGAAATTAAGGTCAAAAGTTAATATATTTGTGTTAAACAATGCTGTTAGTTAACGCTTAATACTATTACCAACTACCGATCAAAGCAAGTAATATATTATACTTGATACCTGTTTACTTCTAATTAAGAATACATTAAGCGCTATGCAAATTTTGAAGGTATGAAGGCAAAAAATAAGGAAAAGTCCTAAAGTTATTTACCGGCATAAAGATACTAACATTAACCTAGAAGAAATGTAATAACTAGTAAACCACACCTTTCTATACCGTTTAATGAGTGAAACCCCCTACTATCGTTATAATAATAACGATCTCTAGCTCACGTACCTATTTATTATTAGCGGTCATTATGAAGAACAAGTCTTTTAAGGTATTATACCGTATATTGAAGTAATGAAATACGTGTCAGAAGGATATTCATAATATATTTCACTATGAAAGAATGAAAATACCGCTATTGAACTTGACTACACGGTGAATTAACCCCAGAAAAAAACTCTTTTTACTTGATTCGATAGCTGAAACAATAATTTTTGAACCTTTTGTTTTCCATATTTCAAAATCTCTAACTACTTTCCTCTTTTACCTATGTAACATAAAAATTCTCGGCGTTAACATTGATATTCAAACTAACTGACTAGTCAAAATTTATGGCTAAAGGTTTTTACTTAACTTGAAATGAATAAACTTGTGGTTTTACCTCTAATAGTTATAGGTAACTGTATCAAATTCAATGGAGTCGAAACTTCTTTGATTAAATTCAAGGTTTTATCACCCAGTAATTAATAGGTTATATAAAGTTCTTAAGGTAACCGGTTATAAAGACATGGAATTATTTTTATGGTAATCAATTGAAAACATTTATTATTATTTCCAAACATACTTCCAAACCTGTTTTAAGTTTAAATTCATATTAAACAAATTCATATTTTAATTTCAAGGTTTTTGCTAACGTGTCGTACTTCTATGAGAAACCTATAATTTCCGTTGTTAACTCTGTAATAACGTTGAATGATAACAAATTCTTCAACGTTTTTATGAAAAAAATATGGGAGGCGTTACATACCTTATAGATTGATACATACCTAAGACCTCTAAACGTATTAGTTTACAATATTAGTATGAGTTTTGTCGCGATAATGTTTCAAAATTATTTTTAGTTGTTGGTAAGCCTTTATCATAGCAACGTAGTCAAAGTAACTGGTGTATTGAATTGAAAGTAGTGATGTGGTTCCTTCGAAGTTTGGCAGACCATTAGCCAGTCTACATACTAATCTATATAGACAACTGCTTAGCCCGTGCCTTATATTAAATTAAGCACTCCCTGCACTTTTGTTGTAGTTGATACAATTAACTTGAATTCAATAAACTTTACTTATAATCAGTATAGTTAACTTAGTTGTATTGTAATTAATTGCTATTCCAATACTAGCGACTTTTTGTTTTTGTATGTACGCGGAAGTATAGCCAATTACCAATTTGTAGTAATTTCTGAAGTCACTCCTATTCTGTCTGGTAATACCCCTATTAATTCCAACCTATATCGCACCTTAATTGACTCCAATTGCAGTTTTCAGCGCCATGACTCAATGAATTAACTTCCTTAATTCCTTTACGCAAGTTCTTCCTTGCAAATTTATGCGCTACCAATTTCATACCTGTTTTCAGTAGGTTTGTATGGATGTTTTTGATATACTATTACTCTAGAATTCCTTTAATTTACTAGGGTATCTGTTGATAGGCCTTTATTGTTGTAACGTAGTCGTTTCGAATGAGTGTGGTCGAAGTAACTGGTGCTGCATTAATATTTTTGATTGAGATGTGTTGGTTCTAGATTTGACGGACCGCTAACCGGTCTGAAAACTAATTTGTATGGCCAAATGCTTTGGCCTGTGTCCCACTTTGAAGTGGGCACCTACTGTACTACACTTGCAGTATAGTGTATTCAAATCCTACAAACTACAGTCAATTTGCAGTCAGTACAATCAACTTTACAGCCAGTAAAGTTGACTTGACTGTACTTCATTTGACTATTATTCCAATAGTATCCAAATTATTCCGTGTTACATACCGGCCGATTCACGTATCTTTTAATATATACGATTAGCTTGTTATTATTTATAAACATTTTAAGGCTATATTAAACATGGTGTTTGTTATAGCGTCGATAAGGTAATATTTATCATTAATAAACCTCAATCCGTTCATCTCTCAATTTTTATATAGCTTCCTTAATGTTATTACATTTGTCATTAAAGGTTTTTTTATTAATTATTTCAAGTTTCGAAATATCACTCGTAAAATCTTTAGAAGATAATACAAACGACTATAGGTATTTAAAGTAATCCCAACTATTGAGTAATAATTCTTAACATGTTTGCAGTTATTATAACGATATGAAATTCTATCATTATACTATAAGCTACCAATACTAATACGTTTTAAATAATACGTTTATACTTCATAAATATTCGATATAGAACGTTTCCAATAATCGTAAACTGACTCTAAAATTTGTCTTCGTTAACGAATATCATAAATAATCTAATGAAGAAGGTGAAATTGGTAGTATTAATACGAAAACTATTTGTAAAAATTATTAACTTCATTATCACTAAATTCAGTAGTATTATATTAATACATTTATTCGAATGGTTCATTTCTTTATCAACGACCTTACTTCACCTATGAAAGCTTTCATTCTATTGATCACAAATTTATATCATAATCGACGGGTAGTACGATATAATATTGGATATTTTCATTATGGTAGATGATTTTATTGTTTTTGAATAGGTGTAACCTAAAATAATATTTTTCGATAACACGAATTAAAACCTATATACTTTGGAACAAATTTTCATACGAGCGATGAGAATTAGTAATAAAGCGTTGTAGTAATATAAAATAACTAATAATTTCATAATGAAAACGATTTACTTAAACCTCGCAAATAAACTTATTAAATGTAATTCTATTATTCGCAAATGAATAATACGTACGCAGTAATAAAACTTTTATATGTTAATTAAGTTTATTAAAATAATCCTATGATTTCAAAATCTTTATCAATACATTTATATTGTTAAGAGTGATAACTTTCATAACGTAAAAAGAACGACTTTTTATTAGAATGGAAGTTGTGAACGCGTAGCCTACATAAAATACCGATTTATAAAACGATATTAACATGATTTCCATACGTTTCACCATAAACAGTCTCTTCGGTTACCCGATGACGATGACACCTCGAATTCCTCTGATTTTGATTGCAAACTCAAAGATTAACCCAACAACGTTAACTATCAACAGGATAAATGTAATCCTTTTAACTGATGAGTAAAGTTTTCCGACATTAAAATATATTTTTGTACACAAAAAGTTACTATAATGCGTAAATTACGCAAACATAAAAATTAAATGAGTATAATAAAAATGATTTTACGTTTTCCCTTTTAAAAAACAGACCGATTGAAATTATGATGAGAATATATTATATTTTGCCGGCAACAACTATAATTATCATTCTAACATTTATACCACTATATCTCGCGTTTGTTAATTCGATTCAAACTCGATACCAGCTATATCATTTGATTTCTGAATTTAGATTGAAAAGTTTATAAGGCGTTTTACGTCTTTTGTATTACATCTAAAGCTTTATTAGCCAAAGCTGATGGTATACTTTACAAGTCAGATACTAAACTCGTTATTCCCGAAAAAGTAACTGAAGACACTATAATCAACTCATTACTTTCTTTCTATATACCCAAAAATTATAACGAATATGTTTTTTGGGTTCAACTAGTTTATGAAGGATTTAGTAATTTTTGTACTCAATATAACGATGGCAGTAACAGATATGGTGATAGAGGTAGTAATATCAATGAGAATATCATCTGTAACGGAAATAATAACGACAATAAAAAGAATTTCAACCTGATACCCACGCGCGATACTCAAAGGGTTATTATAATAACGGGTATAAATACTTTGCCAACCGATATGAAACGACGTATTATCACGTTTAATTAAACCGGAATTTTGAATGGTGAAAAATACGGTTTATATTTATGATATTGTATAACTAGTAACCAAATTAAAACTTATCCATTGAATCTTACTAAACACCTAAATAACTTTAATATAGAGGCTAATACGGAAGTTTATTGATTCATTATCAATAATCTTGTAGAATTTGAAATCAAAAACATATACATTTGATATGTAATTGTATATAGAAAATAAAATGATATTAGTTTGATTCTGTAACGAATTTATAGTTAATAAATAGTGTTTTGTTCGTAGTAAATTTATCTTATAATTTGATTCATTATCTTAAAATTTGAAATAATATTAAAATATTATATCATTATGAACGATTCATTGACCTGGTAATCAAAGTTATTACGTATGTTCATTTTACTTTGACGTTTGAAAGAATTTACTCAAGGATTTATTCTTACTCAATTACAATTTATTTCCTCTATGAATTGTTCAAACATTAACTTCAACAGGTATAAATATCGTTTTTCAACTTGCATTATTCTTTTTTGATAATAAAACGTTATTTTGAGTCACTTATAAATGAAACGGTAATAAGTCATTCAGGTTGTTTTGATGTATTTATTACATATTTAACAAGGTGTTCACTATATATGAAACTGAGCATTCTCGTTTAAGTAAAATTTATCTGAGTATATATATTTTACTATGTTTTATACAATATTTCTATCAGTATATAAATACCAAACTATTATTAAGTAAATTATATCCGTTTCTCTTTAAATCATTAATGAAATATTAGTTTAAAAATTCATTGTTATTATCTATTATAAGCTTTTCGAAATCTTCAAGAAATTTATTCCTTTATTGAATTAAGAGTTGGAAGATATATTAATCTTTCATCGTTTCAAATACGATTGTGAAATATTTTCAAAAGTATAATTAAATACACATTTTAAATGTTTTGAAGACTCTTTATACAGGATATTACAAAAAAAAATCCCAATTTTACGAAAAACGTTGACGTAGTTCTTAGATTAAAGTTATATTTATGTAAATATTTTTTCAATAAATATTACTATATTTTGGATTCAAAATCCCCGGGGAAATTTTAAATTTTATGTTAATTACCGATGATTGAAGAATATTAAAAGAATTAATTGATACTTATTTATTTTTATTAATAAAATGCTTTCTAACACTTTGTAAACTAAATAGTTTTCTAGGTCTAATATCTAAACCGCTTTTTCCAAATTTCGCATTAAAGAAACAATAAGTAGAAAACTATATTTCGTACTTATTTCAGCCTTTTCGAATGACTATTTACCCTTTTCGGCTTTTTAAAAATACTCACCACTTTTTAACGGTATATAAATAACTTTGGATACTTTTTTTCGATATTTGGAGTTTTTTTGACCTTTATAACGCATTAATCTACTCAAATAACACCTTCAATAATTACAACATGAAGATTGAATATATATTCAACGTTCAAATTGAAGTTAAATCTTCTTTCAATATATTCAAATGTGATTTTAACCTTCAAAAAACCAAAAACTTTGGATCAATTATAAATATTAGAATTAAGGCACGTATAAACCCGAATAAATTACGTGTTATCTGGGAGTAAACGACTTCCACCTCGGTATTAAAGATGTAAAGGATTTGAAATTTCGTTGATTTTTTCCGATTATTAATTTAAATGTATTTGAGAATTGTTGGCACTTTTATACAATGAACTAAGAAAGGGGTCCTTTTTGTTATAAATCTGAAGAAAAACTTATATTCGAACAGCTTAAGATTCTAATCTTTCGTAAAACCTTTTTTCTCCTATTAGAACACTAAACGAAAATATTTTTGGAGGCTGATCAATTTCAAAAGGCTCAAAAGGGATATTTTTATAGCATTATGAGGAAGTAGTCTTTCGTTTTGTAATATATTACTCTCATTCTATATTATTCGTCAAATTTAAGTACGAAATTCGTCATAAAAATCTTTGAAGAATTGTAAGTTATTTATAAATATGGAAATTAGAGTTTCGTTGTATGGATACTTTGTTTGGTATTTTTACAGATCATAAAATTTGAAATACTTAATAATAACGAGGCGACTTTCCGAAAAATTAATACGTTGATAAAAACGGTTTTCTCAGTTTCGTTTTAAATTTGTTAATCATAAAAAGGCGCATTATACCCGATCTGATGCGTTGTTACAAAAGCCTGAGCAATTTTGAAAGGAATTTTTGAACTTTATCCTTTATATCGAAAATTACGTTCGATTCACTCAAAATAACTAATTGAATTCTAGTTTTCAAACTCGCGTGTTTTTCGCGTTACTATCGTCGGTGAATTTATCCTCGAAAACCGCGAGAATTCTATAAACGACAATTTTTAAGGTAGTCGAAATACCGTTTTTACTTGACATTCTATATACAACTACCTAATTTATACGATATATATAAAGAACCGTAATTTACCAGCTGAAATTTTAGTTCATGAAAATCAAGCATTGAAATATTCATTTCGGAATATATGGTAAACGATGATGATATTTTTCATCTATGGGGTCGTATTTGGGGTTTTTATTCACAAGCTACTTACTATCTCGTTAATTCAATTTATATACAACTCGTTTCATTTTGGTTACCTTATTTTCAATGCTATTATGGTCATACTTTAAAAAGCGTATTTGTAACTTAGGCTACACCATATTATCCAGCTTTTCTATCGTAATTGCGATATTTTCGAACAGAAAACTTATTAATTATACTATTAAAAAGGATTTTTTTAATATCAACTGGTTTCAATTGGCTTTAAAACTAATTATACATCGATTTTATCATTGGCATCCCTTAAAAATGTGTTAATTACCTATATTATTGAATAATCAGTACTTATAGTTCAAGTATAACTATTACTTAAAGTCTATAGAAATTATAAACTTTAAAGTTTATATAAAGCGGTTTATAAATTGTTATTAGTGGTTGGATGATTTTCTTCGTATGAACGTTCACAACCACAACTTAAATTAGAAAAATAATCTTTCTCAACGTATTGATTACTTGATAAAGGTAAAGTACCGCTTACTAATTAATATTCACCTCGAAATAAATAATGTTATTAAACGTTTTGACTAAAACGTTTAACATATTTACGTTTTTCCATTATTTACACCAAATGAAATTAAGAACGTTAAATTTACAATCAATAACTAGAGTTGAACAATGAAAACACTACAATTATTGATATTGATGTATTCATCATAACGTATAACTAATATATTGACCTTTTTAGCCGGTCGAACGTTTAAGTATACTAATCACAAAGTCGTGCGTAAAATCTAATAATTTTAACACAAAGTATTCGTGACTTGATGATATTCGTATAAACCGCCAAACAGCTACTTTACAATAAATGCAAAGGAAACCGCGAATAAATACCGTTGACTCTCCTAACGGTTTAAAATCGGGGATAACATCTAACTTCTTTCAAAACCAACAAAATAAATTGATTTTCAGAAAAGATCGATTTTCTTGATGAAAAGTACCAAGTAGCCTACTTTATTAGCTTTCATATCGTCTCATTCAATATCACGAACAAGAAACATTTTTGCTTCTATATTGACTGACTTATTTAAATCATTTTCAAAAGGTTTCCAAACTAACTCATTTGTAATAATTGATCGTCTTGTATTAATGTCGGTGGCAAAAATTAAAATGTTAAATCTGAATATTACATTAAAAACATTTTGAAAATTCGAAATAAATGTTATAGGCTGGTACCTGATCTAGGTGTCTCTATGAATCTATCACTAGTGATTATTACGTTCTCAGAATGCTTATATGCTGCTTCTGAATATGTTCAAGCTACTTAATCAATTATATAACTAGAATGCACCATATTACTAGCTCCATACAAACTTTATAATAAGGCTTTTCCTTTATTTTTATCTAAGATTATTAATATTATCCGACTACCTTAAGCGGTAGCCTTGGTTTGATTCCTATATATATAATTTTTGATTTTTTTTTCATTTCCGAAGGTGTTTTCATTGCTTTCAAATAGTTGTAACTAAAGATTATTGTTTTCGAAAATTTGAATTTAGTTATTGAGGTTTTAGAATATTTTATTGACTCGTTTTTCTAAAACCAGTTATAAGGAGTCCTAGCTGTATAACCGAACGAATTAAATATTTAATAAAAACGGTTTAACGAAACCCTACGAGCGGAACTTGTCGAACGGGATTACTGCGCTTAGAAATAAGCTATATGTACGGAATGATATAATATTAACATACTAACCATATTTATAAATATAATTCGGAAGTTAGAAGTCGCTACTGGCACGCTTACGTTATTAGGGCGAATTTATATCCAAAATGTAGTCCTTATCACATAACTATCTTAATATACTAACCTTACTAACGACATTGATGTGGTTTTTGCGTCGCGTCTTATTAGGAGTCACGCTAAGCTACTAGATGGCAATTACGATTCGAAAGTCTTTGATTCTAATGTTTTCGATTCGAATGTCTTCGATTCTTATTACGAATCGAACAATTACTGGAATAGTGTTAACGGTTAACAGGTTAAATATAAATCTCTAAACCAATCGATAAAACTTTTTGGCTTTGAACCATGTGTTCCCGCGAAGAAATTTATAATAATAAGTAAACTATAGATATTACTATATACCCTCATAGATAGTATACGTAGATTAAGTAGCAGTGTATTGTATTGCAGGATGCATGGTAACGTGTCATGCTGCAGGCTGTACTCTTGCAATACGCAAAGTGCATCATGTATAAATCGGTCTAGAATCATCATTCCAGACCGATGGCAATACGTGGATCGGTTTAGAAAAAGTATTCCAAAGTAATACTCTCTGTATGGAGGGCTTATAAGCCCTCATCTGTGGTGTACACCTTTGGATGCTTTTTCTTGGATCATCATCTTTTATATTACAATACCAAATATTCTGATTACTTCTTAAAAACCTTAGTTAACGTGAACCTTATAGGTTTAATACCTTACTGAAATTATTATTAATAGACTAGGTAGACTATAAACAACTAAGTAAAACAAGAAAAATAAGTTAAATACTTATAGCGGGATATTATAGCGGTCCTAATTACCTATGCTTTAATACTATAACTTATAAGAACTATACAGGAGTATGGAATTATGCGGGAGAGCCAAGAAAACTAAATCGTTACAAGATTATAAGATCCGGATTGACTTTAAGAAAACAGCCCCGTTCCGTTAACCGCTAACTTGTATTAGCGCTTTAAACATATCCGGACCTTTTTTAAAGGGCGTTTTATCACGTATTAGGCTATGTAAGTTAAAACCACCAAGTTTCGGAACTCTTAGCTGAAACATATCCGATTTTAGATAATTTACATCAGTTGCGTTATTAAGATCGGTTATACATAAGTACGCAAACTGACTGCTTTAGTAATATCAGTTGTATATTCAGCAACTAACTGATCCCTTTACTAAGTTTTGTTACGACACGTTAATACGGACCGACTATTAAATACCGGATTATATAATTATATTCTCTTTACCCTATTTACTTTCCTACATTCGCCCCGTATATTTTGAGTTTAGTATTCGTAACGTTTTAAGTTTTCCTAGCCTCTTAGCTAGTGTAACGTTACTAACGTCAATGAATTTTTTTAAAAACGATTGACTAGTTTATAGTTAAGCATTATTAATATATCGTTTGAAATTAATTTATACTGATGAACGCTAATATGTTTCATTCTAACCGTTTTCATTACCTTATTTACTTTTTATTTACTAAATTACCCTGAATTTCAAACCACTTTAGCCTACATATAAACTACCCTTTACAAACATATAATAGCCTTACCAGTAACGGATTTGGAAAAGGTAAATGAATATATAAAGTACCTTTTTAAATATACGTCGTTTCGTAATAATAATTTAAAATATTTGGACCTTAAATTTTAAAATAACAAAATCGAGGCAATAATGGAGTATTTAAACCTCTTTACGAAAAAATACCTACGTTACGAATAAAATTTTGAACTATTGTAATGGCGAAATTAAAAGATGCGACTTGTTCGTAGATTTTAAAGAAGACTTTGCGAATTAAACGTTGAATATATAGCGAATTATAAAAGGTATAATTATAAAAATCTTACGAAAACAATTACGAAGTAAAGTAATTAATATATCCGGTAAAAGTAACAGTCGTATCGTAAAATCCCTGTTTATAACGGCCTAGCTTATATAAATGCCGAAATAAACAGACGAGGAAATAAAAAAAGGAAAGTTTGTAAAGGGAAGTTACCTAAAAAAAACTTTAGGAACACCTATTTAAGGTTGTAAACCGGGGTTATTAAAACACACTATAAATTGAAATACGACGTTTAACAAAACTAAAAGCCCGCTGGAAAATGGAAATGAAACTAGAGAAATCGATGGAAAAGAAGGAGGCACCGTAACGGTCGTTACAACGAGAGTTGAATATGAAGCCTCCTTATAATGCAACTTTAAACCGATAAAAAGATAAAAATATACCCCGAACACTAAAAACAGCCAGTTTGGCTATGATAGAATCAGCCGAAACATAAAGAATAACCCGCCCCGGAAAACAATAATCGGGCGAAACACGGAAAATACCCTGATCTAGAACATAATAAGCGGCGTAAAACGCCAATACGTGCTATACGAACCAATGATTATCGACCACGGCCCCTACCGCAATCTTTCACTATATCGCTTTCATACGAATAAAAACGATCATATAAAGCTAACTAACTTTATTAGGTTATAAAATGAGGATGATGATTATAATAGCGAGCCGTAAGATGTATTCAATAATAAAATACGCGTAATACTAAATACGTATAAAAGATAAAATATTAAACTATCCCAATTTTATGTTATTTTATTTAAAATACTTTTCGTATAAGCTAAAAATAATGTATATACTACCTTCTGAAAATAAATATATTTATAAAGAAGTATAACCGTTTAAAGTCTCATTTCGATACATAAATTAATTATAAACTTTACGATAAGGATTAAATCGGTATGACTTGGAAATCCGTAAAAACCTAATAGTAAAACGCCGATAAAAAACCGTAAAAGATCCTTACCACCATATTGGTAAAGTTCCGAAAGTACTAGATAGCCTTTGGACCTAAATATAAAGGCGACAAATTATTTGTTTAAGTAGTAATTAAGGCCTGTCATAGAAACCCAAATTTCAACCTTACCATTCTTAAATTAAAAAATATCTTAAGGCCTTTTATATAAGCTTCAAAAAATCGTTTGAAACCTTTATACGCCGATAAACAAGCCTCGAATGAGCATTTATAACTAATGAGGCTAAAGGTGAAGCTCAACTTACCAAAGTAAATCTCGTCGAGATAATTTACCATATTTTGAACCGGAAATTCAAAGTTTACCCGAGGCAAAACGAACGTCTAAAGTACAAGTACTAAAAAGGAAACTCTAATAATTAAAAATAGGGACGATGGTTCGAAAATAAAAAAAACATACTGAAACTATAATAATACTTACGAAAAGATATATGAAGCCTTATAAGTTTGTAAAAAAGGTGTATTATATACGTCAAAGTTGTTTATTGGTTTATAAACCATCCCGTTTACAAATAAATTCGAATTTAACGACAATTTTAAACCGAGTGTAATTTTAACGATCGGATAAAAGTAAATTTTACAATATACTTAGCTGAGTATAAAGGTATATATAATGGATTCAACGCCTACCCTTATGAATATACATCCTGAAAAGATAACCTTAAATATAATAATGTTTACATATTAGCTTATGACGACGATAACGCCTAACGTATTTTCTCCGGTTTATAGGACGCCTTCTTTATATATATTATAAGCTTAAACTACGTAAACAAAGTACTTAACGTCTATATAAAGTCGTAATTCACCCTTTTTAACAAATACGAAACCAGGTTCTAAAGTATTATGCCTAATACTAACGTAGCCGAAATCTTAACGGCCGAAAAACAATAATTCGACGTACTTATGACGAAATTTCCGAAGTTTCGGCTAAATCGAATAAAAAAACACCGAAAAATCTTGTTTAATAAAGATAAAACGGCGTCTCTCAGAAAGGTCGTTATAAATACGCGTTTAGAATCGATTAAGTTTTACGTAATGGATTTTAAGCCGCTATTTTTACTTTTATTAGCTAATATAAATAAACTAGAAATTAAAGTCCGGAATACGATTAACTAATTTGTCTGCACCTTAAATAACGTATCTGTACCGCTCCGGCTTAAATTCAGCTACTTATAGTTTTTCCTGAAAACACGTACAATTAAGGTTACTTACTTAACTTAACTAAAATTATGGGCTTTATACCAATGCTTCAGATATCCGGTTATAAAACGCTTTTTACACCTACTTTATATCATAGGCTCTATAAACGTAGGAAATGATGTACTTAAAGCTATCGAAAAGCTTTACTACAAGTACTAGTCATATTTACAGGCGTTATAACGGTTTAAGTTCCGCCTTTAAAATGATATAAACGTTAATTACAAAGAAATTATTAATATTATATATTTAAATAGTTACTTAGTCCTCCAAGTCATCGATATGGTAATATCATTTGAGACTGCTAAATTTATACGAAGCTTTTTTCCTATAAATGATTAAAACGCTTTAATTAACTATTGGTTAAACTTTTTTCTTGGGCCTTGAAATTGGAGGATATATAACGCCGATACGGTTTTTAATTTTACTGAGTAACGTATAAAGGCTCGTATAACCGGTAATAAATGTAAGTAAGTTTTAATAAAAGCTTTATAAGGTATTAAAAGTATAAACTATATTATAAACTATTAGAAAAAAACGTATACAGTATTTGTTACAAAAACCAAAGGGTGTTGATTATAAGAAATCTATCTGTTAAATAGCGGTTAATGCAGTTAACAATACTTTTGGCCTAAGTGGGTTTATCCTTACTCTCCTTATCTTTGGTACTTACCCGGAGATTTATATAAACTTTGCCTTATCATTATTTACAATATAAAGCGCCAATATTATAGCTAAAGTTATAGCGGTACTACCTTTACTACGAGTAAAGAACGATGTATTTAAAACGCTGGTTATAAGGAATGGCCCACGTAAAATTGGCGTTTTGGATTTGTTATTATAATTTGAAGTTTTGATTTAGAAAACGAAGGATAAGAGGATGAGCCCTTGAATAATTAACGGATTGAAAATCTATAATATATTCGTTAACTTACTAAACGACATGAGTTTGTTTCGCTAAATAATAGTACGCGAATATAAAAAAAAGGTAAAAAGGGACGGCCTGAAACCGTAAAACAAGTAAAATCGCTTATAAGAAATTACTTAGGACAGCGAATTCAAATCGAACCCAACTTTATCCTTACCCTTAATACGCGAATCCTAGTCAACTACGTTACATAAAAGCGGTCTATTTATACTAACCCCGCTAAAACCTCGTCTCCGAAGGCGCCCCTTCAGCTCTATAACTGAGAAACGCCTTAAAAACTTTGTTAAGAACTCCTTTACTACGTAAAAAAAAATGGCAACCCGCGAGTTTAGACTAAAGCTTCGCCGTAAAGGTAATGTTATCACCTTAAGTACCCTATTCGTATAATTTATCCAAACGTAAATTTTAGCTCTAATCTACCAGAGCGTATTTCGTTTTAATCGTTTTAATTTAGCTATTTACGACACCTGTAAGATTTTTCTAACTCGCTTCGTCTACGATGTTAAGGATAAGACCGGAAAACCTTACGAAAACATCCATCTAATTGTAAAAGTATATAATGACAAAAGTAAAAAGAATATTATAATTTAATTGTCTATATTATAATGGGTTAAATATCGCTTTATTTTTACATTCTCTGCCTTTTTCAACGATTTATATAACCTGTATATCGCATTTCGAAATATTATGTAGGTTTATACCTAATTTTAAAAACGGTTTAAATAACAGATTTACGTTAATATACTTGAAAACCTTAAATAGTTTTACCCACTTAATGCGATTTTACGTATCATAAAACCACTTTACGGCTTAACCGAAGCCTTTGTTTACTAGTATAACATCTATTGAAAATATTATAAAGAACGATTCGAAATAACCAGTTTTACCTTTGACCTATACCTATTAGTATTAACGGCCCGTTCGAAAGGCTTTATACTAACGTGTATGTAAATTAACAACACCTTAACATTATATAACTCCTGTTTTTCTAATTTTTTTTAAAGAAGGAAACTTTTAAAACCCGATTTAAAAGCCAAATCTAAAACATACCTAATGAAAAACTATGTAATCGATTTTAATAATGTTACTACTACCCTTCGGAACGGCACTTTAAGCTTTACATAAAAAGGGAAGCTAAATAAAGTTACCCTTATCGTTTTGGATAACGTAAGACAGGCTGACGAATTCAGATTTCAATGTATATGCGGTGTTTGGGTTGTTTTTGTAATACAATTAAAAGCGGTATTTAACCTCTTGGTCGTCACGGAATATTGAACCTACCCAACAGACAATACGTGTGAATTGTTTAATAAACGCTCTTTATAACAAATATATAATTCGAAACGAAAATTACAATTCTTACCGTTAAATATAAGTATAATAAAGCTATTTGTTTTTATTAACGGCTTTTTCGTTAATAATAACAACTATAATTTACAAATCGGTTTCATTCTAATTCTAAGTAAAGAAATACCGGTTCGAAACGGCTTCATTTTTAAAGAAAATATTATCCATTAAAACTTTACCAAGTATAAAAGGGTAACGAAAAACTTTTTAATTTTCAAAATCTATAACATAATTAATGGCTTTGATTTAAGTATTAATATAATCATGACGATTCGAATAATCATTTTAGCCTTAAATTACGCCTTATTTTCCTTATTATTTACACTAATCTTTTTTCCCTTTATAAATGCCTAATTGAATTGGGTATTATAAATGAAAAGTGGTTGATAATCGATATTATAATACTACGCGAACTGTATCAACAACGAGAAATCAAGTAAATCAAATAAATTAATAACAAGTTAAATCCGGTAAACATAATAATAAAGGCTATATCAAACGTCGTATTAAAGACTTTCATATTTACAAGTACGCTATTCATTAGGGTTTTTGAAAAGATTTTACGACCTTGATAGACTATTAAGCTATACTAATTTTCGTTAACTCGAATCAGCTTATTGATACCTTTCGCGTCGATCTACGTTTTGCCTTTATTTAAACGGACTATTCGCGCCGATTACCGATTTTACCTTTATTATATACGACTATTCGTACCGATTCTTATTTAATTTTACGATATGGCACCGATTTTAGTATATTACCTTTTTTATTTTACATTCCAAGTTACGTTTATTATTTTACATAATCCTTTTGTAAAGAGCCATAAAATTACTATGTAACGTACTATAGTATAGCCGGGTACGCTGGTTCGGACCGGGGGTATTTATTCACTACTGGAGGAAGAGGGAAACGTCGTTGCGTCCTTACTATTTTCCCCATCACTTTTCCTCTTTGTATTAGCGTTACCGTTATTACTGCCAACGATATTATTAACGTTAAAGAGGATATAACTCTATACCTTATTAGTTATACCTTTAGCCAAAGGTATAGGGGAGGGATCACCCTTTTCGTGGCAACGTACCATAACGTCGTCGAACTCGCCTGAGTAATATATATATAGGCCCTGTTTTCAGGCGACGACGATGGCTACCATCTCCTTAATCCGCCGGTTAGATTTTATTACTAATTAGCATCAGCTTGTATATCGACTTGTTTTAGTTATTTGCAACGATCTGTTTTTCGAATCGCTCCGAATGGTGTTTTTCTACTAAAACAAGTTTTTAAAATTAGGTTAAAACTTACCAAAAAGCTCGTGGGCAAGTAATACGGCCCCAGCCTACAACTTTAAAACCACCAGAACGGAGGCATAAGAGTTGTCAGTCCGTTCGTAACGGTGGTAGCGAGCTGAGCAGCCTCCGCTTTCGTAGTAATCGCTAATAGACTTGCTCGCAGCCGTGGATGCGATACATAATACGTAAAGTATATCTATTAATGGCCTAAAACTATGGACCTGGGTACGCCGCTTTAACGTTTAACGCGTTAAAAAGACTTTACGACGCTTCCTAGCGATATAAAGCTTGAGGCGACGAGGGAGATCCGCTTCGTGCTCCTTATTTACAGGAGAAAGTTAAAAAAATTCATACGAATAGACTTAAAATATACGTACCTTAGTGTAGTTACGCCAGGTTACGCTTACGGCATAAAAGGGCCTCCACGGGTAATAAGATCTTTACTCATAAAAATAGGGTAAGGTCTATAACCTTAGGGGGCTCCTATTCCTCCTCCTAGAAGCTAGGAAAGGGGGAGGGGAAAAGGGGGGAAAGGGGAGTAGCAGCAGCGGGAAAAGAGGCGAAGGCGACGGAGAAACTAGGCGACGTGATGGTAGCGGAGCTTGGCGGCGTAACGACGAGTGGGGTGGCGGGGGCGGGTGGCGTAACGACAATGAAAAAAATTGTACCCGATAAGGGCGGGCTATTGCTGCTAGTAGTGGTGGTGCTAGGGGCGGCAGCTACGGCGGCTACGACGGCGGCGACGCGCCAACGTTTTCGCGCTAAACGGCGCTTTGCTGTCCTATTTTTACGCTGAATATGTTTAAGGAATAGGTTGTTATATGGGTGTTAGCCAAAAAACTACCTATTAAAGCGGTTTATTTAATTGTAGGGAATAAAAGTTAAGTTAAAGTAAGGACTTGTATCGGCTTAGACTACGCGCTTTTAAAAGAAAAAGAAAAAAAGTTTTGCCTAAACCGATAACGATACATTTTTTTATATTAACCTAATATATAATTACTTAAATACCCCTACGTAATCACCCCTATGTAATTATCTTTACGTAGTTACTCCTATCAATAACTATGAAAGGCGCTATTATTAACTATGTTACCCCCATTTGGCTACACGAACCAAACCCGAATTACAATTGCCACCTCGGCCAGATTTAACTAATCCTAGTCTAACTTGCTAATTTAGACCTCTTACGATTAATACGGCAATAATACTGTTATTACGGGAACTACTAATTTAAACCTATTATAATTAATACTACAAATAACACTATTATTTCTAGGTTATAAATACAGAGTATATAAGGAAAAAAATAAAAGATTACTTGTATGAATATTACTATATACCCTTATAAATAGTATATATAGGTCAAGTAGTAATGCATTATATTGTAGGGTGCACTCCTATAGGATGCACGGCAACGTGTCACGCTGCAAGCTACACTCTTGCAAAACACAAAGTGCATTATGCATAGATCGGTCTGGAATAGCTATTCCAAACTGACGGCAATACGTAGATCGATCTAGAAGAAGTATTCCAGAGTAATACGCTCTGGGTAGAGGGCTTATAAGCCCTCACCCATGGCGTACACCTCTGGATGCTTCTTCTTGTATCATCATCTTTTATACTACAATACTAATCATTCTGATTACTCTTCAAATACCTTAGTTTATGTGAACCTTATAGGCCTGAGATTTTACCGACATAAACTATTTGATAAAAAAATTGGTCTTATAAAAAAGGATTATTTTTATATTATTTTCTAGTAGTTAGAAGAAACAATTAAAATCTCTATAAAAGGTTATTACATCCGTGGTAGCAACGATGGTAATAGAGACTCTAACGTTTTTATAACGGTTTTTTCGCCTACTACTACGATTTTGAGGCGGTAAAAACTGCTATCATTCGGCTTATAAACTTAAAATAAAGTGTTTTTAAACGGTTATACGTCTTCTTCAATGTTTAAAAAGCATGATTAATCGAAACCTACAACATATCCTAAGAATATGTTATATAGGGAAAAAATATAATATTATACTAAAAGCAAATAAAGTTGTTATTAAAAGTAAGATTTTGTATTTCGGGTACTACAGAAGGGACTATTTATAGGAGGGGGGGGGGGGGTTAATGCCAGAATACCTTCTAAAATGTGCCAAAGCGATCTACAATAGGAGGGTATCTTCTACATGTTGTTACAACGTTTTACGCCGCTCGTAAACAGATATTATGCCTTCAGCTTAGGGGGGGGGAGCACCTTCCAAAACGATCCACATCAAAAAGAGCACTTTTTACACATTACCACAGCATTTCACGCCACTCATAAACAGATAACCCGTAGCTACTATCATACCAGCGTATTTTGACACCTTTTACAAGGTGCTAAGATGTTCCATAGCCGGTAAACACCTTCTATAACTGCAAAGAAACCCAGTGGGTTAGGGGTAATATTACAGGCTAGTACCTAAGCTAGTGATTGTTAAGGATCTAGCCTTGGTGGTTGTCATGCTCCTATAACACTCCTGAGTCGCTCCCGTATTAAGCATATCTACACCACGTCATTAACCACATGACTGAGTCACTCCTTTTCACTAGCTCCATAGCAGCTCCTTAGTAGGAGTCTCTCCTTCTTTTCTTTATCATAGATTATAAACAGTATCCAACTGCCTTAAGCGATAGCTTTAGTACAGTCCCTTCATACTATGTAATTGATCGAAATAAATAGTATATCAAATATTGAGGGCAATCGTTTTATTAGAAATATAACTAATATTATTTATAGCTAAGAGGAATTATCATTGTATAAGAGTTTTGATAGCTAAGTAGAAAACGATTATACAAAAGGATCTATTAATATTTAAATTGCCAAAGTTAATTCTTTTAATAATTTATTTAATTTTGAAGATAATAATAATAACAATAAAGATTAAGGGTAATTACGATAATGCCGTATAAATAGCTGGGCGATAATCCTTACATAATAACCGTATTATTATCTTTATTATTATATCTTAGTCATAATGACCCCAAAGACTTGGCTACATAGAAAATGAGGGTAAGATGATAACAAACACTATTTTTTGTTATGGAAAGTGATGATCGGAAGTAATATAATTATACCCGACGATCCGTATCATCGTCGGGTAAACAATAGCTCTTCCATAAACCTAATACGAATCGTTGTTGTTAATTATCATGAATCATTGTGAATACTGTGAATCCACACCCTTCCAAATTCCACCTTAAAAATCCTCAAAAATGACATGCAACAGGATCCACCAACAATTTTATGCACTTGATCCTACATGATGAAAGTTTGTAACTTTACATAGCTACATTGTGCATAGGGAGTTTATTATTATATGAAGTCGCGGACAGAACAATGGTATGGGATACTTGTAATTTGAGATATCGAAGTCAAAGAAATGGAGACGAGGAGGAACTTGTTTTATGATTAAAATTAAACGTGAGTCACGTGTGCAGGCGCCTGAACCCATTCAACATATTTTCTGCCCGAAGGCTAATGGAGGCATTGCTTTGAAGTGAAAGCCAATCTTCGATAACGGGGATCCAGATTCAAAATTGAAGTCGTACCTGTGCAGTATTGGTGCAAAGGTTCCCTGGCGGTCCCCGGCCCATGACATAGTATGGATTTGCCTTCTAAGCAATCAGTCCAGCATTCATCTGCACACTGAGCAGGCATACTCACATGTCCATAGAGGGCTCTTGTACTGAATGAACGTGTCCATGTACATAGTGTACTACATAAACCTTGTTCTGCGGTAGGCCATGCAGCCTGGATCACGATGTCACTCAGGAAACATTTGCCCACTCCATATTGGGTCAGTTCTTTTTTTCTTCATTGACTTTGTCCCACTGCTGTTGCTCAGATCCTTCTGAGAGCATTGCGAATGACAGGCTGCAATCCCAAGTGAACATAGGAAACTCCCGTATGGACCAAAGTTTCCTTCACTGCCCGTTTCAAGAGCGCTTGCCATTGTCATCCATAGATCCCAGACCAACTTCCCAGTATGGACCACCATCCCGAAAGAGACCAACAGTTTAGGCGAAAGTCGATGGGCGGGTAGCAGAGAAAATCTTCTTCTTGCTGATCTTGGGGACACGGTGAGGCAGAGGGAAAGCGAGATCCTTGGTGAGGAGCTGCTTGATGTAGGGACGCTTGACATCGTCGACCTTCTCGAGCTCGACGACACGGAGGATCTACAAGGGGTGTCAGTACTGCGTTGTGGTCGTCTGCAGCTTGCGCGCACGTCGGCGGGCTCGTGGGGACATACGTGGATTGACCTAAAGCGGGCACGGTGGCGGGCGGCCAAGTCCTGGTACATGGCCTCGACCGCCTCGGTTCGGGACATCTCACGGTACTCCTTGTACATGTTGTGAGTGCCAGAGCGAGAGTCGTAACGGATCCAGATGCCGAAGTTCTTGACCTTGAGGGGGTGCTTCTCGTGGATCTGTGGTCGCGTCGGGTTAGTTTCCACCGTTTGCTGCTGGCCAGATACTTCCCGTTTCTGCTAATTCCTTTCCGGCTCTTCTGCTGGGTGCGGGATGCCACATACCACGTTGACGCTGACAATCTCACCGGTGGCCTTCTTGACCTTCTTCAGACCGCGCATGAAGTACCAGTAACGGGACTTGGCAACAACGGTGTTGGGCGCAAAGATGCGCATTCGGTACAGAGACGGCGTTGGGTTGCTGTCGGTGGGCAAATGCCGGCCGATGACCTGGTACTCCTGAAGACGACCTGATAGCGACCATGTTAGCTGCCTGCACAACCCAGTTTGGTGTAATCCATGGCCGATCCTGGGAGACAATCGTTTCGTAGAATGGATAAGCGACATTCGACAGCGCAGGTTTCGGTGTGCGTTGTCGTTGCGATGCGTCCTTGCGTAGTTGCGGGACCTTCCACGTCAAGAACCTCTGTTCGTAACGGGTCGTTTGCCGCTGTCTCGGACTGTGCAAGCTGGTGGCGATGCATGACCTCGCAGTGGCATTGGTTCAGATCACTGGGCGTCCACTGCGTCGATCTTGTAGTGCCCTGTCTTCTCTCCCGATCCGCATGGTCGTGTTCGAGATCGATTGTCCGCAGCATGCGTCGCTCCTCGGATTCGGTTTGGGGTGAGGGAGATAAGGCTTACCCATCTGTGCAATCAATGTCAGTAAGGCGAAAAGAGCGATTGACCCCAATGGTAATGCTCACTTTGGCGAATGCTTGTCGTCGAGTTGAGCTGGATTGGTAGATGACGCTGAATGGCTGTTGACGGGTGCAGGTCGGAGAGCAAGCAGAATTTCTGACTTTTCCCTCTCTCGTGGGCAGCCGTCCCAATTGGGCCTAGCGGGCCTTCACGCAAGGAACTGGGGCCGTGAACTGGGGCCGTGCTTGCCAAATCTTGCGCTGACTAAGACAGACCGCTAGACTTCCTGCCAGCTGGTCGCAGCTGCAGGACACTCCGGCTTTCATCGATGAGAGCTAGAACTAGCTCGCTGCCGCAACGACCGCCTCCTTCCCCTCTCACTCCTCGATCCAGCACGAATGCGACTCTGAACAAATCCCCGCCGCCTGCGCCTCGCCATGGATATTGTTTTTTCCAATTTCGGGTCGGCCTTTAGGACGGCCAACGGCTATGAGCTGGCTCGCGCTCTCTCTCCAGCTGTGGAGACCGAGACTCTGAAGACCATATGGAAGGCAACGAGCCTCCCACAGGCCAGGTTGTATCTGGAGCGGAAACTCACGCGGGAAGTCGAAAGGCTGTCTCCGAAAGAGATCGAGGCCTGGACAGGCGTCTTCTACCACTACTGGCTGGCCACTGGTGTTATTCTCGCGGTTCAGGGCCATGTCATCTCTCCTGGGACGGTAGGCCGAGCCTTTCTCAAGCATGCCACACAGCTTCACTGATTATCTCCCAGCCATCGTGGACGAGGGTGTACGAGGCTTGGAAAGACGTCTCCATCAACCTCACCAGGGGTTATCGCAGTGCTGGTTTTGGGGCCTGGACGATACCATGCCTCTACCTTACCGGGAAATACCTGCGGGTGTTTGCAATCAAGGCAGACAACGACCGCAGATCGAAGCCCGTCGAGGAGAATTCCATGACCCTTCAAGACGATTTCGACCCCGAGGCGGACGCGAACCAGAATTTGGAGGACTGTGCCCGGCAACTGAACACCATCTTCAGTTTGTGTCTCATGGACCGAGCACCGCTGGAGGACTCCAAGAAATGGGCCATTTACTACATCATCAATCTTTTGTTCAAGACGTACTTCAGGCTGAATCAGGCCAGCTTGTCCCGAAACATCCTGAAGAATCTGCGCGCAAACGAGAGAAGTATGCCAATGCTTGACCAGTTCCCCAAGTCGCAGCAAGTCACATTCAAATACTACGAGGGTGTCCTTTTCTTCCTGGAAGAAAACTACGTCGAGGCTGAGAAATGCCTGGCAGAGGCCATGGATCTCTGTCACAAGGACCAAATGAGGAACAAGGAGTGAGTCGACCTTGACCTTGACCAGTGTTCATAAAACCCAAGGACTTGATGCCTAACCTGTGCTGCCCAGACTGATCCTGACCTACCTCATTCCATGCCACCTCCTTACCTCCCACACCCTCCCCACCACAACACTTTTGGAGCCATATCCACGCCTGCAGAAACTCTTCCTTCCCTTGGCTCAGTGCATCAAGAGGGGCGATCTCCATGCGTTCGACCAGGCTCTGAAAAGTGGCGAGGATGAGTTTGTGAAGCGGCGAATCTACCTGCCGCTGGAACGAGCTCATGATATCTGTCTGCGTAACCTTCTGCGAAAGGTCTTCATAGCAGGCGGGTTCGAGGACCCCAAGCCCGAAGCACCGGATGCTGCTCCCGTTCGGCGTACGCGTGTCACCGTTCCCGAGTTCGCAGCCTCCATCAACATGAGCAGCAAACAACACGTGGATTCGGATGAGGTAGAGTGCTTGTTGGCCAACATGATTTACAAGGTTAGTCCCCTGACACCCTCCCAAGTTGGTGTCTTGCCAATTGTTTGCCTGCAGATGCTCAAACCCCACCGTTTGCATCCAACCCTCTGTCCTTGACCTGGAACTCTCCGTCTTCACCGCTAACGCGCGCGTGTTGTGTATAGGGCCTCATGAAGGGCTACATAGCCCGCGAGAGGCAGATTGTGGTGCTTAGCAAGAAGAACGATGCCTTCCCAGGCACCGGAGTCTGAGAGAGTACAACCGCTCAGAAAATGCTCCTCCATACTCCCGTATGTACCGGCGGCGCTCACATCGCGGAGCATTCGTGAACGGAAAGTTCTCCGAATCCAACCACTGCGATGCCCACACTTGAAAGGCTGAGCTGGAAAGTGGAGCATTCTGATTCTGCATCACATATCCTGAAGAGGGACCCCTGGAGAATGTCCCAAACAAGCTGAATCAGGAGGTCACAAGTGCTCGTTTCCTGGGATTAGACAGGCCACAATGGTGAGACCTTGGTCTCCCATAGCATTCACACCCACATTTAGATACCCTATTTCGAATGATGATATCTCATCAAGCCTTGAGTGGTACGTCCCGAACTATTTGAAGGGTGCGTTACAGAAGGGTCCATGGTTCCGATGATCGGATCATCACACTTGCCTCGGAAGTTTACAAGTGGCAATCCACGGGAAGGCTAGAACGAATGTCTTTCAACAGCGCCGGTTGGACGACTGACTGTTCACGAGGTCAACCACGGGAGGCTTGTGTAGTCTCATTGTCTGCACCATGGAGCCATGATCTCGACGGAAAGGTGGAAGCGAATTAACGAGTATCTGCGCTGGGCAAGGTGCGATTCACGGCGATCACCGTCTCCTCTCGGTGTATCTGGGCGTCAGCGACGAGCCCTTACCGGCAGACCGGCAAGGTCCGGAGGAACCACACTGCACCTGCTGGGGGAACACGGGCCTTGTATCGGTGTGCTTCAACATCTACACCCACGCTTTCAAGGTCCAACGCCACCATCTACTCCACCAGCACGACCACGCCCACCTTGATCCCGTCCCCGCCGCATTCCATCTGTGGGACGACAAGCTTGACACGAGCTACGTGCCAACGACCATGCAAGACGGGCCACGGCATGCCTTTGGCGGGCTCTCCGACCATGTCCAGCGAGTCTCTCGAAGGCGCCGCACAGTCCAGCGGGCGAGGAGATCCCGATACCGTACATACCACTTCGGAGCGCCCCCGCGGCATCCTCGCCCGGCGCCACGGTGTGTTGCCCCGACAGGCTTCGGGACAGGGTGAGATTTGCCAGCACAGCAGCGAGCCGCCCGGTGGCGGCGAGGCGCGTTTGGCCACGGCGTGGGCGACGCCATAACGCATCGGAGGGTGTCCGCTCGCAGGCGACCAGCACGTGGACTGAAGGAGCCCCCGACCAGCTGCTCTGCTGGGTTCGGTCCAACAGGTAGAGCAGAAGGCCTAGAAAACGAGGCCATCGTCCTCCTCCAACCTGCCACCTTGAGTTGCTATTGTAACTCCTTCCCCGTCCGCCAACCCCCTCCCCCCCCCACCCAGCCCAGCCCACCTTCGGGCCTGGCGCCATTCACCGCTCGCCCACCGCTTGTGCAACCGCTTCCAAATCAAACGATACCCCGGGCAGATGTGGTTTTAAAACGTTTTCGCGATATAGGATTGAATTTGGATTTGAAAAAGTGCTATTTCATAGTAAAAAAGGTAAAATACCTGGGTTTTATTATAACGGTTAAAGTAGGTATCCGGGTTAACCCCGAGAAAGTCCGGGTAATTCGCGAATAAGAGTTACTACGTACGGTTGAAAAGGTTCGAAGCTTTTTAGGTTTTGTTAACTTTTATCGTGATTTTATTAGTAATTTTTTAAAGTTAACGAATTATTTCGTTCGAGTGAACACTCGCGCGTGAGGGCAACGCTGCGGCCGAGCAAGTGGGTCCGCCGGACCGGGCGTGGGGCAGGGTGAGCGCAAGAGCAGGTTGCTGCTGCTGCTCGTCATCCGGCGCTCGGGGCGGCGTGACTGGCCCAGTGTGGGGCCGGGGAAGAGGGGGGCGGGAGGGCGAACGCCTCGCGGGTGAACATGGTTTGGGACAAAATGTCATCATTGGCGAATAAGTCGAGGCTGTTGGAGAAGTGGGAAACTTTATTGGGAGGACTTTTGGAACAAGGCTGGGCTTTTGGGTTTGGTTAAAACTGGGCGTGTACGTACGTAGTTCATGTACTTCATGTGTCCAGTTTGCATTCTCACCAGAAGACGTTCTAATGCTGAATTCAAGTCAGCATCGAGGTTGGAGAAGCAGATTCAACATATAAGACCCGCAGCTATCCAGTCTCTCTCAGTGTTGGGACAACAGTCAATTGCAATGGCTGCAAGTTGATCGTTGGCTGCCTATTCAACTAAGAGCAAGGGGCCAAGCTTTGGCCCATACAAATTAGGGTGTAGACCGGCTAGCGGTCTGCCCAACTTTAGATCCGACATCCACCACTTGACTTTGCAATACCATTTGTTACTTCGACCACAATTCAAATCGATAACTTTTTACAACGTCTAAAGGCCTACAGGCAAGGCTTACTAATACTGATTAGTGTTTGACGGCAAGTTAAGCACAGATAAGCTAGGTAAAAGAATAATCGATTCTGCCTAAAAGTAATCCGTGGTAGTGGAAGGATTTTTGTGAAAGAACCCTATAAACTACGTTCCTTTCTACGGTAACAAGTAGGAAAGACTTCTTAAATTGCATCAGTTTTTACGGTACTTTAGAAGTGGTAACGGTATCGCTAAGATATTAAGATATTACTATTAAATTCATATGGAAAAATCGTTGAAATTAACTATAAAAAGTCTTCAAACTATAACAAAATAATATTGAAATTACCAAATCCTTTGGCGAGTAATTCAACATCATTAGTTGAAGTAAACATAATACAACAGGTTACTAAGTTGCTACAAATACAACAATCTTACATAAAAAATTGTTAAGTTATAATAAATAGCAAATCAATAAGTTGGAAACCTTAATTATTGATTGAAAACTGATATTAACAAACTGCTAGTAGGACTTTATATATAAGGTAAATAAGTTCTGCTATTTTTTGCTAGTAAAATAGTATAGTAAAACCAAGTGCAGTTTAAAAGTCAAAGTTAATAGTATTAAAGGAGAACTAAGTTGGGCTACTACTACTTAATAGTTCAAATAATTATACTTTGAAACAGTTGTAAAGATTACTTTTTTATGATTGGACAATGAATTAATTAGTGGTATAGGTTATAAATAGTTGCTTTTTATCCAGTCATACTTATTAAATAGTTAGTATAGTAGTTGGGTTTAGTTTAAATTGTTAAAATATGAATTTCGTGGGTTATTAATTGAATTAGCCGTTGATAGTAAACGGTTATATTGTAATTAAACTGTTAATTTTTTATTATGTTTGATTGGTTTATATAATAGTTTGTGTGATATTTGTGTGTTAATTTAGTTGATATTCCAATATTAAGGACTTTTTATTCTTATTGTTGGAAATGGAGTTTGATTGATGACCTTGTTGGTAGGCCTTCATCGTTGCAACGTAGTTGATTCGAATCACTGTGGTCGAAGTAACTGGTGCTGCGTTGATATTGTTGATTGTTTGAGATGTAAGTTCTAAGTTTGGCAGACCGCTAGCCGTTCTACACACTAATTTGTATGGCTAATTGCTTGGCCTGTGCCCCAATTTGAAGTGGGCACCTACTGCACTGCACTTGTAGTGCAGTGTATTCAAATCCCATAAACTACAGTCAATTTGCAGTACGTACAATCAACTTTACTGCAAGTAAAGTTAACTTGACTATACTGCACTTGACTGCTATTCCAATAGACTTTCTTTTTGTTTAATTATCAAGGTGAACGTTAAGGTTAATTACGTTACCAAAATTTGGATGCTGTAGACTTATAATTGGTTTTAGAGAGGCTATAAGGATACGAAGATGAGATTCTGTATTGCCACCCAATTCTGATGTGTAGAGTAAACAATCTTTTGCAAATTTCAGAATTTAGGTATATTATATACGAATTTGCATATATTTTATCAACCTGTACAAATTGTAAGATGGTATTTTTTGGTTACGATAGTCGATTGATATAGTGACGATTTGTTGTTTCGTTATTTAGGATGCAATATTTTTATATGTTTTAAAGTATTGCATTTAGGGTATAGAGTATTAATACTTATCACGTTAAATAAGGATAATTCGCAAGTATTAACAAAATTAATAGGCTTTATTATAGAAGAGTTTATATGACTTTAAGGTTGGCTCTATAAATATGTGAACCATATTAGCGTATATGTATAGTATTTGATTGGTAATCTCTTTTCATTTAGAACTATTGTATATAGTGTTTATGTTGTTTTTGTTTTTGTTTTACATAGTTCTTTTTTTTTATATATAGTAGCAGTTTAATTCTGTATTTCGTAAGAAATGTATAGTTCGTAATTGATATTTTATTTATTGTTTAAATAGTTTTCTTTTGTTTTCTATTTTTGTTCTTATTATCCTTGTATTTATTATAGTCTTCTAATTCCTTATCTTTATATGTCGATGTATTTTTAATTCCGTATTTTTATTTCATTTACCGTTCATCATTTTAATCCAATTTCAAATATGTTTTATTTGTTAATAAAAGGATAGAAAAGTTGTTTAAAGGCGTTATATTATTGTTCGATTCATAATGCAGAATTTTTAAAAGAAGAAAGACTATTTTCGTCATGGTTTATATGTATTCCAAGTGGTATAATGTTGTTTATCATCGTGGATAACGGAAATGAAAATTATTAATAGGATTCGTTGTTTATTAAATGTTAAGTATAAAGATGTTTAAGTATTAGTAGGCCTTTATTATTGTAACATAGTCGATTCGAATCTCTGTGGTTGAAGTAACTGGTGTTGAATTGAAAATAGTGATGTGGTTACTTCTAAGTTTGATAGATTGTTAGCCAGTCTACACGCTAATTTTTATGGTTAATTGCTTTGGCTCGTACCTTATATTAAAGTGGACACCTACTTAATTTGACTTGCAGTAGATACAGTCAAATCCTACAAACTATAGTCAGTTTGTAGTCAGTATAATCAACTAATTATAAGTATAGTTGACTTGAATATATTGTAATTAACTGCTATACTAATATTAGCGGCTTTTTGTTCTGTTCTTTCATGTTATAATAGTCAGTTACTAATTAGTGACAACCTCTAAAATTCTTCCTTAATCTTTAAGCCAAACCCCTATCAATTCCAGTTAAGTTGTATTGAATTTGATATTAATTACAGCGTTTTTCCACATATCTTCGAACCTTTCATTCCCCAACTCCCGTGCACAGGTTTTTCGCCATAGATTTACGAATATTACGCATTTCACTAATTGTGTACCTACTGATGCCACTATCATTGCCATCGTTACCTTAGCAGTCTTATAGTTCGTTAGGTTATCCTTATTTTTTTAACGTTATGTATCGGGCGATTTACTTAGACATTGATTCGTACGGTTAGCATATTACTATTTGCAAACCTTTCTAATGCGTTATTAGGCATATCCTTGGTTATAGTGTCAGTGGGTTTATTTTTGCCCTTGATTTACTAGAACTAATCGATTTTCTGGGCTTTATATACCTTTTTTCAAGGTCATACGTTTGTTATTAAACGTTTTTATTGGTTGTACCCAACTTTAACAAGCATTTATTAGAGCTTTGGAAGTTGACATATATAATTACAGGTATCAGAGGAATTCCCAATTATGTGGTAATAATATTTAATATACTGCTAATTATTATACCGATATCGAAAACTATTATTATACCATAGACCTTTAAAACTAGTACGTTTTTTATTTCAAGTTTATAATTAATGAATATCAAGTATATAAGGTTAATGGTAATTTGAAATTAATTATTACGTCTTTCTTCATTCACTAGTATTAAAAGAAATTCAATTTGCGATATGAAGTTATGAATATTTGTAAAAGAGACATTGTTAAAAATCATTAACTTTATCATTGTAAAGTTAACTGGAAATATAATAATACTGTTTTCTAAATTATTCGTTTTCCATTTAATACTTTTATTTAACCTGTTAAAATACTTATCTTATGGATTTTTTTATTTATACCGTAATGAATAGATCGTACAATACTTTACGTTGGTATAACGTGGCGATGTATGCCGCATAAGCCTTTTAATTTAGATATCGTTATAACATTTCCTCGTCGAACTTGTCAATTGTCGTCAAGTTCGTAAATTTCCTTTTTTGGTGTAGGTTAATATATGTACCACGTATATAGTCACAATTTTTAACATTATGGATACAGATGAACTATTTATTAAAGTTAAGTTGTGTGCCTTTAACTAACTTCTTAATCGGCTTACACTTTAAAAGGCCTAAATTTTTATAGTATGTTATTTCTTTGCTATAAACCCAGTATTTCCAAATAAAAGGGTATTATTAGTTTATATGTTTACGATACCGAAATCTTTTCTTTACGTCATTTATAAATGCGAGTCGAATAATAAAGTTTTTGCACTTAACTTATTTCTGGACTAATTTTGATATGTTGAAAATTAATGGGCACCTCTTTTAACTAGTCTATATAAAGGTTTAATGTAACGTATTACCGTGACGGCTAGAAACTTGTTTTGTAATCTTTTAGGCAATTTTAATAGTATAATTCACTGAATATTGGTAACAGATTTCGTTTATATTTTCGTTATATTATGGATATTAATTGTGAATTTACCGTTTGTATCAACAGTTTAATTGGCAGTAATTGCGGCGGTTAAACTTTGGCTAATCTTTTGAATTGTATTCGATTAGGTAAGGATTTATGTTTTACTTTTATTACTGTATCCCTAAACGATAAGCTATAACTTTTCGTATAATTAGTCCGTGGTTTTTCCTTCAACTTCGTAGATGATTCTTAACTTAAAAATTATGACGATTTGGATTTTCAATTTCGTTAACGGTATAAGTTCAATAACTCTTCGTATGAAGAAGCCACTAAATTTCACTTGGTTTCTTTTTTAAAAGGTTTTCTCTTGTTGTCGATAATGCTTTTAGCACGTAATTTAAGGGTAAGTTTTCCGTCAGATTTCTCTTTTTAAAACACTTACGCTGTTTTATATACCTTTCAAGACTTATAGTCTTTATTACCATTCTCATGTTTAGTATATATCTTCTTATTTTTTTAGTTTTCTACGATATTGATGTTTTATCAGCTTATTAACAAATGACTTAGGAGGATTGTATTGGTTAATTCACTCGGTTTAAAGATTTTTGACGTAGGTATTTTTATTAAACTTCGATTGTTTTGTACGGCTTAACTTGTGCGGTATGAAAGGTAAAAAAAACAACTATTGATTATTTTAACTATTATATTAAGATTAGCTATTCTTAATATTTTGTAAGGTCTATTTTATTTACCAGGAATTTTCTGTATAAAGACTTGACTTCAAGAAGGTAAAGATAATATATCTGTTGTCGATAGTTTATTTTTAGTATTAAGAGTATTGTTTATCTAGATGAGTACTGATTCTTTTCTTCATTTTTCAGGGTTTTTTGTATACCAAAATACGTTTCTGAGTACTTGGTGATGGTCGCGATTCAGTCGTTATATGTGAGTAATTTTTAGGTAACATTAAAATTGACATACAACCATTAGGGATAAATATATCGTTAAATACTTTTACTATTATTTAAAGCCTTGTTTTCTAATTGATAAGCCTCTTGATTTCTAGAGTAAGGATATCGTAAGCTTTCCGTAAAATTACGTAATATTTTTCGACTTTCATAATACTTTAGTAGGCTTTAACAGAAATCTATTTACATTGAATCCGTATTAGCTTATTATTATTTTGAAATTTTATCGCGGTAAAGTTTGTATCAGTATCGTAAATTAGTATATTTATTGGTCCCACGTATATATTAATTTACAAAGTACGTAATGTTTCTCTGATTTCTTTCATCGTAATAATTTTAAGAAATTCAACAATATGGGAAGCTCTGGTGGAGTTAATAACATGAGATACTAGCTTACTGTCTAAGTAAAACACATTCACAAAGACTTTAATATTAAAATCTTGATTTGTTTAGGGGGTGTTTAAAATTTAAGGGAGTTAAGGAGTGTATTTGGCAGTTATGATAGAGCTGTTTGATTGTCTTTAGTATTTGTAAATTCATATTCTTGTGATTAACCGCTTTAAGGACTTTATATAACCTGTTAATCGCTGAGCAATTAAACCGTTAATATAACTAATGAAGTTATTACTTCGTTAGGTTAAATACTATTACTTTTGTCCTTTGGAGCTGAAACTCAAGGTGTTCCTATGTTAAAATGAGTAGGAACCTTTGGCTCTTTCTAACTTGAACTAATTTATTAATTTGAATATTAATGTAAATGATGAGGTTTTCATTATTTTTGATGTAAAGGGGGAAGAAGGTATGAAGTTTCAAAATGTTAAAGATGATAGGGCTTATAACTATAGAGATAATCGTTGATTCTAGTAAAACGAGTTTTCGGGAGGGTTAAAGCTAACTTTAGCCTTATTAGCATTCGTCTGGTCAAGTTTCGTAATGATATTTGTATGCTTTCGCAATGTAACTTATTACGAATGGACTTTTGTTCAAAGTACCACACAAAAAGATATTTTGTAAGCTTATAGATTCAAGTATTCTAGAATCTACATAGAAGACTTGATATATGATCAAGTTTATCCTTATAGAGATCTCGATCAAAGGTCGAGACTCTGTACTGATCAATACTAGTGTATACTAGTAAAACCTAGTTTCTCTATATTAGTAAATACTAGTGCCCTTTGGAGATATCTACATCTCCGATGAATTTCTTATCCTTTGATTTTGAGAGGTTTAGTATTTGAAGTTGTACCAAGTACTGATTAGCTATTTCGTAACCCTGTTATTGAGTGTGTATTGATTGGATATACCTGTTGTATTTTTAATAAAACCCCTCAAGAGATATTATCAACTTAAAAAGAAGAAGAAAAAAGTAAAAATAATAATAAAAGGTAGATGGTAAGGTGAAGAAGGCGTAGTGTAAAGAAAAGAAAGTTAGTAAAAGTAAAAAGCGAAAAAATCTGCATAGTCCGATTTGAACCAATAAATTCCACAGTACTTTATTAATATCCCAAAGTTTATACTAAAACCACTCTAATATTCTATACTTACAGTACCATGAGATTATTTAGAATACAAAGGTTTGTAAATTATGCCATCAATATAAACTGAAGTTAACTAAACTAAGCTATTGTATCATTACTTCGTATTTTGCCCTCGACAGTGGCTTTGTTAACTTATAGGCTAGTTATTCATCCGTAAAAACCTACTTAATGTATATTGTAACACGCTCCACTTTATCCCTTACAAAATATTTTAAGGTGTATATGTTAAATACGTTAATAACAATAGGAGTTCATGGACAACTTAATGGCTCTCTTATTATTACAATATTGTAACGATAATAGTAATACGTATCTTTATAAATAAGTCTCTTATCTAAAGGGTAATTTGAATTACCCTCATCATTACTATTCTTTTAGTATCCACAGAAGAAAAGTATATTTTTAATCCTCATTTCAATATCCAGTTCATTATGTTGTTCAAGATTTTAACTGTATATTCATAGGTAAACTTTCTATTAGCCTTGTCCCCCTTCCAGTCGGAATCGAATAAACCGTTGATTCAAAGCCTGTAGTTTTCATAATTGTTTTAACTAAAGTTTGTAGCCTTTTAATACGGATTTACTGATATTTTTTCACTACCCACTTATAGTTAATAGACCTTGTACTATATTCAGTATCTAAAGGCGTCATTGATAAATATAATATTTTCATTTAAAGGATTATGGAAATAACTTAAAAGTAATAATATAGAGAAGGCAATATTCGACCTAGTCTAGCGCATTATATAACTAAGGGACCTAATATCCAACTAATACTTCTTAATTGATAATACATTAGCTCGCTATTCAAAGGATATAGGTAAACTATGAACAAGTAATCCAGAGGTAATGGGAATATAGCCCGGAGGTCTATTTAGTATCCTTGTCCTAAAGTCTAAACCCCTTTTAATATATGTATCTTAAGCTAAGATAATCGTATATACAACCATATTCCTTCAGAATCATACCCCTAGGAAGTTCTCTACCTCTTTTAAGTCCTTATACTTAAATTGTTTTCCAATATCCAGTTCAATAGCCTTGATAGGCTCTGGATTAGAGTTTATAATAAGAAACTTATTAATGTAAATACATATGATTAGTTCATGGCGATAATTAATATATGCCGTGTTATCAAAGCTTGAAGTTTCGAATTCAATAGTATTAAATACTATCTTTAACCTTTTGAACCATTATTTTAAAGCGTATTTAAGCCTGTAAAGGGAGACAAGTAATTGAAAGACTTGGTTAACTATAAGATTAAAATTCATATTATTATTATTTGTATTAGTGGGCCTTGCCTATAAATAGGTCGTTAGACATTGCAACGTTGTCGATTCGATTGATCGAAGTAACAGTAGTATTGTAGTAGTCAAGTGGTGAACGTATTGTTCTAGGTTTGGCAAACCGCTAGCTAGTTTGCACTATAATTTGTATGGCTAATTGCTTGGCTCAAACCTTGATATAAAGTAGGTGTATAATATACTTATTTTACAGCTAATATAGTAGGCACACACAAAATAATACACTCAACTTGCAGTTATTATAGTTAACTTTACTGTAAGTAACTTTTAACCTACTGCACTGTAATTACTACTATTCTAATACTGGCGGATTTTTAGTTTGTACGCACACGTTAGTGTAGTTGACTAATTTTTTCCAATAAGCGTTAAATTATGACCTTGTCAACTGCACGGACCTTTGTTAATTTTCATTAACCTCCCCATCGAATTGCATCTATTTATAATTAAATTTACCCTAAATATAGATAATTTACCCATGGTTCTGGAATCTAACTTTATCGACTTTTATAAAAGGTTTTTCTGTTATGAGCTTAGGCAAGCTTTTATTTTAGCCGTGTCAATCAAATAAGTTGCTATTATTAGTCCCCTAATAGTTTTCCAGTTCGCTAACATATCCCTCACCGCTGTCACGTAATTTAGGCTTGGCAAGCAGCTTATTAACGTAGACCTGGATACGTTTAATTAGCCTATTACTGTTTACAAACCTTTTAAGGGCCTTATTTAGTGATACATTAATTAAAGTATTAGTAGAGTTTTCTTTCCTGTTAATCTACCAGAACTCTTTAATCTCCCTCCCTTTATAGGCTTAACGGAGTGTCATTATATCGATTATCAGGCGTTTTTCGTTGGTGGTTCTAGTGATAACATTAAAGGTTTCTCATAATACTATATCTATATCATAGCCTATTATTATGCCATAAACCTTTAAAGCTAATACATTTAGTATAATCTTTTTGCATTTGATAAAAGTTTAGTGGATTAAGCTGCCGTTTATACTAAATTAATTCTTCCGCTTATTCTTATTAATAAAAGTCATTAGGAGATTAATCTTAAAAAAAATCGGTGTTATTTATGAAACATTAATCCGTGAAAATTATTTACATGGCCTTCGACAAGTCGATTGGGACTATATTAAACCCTTGGTTCAGGTTTTGCATTTACCATTCGAACCTTTTATTTAGCTGGTTAAATTCGTTGTTTTTAGGTCTTATTCTTATACTATCATAAATAGGTCGTCAAAGGCTTTCGGTTGGTATAGGGTGATAATGTAACTGTCACAGATACGCTATTTTAGGTACTGTTAGGCTTTGGTTACGTTAGTTTTATCAATTATAGGTAAATCAATACCTCAGCCTTTTTAACGAAAGTTAAGGCCGTTATTAATACTAAAAATGCGGATTAACAATCGATTGAAGTTAAGTTAACTATCCTTCACAAACGTTATAATCGGTTTACAATTGCAGAACTTGAAGTCATTAATCGCCTATTTTTTCTGATAATACAAAGCTAACCATTCTAACAAAAAGGGTATCATTTGTTTACATACCCACTAAGCCGAAATTTTTCCTTTACGTTACTAATAGATAGGGGTTGTATGCTAAAGACTTTATACCTAACTGTTGGAATAGTATTACATACAGTGTAGTAGGTCGACTTTACTTACAGTAAAGTTGACCGTACTGCAAATGTATTGCTTTGTACGGACTTACCACATTGGATATAAGTCGAGTGCAGTACGCTGCACTTCACTCTAGGGCACAGGCCAAGCACTTAGCCATACAAATTACAATGCAGACCGGCTAGCGGTCTACCAAACCTAGAACAATACATCCACCATCTGACTACGCAATACTAATGTTACTTCGAAAACCAATCGAATCGACAATGTTGTAACGTCTAAGACCTACTAACACTGATTAGTGCTTGCCTACCTATTAGGTTAAGCACAGATAAGCTAAGTAGAAGAAAAGGCTACTTTCCGGTTACGTTTTAAGTTATACAACCGTTAGGGTAGAGGAAAGATTTTTGCGAAGGGCTCCTACTGCTACGTCAGTTTTCACGGCAGTAAGTAGAGAAAACTTTTAGGCTACGTCGGTTTTCAAGGTAGCTTAGAGGTAGCGACGGTATCGTTATCAAAAGCACTAAGAAATCTTTATTAATCATTTTTAAAGACGTTGAAATTAACTATTAAAAGTCTTAAAGTTCGGCAAGTTGGCAAACAGTTAAGTTCGTATTACTAAGAGTGTTATTACTACAAAAACGACTAAGTCCCTACATCAAATAACCACAACAAACAATCTTCGACCTTTACCACTACCAACAACGACCTCCGATCTTACTCTTTACACCGAATTTTTGCCTATACTTTACTCTTTTTTACTCCCCACGTCACTTTAATCGTTAAGTTCGTTGCTTTTAGCGAAAACACTAATTTACACTAAAAAAGCTACGTTACCTAACCTTTCGCCAAGTCACCAAGTCACTAAGTTTCTACGTGACTTTACGCCAAAATACTAAGTCTTTACGCCTAAAACTACCAAGTCTCTCGCCCTACATGCCCTCAATAAGCCAAACCGTTAAAATAGCCTTGAGTGAAAAATACATAAAGAAAGCTAAAGCCCTAGGATTAGTTTTCCTCGATTACTACAACCAACACCTCTAAATCACGGACGTTTATAAGATATTGACTAAAGCCTATTTGACCAACTACGTTAGCCAGTATATCATCGATACGGATCTCAATAACGAATACGATTGCGGTACTCGCGTTTTTCAAGATTTACGTGAATTTTTCAGCTAATAAACATTTGATATGAGGAAGATAATCTAACGAACGGTTAAAACTAAGTTGAAAAATGAGGTTATACGCTGTAGTATTTGCATTCCTAATAAAATACCGTTAGGATTATTAAAACCCTTTTTTAAACTGGTTTAACAAAAAGACTAACCCTGAGATCCTAATCCTTGAAAATTTTAAGGAAAAGTAAAAGATGTTAATATACCTTAACGACCTTATATACGATTTAAAAGACCTTTCTTTTATCCTTAACTAAGTTAAACCTTTTTATGCGCTGGTGATAAAAAACTTATTAACCTATTCAATAGCTTAGTATTACCACATAATAGCGCGGAGTACGCCTTCAGCGGTGGTAGGGCACGTAAAGTAGAAGCCACCAACGTGGCCAAAGGTATTAACATTAGCTCTTTACACTAGTTAATTAAGTAAGATCGTCAGGCTTCCCAAAACCTTGAAATACCTATCGTCCCTTGGTAAGTTTACCGCCAATATCCTTAAAACCCTTTTCCCTTTAAATACACCTATGCGCATGAATATACCATAGGTTCTATTATAAGACTTTACCTTTTAGGCCAGGCGACTGGCAATTACCTTTAATACCGGGCTTCGAAACCTTTAAGATTTAAAACGTTAAAAATATAAACGAAGGTTAAAATAACTATCGCAACCTTTTTACAAGACCTATAAAATAATTAACATTAACTACAAATTGATAACGGGTTTCGATAATATTTGAAATAATACAAAGAATTATAATGAAAAGCCTTATAACCTTTTCGATATTAAGATAATGCCTTTTCAAAAATATCTATAAGTAGATAGAGGTCCTATATTTTGATTTTTACTTACTATTTCCCGAAATACTTATAGGTTACGTTAAAAACTACTACTTAATTTTTCTGACGAATGCCATCACGTTCTGCGAAATTTACGATAACATAAAAGGCCACTTCGAATACGACATCCACTTTAAGTAATATCATATAAACTGATCTACCACGCGGTAAACTATAATGATAGTAAAGAAAAAAAAGGAGAGGAATTACTAATGAATATTCTTAATTAAATATTTAATAAACTAATAATATGTTAGAAAGTAATAGAAAAGGCTTACTCTGTTAAAACCACACTTTGCAAACAGGTACAGTCAACTATTACGGACGTTGATAAGTTAGAATACACCTTATAACGCCTAGATGCCACCTGCAAAGGCTTCTTTAACTAGCTACGCTCCTCGCTTGCCACTGTAATAACACGTATACCAAACTCGCTTGGTATGTATTTTCAAGCTGGCAACTTCCTTAACGTGGATAAAGAAAACCTTACGGTGATTAATTACGTCGATCGTAAGTACAGGCTCCTATAATACCTAAGGTTAGGATTATTAACTTCAGCCCCGGACTGCAGGTAACACCCACGTTGACGTCAATAAGATTTAGACTAACCTGTTAACCGTAAGTACTATAGTCGTGATAATGGTAAAAGATATTAAATTTGTAGTAAAGCCGGTTACTGGTTAACTCGTTACTCCCCCGCCGAGCGTAATAACAGGAAAACAAGGTATTACGTTCAATACCTTCATGCTTTGGAATAAGATTATTTAGATTAGGTGATATTTACTAAAATTAATGAGCTAACTAATGCCGTTAACGCCCTTAAGCAGATTAAGTAACCAAAAAATACTACTTTTAATATGATAGTTTAATAATTATCCAACTATATATTTTTATACCGTTTAGGTAGTAAAGACTTTTACCTTTACTCTAATCATACCTTTAACCCTCTATATATCTTTCATCTTCACAATTGTTACGCAGATTATATGTTTTAAGGTATTATACCAGACATTGGGGCGGTAAGGTATTTAATAGGAGGCTATTAATAATATATAGTACTACAAAGGGAAAGTATTACAACTACTAATATTAATCGACATAATGTTAATAAGGTTAAAGTTAGCTTTAACCTAGGTGAATAACTATTGTTATTAGGGATAACGGTAGTTTAAATTGTTGTAAAAGCAATTCAGTTTTACATCCTTAAATCCATTACCCCCTTTTTACTTTATTTGGAAAATATAAAGACCCTCGGCGTTAACATAGATGTTAACGTAGACGAACTAGTCAAAAACGGCTAAAGGTTTTCACTCGCCTTTAAATGGGGGTACCTATAGTTTTATTTTTAAGGTCCGGAAATGAAGTTGTTAAATCTAACGAAGTCGAAAATACGTTAATTATACTGGCGTTTTGATTACCTAGTTATTAATAGATTATACAAAGTCCTAAAGTCCGCAGGACACAACGATATGGAATATTTTACCTTAAAATCCATTAAAATGATTTAACACCATTACAAAACTTATACTTAAACCCTCCAAAGATTTAAATTTACATTAAGAAACGATAAGGATTTGAACTATAAGATCTTTATTAATTTATTTTACTTAAATAATAAGCTTGTTTTATACGTTGTTGACTTCGAAACCTCTTTTTACGAAGCCAAGTTTTTAAAGTCCCTTTCGGTAAAGGATACATAAAAAACCGTTAAGGATATTATAAATCAATATGTACCTAGGTTTACCTAACGTCGTTTTTCACGATACCAGTACCAATTTTACGGCGCAAAAGTTTCAGAAAAATACTAAGATAATGGGTATTCAGTACAAATAGGTACTTGTAAAAGCTCACTAAAGTATTGGAAAAGTTAAAATAGTATACGCCCTACTTTGCCGAACGTATTACATTTTTACGCTAAAAATTAAAAGTTTTACGAATCCGAAGAAACGTTTATAAATGGCAGTAAAAGGTCGTAATAACACCGTGGGCCTAACGGTTGAGTGTCAACGCTCCTAGTATTTGGAACATACCTACGCCTAACGAATAAATTTTTGCCTTCAACAAGTATTTAGAAACGTATTACAGCTTACAGAAAATCTTTAAGGGAATTAAAAAAGGAATCGGCACGCCGTTAAGTTAATAACGCCCTTGATACCAAAAACGGGCTTATAAAAATCGACGTACTTACTTTACCATTATAAAGTAAAGTCCTCGTGTAGCAGAAGCTGGGTAAATGGAAAGGGCCGTATAAGATATTAAGTATTACAAACTTTAAAGTGGTTATTAAAATTGTTAACGGCCCTATATCTTTTCGAAATACTCAAGTTAAGCTTTATATTAAGGCTATTAACGATAAAGATCTTTAAAATAAACGATCGAGATAATATGAACCTTCTCCACCCGTAATCGACAAACTAATAAAATGCAGCCAGCACGGACGACCCTTGAAAAGGAGAAATCTTAAAAAGAAGGAATACATACCGGGCCGCATCTACAATATTACTTGGGTAAGTAGGGGAAAAAAAGATAACGAAGACTTAATAGTAAAACTTAGGATATAAGGGATTATTAAGACTTCCGAAAAACTTTTCGAGGAAAGCAATAAGGTTGTGATAGATAATTTACTAATTTGAGGTATAACATAATTTGTGGCGAAAGCTAATTTTAACCTTTGAAACTCAAGTATTACGATTTTCAAGTCGAAGATTATGTACGAAGTTAAGAGTAAAACTACGGGGAGGGCGTATAAAAAGTTACGGCTAATTGCTTAAGATACAGCGATAAAAGCAAGAACTAGATCTTTACGCAGTTACCAACGATTTAAAAAATCAATTAACGTTTGGTAGTTGCTCTAGTAGCAAGTTTATTAGCCAATACTAAAATTAAGTTTATCTTTAATAGCGGTGATATTATGTAAGCCTACATACAATTAGTAATGGATTTACAACGGATTATATTGTTAAAACTGTTACAGGAACTCCGTGTTATTTATCTACCGGAAACAGTAATATAATATATCAAACCACTATATAAATTAGCTAAGGCAAACGTCTACTGGTTTTTAACCTACTAATCGTACTTTAAGTTCCGGCAAACAATAAAATCTTTAACATACGATTCGTACTTATTAGTAACGTAAAATAGAGATTTTGGAATGGTAGGTATGTAAATTAACGATAACCTATTCGTCGGAACGACTGGCTTGATAACATTGAAATAATAAGCGATCAAAAACTTCAAGTTTTAAAATTGTAAGCCGGTAATGAAGTTAATGGAAAATAATCAACTTAGCTTTAATGGATCATTAATCTACATACTTGGTATTAATACCAGCCTAAGCTTCCGTTCAAAGGGCTAAAGAGTTATTTTTACCGTAATCGATAAAACTAATAAAGTTAGGGCTTAACGTTACTTAAAATAACGCGAATAGGGTAACTATATTGCTACTTTATACCAACCAGAGGCTTTATACAATTTATCTATTATAATACAAGCATAAATATCAAAGGATAAAGACTTAAATTGACTAAATGAAAGGTTAGAGTGGCAAATGCGAAAATTGGACCGTAAAATAAATATAATACTAATAAAACTTTTAAAGCCTAAGCTAATAATCTTTACGAATAGGTATTTTACAAATAACACTGATTTGTCTTTACAAATCAGCTTTCTAATAACCCTTATTAACTAAGATAGGTGGGAAAACCAATTTAGAATTATCGGCAACCTAATTTACTAAACCTCTATCAAATACAAAAAGATTATACGAATTATGTTGGCCTCGAAGGTTTACGGTATAATAGCGGGATTTAAAGTGAGCATGATACTATGAGAAACCATTAACCATATTACTAAATAGTTACTAATTCCTCCTATCTCGGTGGTAATTTATACCGACTTCAAACGACTTTTTGAATATCTTTTAAAGCTTGGAACCACTGGTGAAAAACGCCTAATAATCGACGTAATAACACTTCGCGAAGCCTACAAATTAAGGGAAATTAAGGAGTTCCAATAAATAGATGGCAAGGATAATCTTACAAATGTTATAACAAAGGCTATATCAAATAAAGCCCTAGAAAGGTTTATAAATAGTAATAAGTTGACTATACGTATTAATGGCTATGTGGATAAACCGCTCGGAAATCTCAGATCACATGACGGCGAACAAGGATATACTAGCAGACTAGAAGACTGCCAGGGGATTGATAAGGGCGACCTATTTAAGTAACACAGTTGAAGTTGCAAAAGGCTATGGCGAAAGAACTTTTTGTAGGAGTTGATAAACTCGGACTTCGAGGTAACGAAGCAATTAAGGTTGAATGGGGTCAATTTACATGTATTTATGTGTGGAATACACTAAGATTGACAGGGATCTAGCTAGTTAACGAAAATGCAATTCATTAGTAACCGGATAAAATTAGTTAGCCACACTGACGTAAGCGCACAAACTAAAAAGCCACCAGTGTTGGAATATTATTACATACAGTACAGTAGGTCGACTTTACTTACAGTAAAGTTGACCGTACTACAAGTATATTGCTTTGTACGGACTTACCACATTAAATGTAAGTCGAGTGCAATACGTTGCACTTCACTCTAAGGCAAGGGCCAAGCACTTGGCCATACAAATTACAGTGCAGACCGGCTAGCGGTCTACCAAACCTAGAACAATATATCCACCATCTGACTACGTAATACTACTGTTACTTCGAAGACCAATCGAATCGATAACGTTGCAACGTCTAAGGCCTACCAATACTAACTGTAATTTGAAATGAGATTGGTAGGTTAGAAATTAATAAACGTTTACTTTATCCAATCCGTACAAAAGCTTAATATTTTATATTACCGTTATTAAAATATAGGTGTGCTGTAATTCCTATAGTAATTCTAATAATACAATTCGCTGTAAATCTGTTGTTAATTATATATAGTCTTATGTTATATCTTGATTATGAAACGTAAATTTGCTTTTAATTTTAGCTAGCAAAATCGTTATTAAAGTAACCACTAAAAGTTAGTTAATCTTTTTAATTATTAGTAATTGCGTAAGGATTTAGTCTTTGCCTTTATCACCATATCCTTAAATAATTAAACATGATTTTTCGTACAGCCGTCCCGTAATTTTGCCCTTACCTCATAAATAATCTCCAACTTAAAGATCGTAACATTTTGGTCTTAAAGGTTAAAGTTGGTCTTTAATACGAATCGTACGACTCTTGGAGTTAATAGGCTATGAATCTTGACCCTGTTTTTTAAAAAAAAAGATTTGCCGAATATCTTAATAATGCTTTTCATTTGAAACTTTAGTGTCAAGTTTTCGTTATCCTTCATTTTTCCTGCTTACTTAAGCAGTATTATAGGTGCGTCTCGGTGTGTATTACTTCTTTTTAATATTTATTTTCTTCGGGGGTTTTATACGCTGGTGACATTTTATCGGATTATTAATTATAAGAGGAAAGGGTTCATATTAGCTCGTTCGATTAGCTTAAGGGTATTTATTGTTAGTAACCTTAATGTAAGGCTTAACTTAGGTGGTACGAAAAGTTATAAAACCGTTAACAGTTTTAATAACTACTTTAAAATTAGCGATACTTAAGGTTTTATATAGGCTCTCCCATTTACCCGACTCCCTCTATATGAGGAATTCACTTTATAACAGCAAAGTAAGTACTTTAATAATCATTGGGCTATTTCTAGTATTAAAGGTATAGTTTACTTGGTGGCGTACCAATTCCTTTCGTAATTCCTTTAGTACTTTTCCATAAGCTATAAATTGTTTTTAGGTACTTGTTAATGTCGAAAATTCATTTGTTAGGCGTAGATACGCTCCGAGGACTAACAGCGTTAGAACTAGGCCGTCAGGGCCTATAGTATCGCTTAAGACCTTTACCGCTATTTAAAGTCGTGCCTCCAAATTCGTAAAGCTTTTAATCTATAAAGTGAGGATATTATATACTTAACGGAGTAATACATTTGCTCTTTTAATCTTTTCAATACTTTAGTAGGCATTTATAGTCATTTGTTTCCACTTAATACTTATTATTTTAGTATCTATTTTAAACTTTACCACCTTAAAGTTAATACTGGTATAGTAAACGAAGATATGAAGTTGACCTAAGTATGTATTAATCCATAATATCCTTAACTTTTTCCTTCGTATCTTTTGCCGAAAAAAAACTTTAAAAACTTGTCACCGGAAAAAGAAGTTATGTGGTTAATGACGTAAAAAAAGGGTTTATTATCCAAGTAAAACACATTAATAAAAATTTTGCAGTTGAAGTTCTTGTCGTTTTTAGTGTAAATTTAAATCTTCAGGGGTTTGAAACATGCGTTTGATAGTGGTGGTAAAGCTTTTTAATATATTTTAAGGTAAAATATTCTACATCTTTATACCCTACGTACTTTAAGACTTTATATAGTTTGTTAACAGTTAGGTGAAGAAAACGCTGGTGTGATTGGCGTATTTCCGACTCCGTTAGGTTTAACACCATTACTTTTAGGTCCTAAAAATGAAACTATAGGTATCCTTATTTAAGAAAGAGGGAAAACTTCTAGTTATTTTTAACTAGTTCATCGGTATTAACATCAATATTAACGCCGGAGTCTTTGTATTCTCCAAGAAAAAACCTAAAAGGGTAAGGAACTTAAAGATATAAAATTTGATCGACTTAATAACAGTTTAAATTATCGTTATCACTAGTAACAATAGTTACTCGTCTGGTTCGAAGTTAATTTTGGCCTTACTAATATCGTAACGATTAATTTTACTATCTGTAGTGTTTTCTATTTATAGTACCATATATTACAAATACCCCCCTATGAAGTACTTTATTGTCCCTATATCTAGCATAATACTTTGAAATATATACTTTACATAACAATCGTGAAGGTTAAAGGTGTATAAGAAGTTAGAGGTTTTATTAGGGTAAAGGTAGAGGTTTTTACCACCTAACTAGTACAGGAAGACGTGGTTAGCTAGTTATTGGGCCGCATTGGGAACTGTATTTTCATTCCACTTAATTTGTTTAGGGCCATTGTTACCGTTAATTGGCTTGTCGTTTTTAAAGTCTGCGATTTTATTTAAATAATTATGTTTAGAAATAGTAAGGTATTAGATGTAGTATATTAACTTTTTGTTATTTTGCTTAGCTGGGGGGGGGGGGTAATAAGTTTACCAATCGTCATATATATTATAGATTTAATGTTTTTTATTAATATTACGACAATATTTTTTACGGTTAATAGGTCCGTTTAAATTTTCACGTTATTAACATTAAAGTAACTATTACCTTTAGTTTGGGGTCGATAAACCATAGCTTAAGAATTAAAGGCGTACATAGCCGTATTCACGGTCGATGTAATTAATTACTGTAAGGTTTTCTTTATTTACATTAGTTGAATTGCTGGCTTGGGGGTATAAACTAAACGAGTTTAGTATAAGCGTTATCACAGTTATAAAAAAAGAGTGTAAATGGCTAAAAAAGCTTTTAAAAGTAGCATCTGGGTATTATAAAGCGTATTCAAACTCGTTAACACCCAAAACGGTAACTTGTACTTTTCTTTGAAGTTCAGCTTCGCTAGCATATTCTTTATCCATTACTTATTAATATAATATCAACTTGTTAAGTATTTGGTTTATTATATCTATTAGTGTTTCCTCCTCTTTCTTTTTCGCTATTATCGTGGTTCACCTCGTAATAGCCTAATTTGTATGGTATTGGGCAGAGTAAATGTCTTGTTTGAAGTGGCTTTTTATGCCATCGTAAACTTTACTAAAAGTGGTTGTTCGAATTAGAAAAGTCAGGTAGTAATTTCTAACGCATTTTGTAAGGATTTCGGGAAATAATAAGTAAAAGTTAGATAGGGGAACCTCTATCCACTTACAGATATTCAAAAAAGGTATTATTTTCGTATCAAGGAGGTTATAAGTCTTTCCGTTATACTTTTATTTATTGTTTCAAATCTTCACAAAGTCTGTAAAGAGTTTATAGTTAATATTAACCATTTTAATAGATTTTGGGGGTAGGTCTCAATAGTTATCCTAATCTTTATTAGTGTTTACTAGTAGTTTAAGTCTTAAATCTTTCGAAATACGGTATTAATGGTAATTACCAGTCGCTTAAGCCGAGGGGTAAAGTTCTATAGTAAGACATATGGTCGGTTCGCATATATAGATAAACTTACCGTGGAAAAGGTTTTATGGAGTTTGGCGATTGAAGGGTTAGGGTTTAATAGAGACTTAAAGGTTTGAAGGGATTTAACGATTTTGTTTAATTCACTGGTGTAAAACATTAACGTTAATTCTTCTAGCGGTATTGGCAGCCGTTGCTTTACGCATCTTACTACCATTAAAAGCGTATTCCACATTGTTACGTAGGGGCGCCGGGCTACCAAACAGGTTAATAGGTTTTTTATAGTTAGCGCATAAGAAGGTTTAACTTAGTTAAAGGTAAAAGAGAGGTCTCCTAAAACGCGTATGGGAACAATGAGATTTTTTAATACCTTTTCCTATAGGACGCGGGTTTTAAGGGATTTTTTTGAGTTAAGCAAAATCGTAAAAGATTTTTGCTAGCTTAGTGAAGTTTTTTTCTGATATGTAAATCCCTCATAGTTAAAGTTTTTTTTTAAACTTTGACTTGATACCCTTTTAAACTCTCTTCTATATATTAATAAATTGATCTTTAAAAAAAACTTACGGTATTTATGAAGAGTACGGTTGCCGCGATTAAGGTTCTCGCTTTTATCATAGTCGATAATATAATAGCCGATGAAGTTGACCAGATGCCTTTCCGTTAAGTTTTCATCGATATTGTACCCTTAATGGTCTTTATTGTAATACTTGAAGAAAAAGGATCCAAGGGCTTTAATTACTTTTTGCCTAGCAGGGTTGGTAATATATTTAAAATAAGCTTTATCGGTAATCATTTTAAGGTTTTGGCTTACGCAAAACTTAGTAGGCAAGGGGCTTGGTAACTTAGGGCGTAGGGATTTGGTGTTTTGGCGTAAAATTGTGTGGGAACTTAGCAACTTGGCGTTAAATTATACGATGTGGTTCTTTTTGGCGCGATTTCGAATTTATTAGTATTTTCGCTTAAGGTAGCGGTTCCAAAGATTAAATTGATGTAAGGGAAGTGAAAAAATGGAGGCAGAAGTAAAGGTTTAGTGTGAAGAGTAAGATCGAAAGTCGTTTATTATAATAGGTAAAAGTTGAAAATAATTAATTATTCAACTGTGAGACTCAGTCGTCTTTGTAATAGTAACACCCGTAGTAGTACTAATTTAGCTGTTTGCTAACTTTCTGAACTTTGAGACTTCTGGTAGGTGATATTAACGTTTTTCTTTAAAAAGGATTCATAAAGATTTTTTTGTATTTTTAAGTAGCGATACCGTCGCTTACTTTCAGATTGCTGTTGTGGACTAGCGTAGCCTAAAAGTCTTTCCTGTTTTCCTGCCGTTGTGGACTGGTGTAGTACTAATAGAGGCCCTTCTTAAAAAAATTTCCTCTACCTTAGTCGCTGTTATTAACATAAATCGTAACTAGAAAGTAGCCTTTTCTTTTACTTAGCTTATTTGTGTTTACCTAATAAGCACTGCTTATTATTAGTTTGCCTTGAATATCAATAAGCCTTTGAACGTTGTAAAGTTATCGATTGGATTAGTCGAAATAACAGTAGTATTGCAGTAGTCAAGTGGTAGATGTATTGTTTCAGGTTTGGTAGACTGCTAGCCGATCTACGCAGTAATTTATATGGCTAATTGTTTGGACCGTGCCCTAGTATGAAGTGAGAGCATACTGTACTTGACTTACAGCCAATACAGTAGGTTGACACAAAACAATACACTCAACTAGCAGTTTAGTATAATCAACTTTACTGTAAGTAAAGTTAACCTACTACACTGCAATTACTACTATTCCAATAATTTTAATACTTTAAAAAGAATTAATTAATATTATTCGGAATCTATATTAACACCATCTCTTTAAATTCCCCGTTCAGAAAATTCGAATAGATATCGATTTGATCGATATCTCATTTATAGAAAGAAAGAAACGTAATGAGTATCCTCCACATATAAGACCTTACTATAGCAATAAATATTTCAATATAGTCAACACCATACCTTTATTTAAACCCTCGTATTAAGATCCTAAAATTATATTTCTTGATCTAACCTTTGAAGTCAGTGCTAACTTTGGTAACTTCTCTTACAGTCAGAACATAATGATTGCTATTCCTTTTGACGGCTTTAAAAACTTTAAGGGATAGCAAGCTTCCTATTTTACTATAAATAGCCTTCTTCCAGTACTTAACATAAGGGCCATCCAATACTTCCTTTATGGTCAGTTGTTTCTCTTACTTATTGACTGAAATTATAAACTGAGCTATATAAATATTAATAGCATTAGCTGGTAAGCTGTTTGTTATATTTTTGGCTATTTAGAGTATACTCATTTTTTTGAAGTTTTAAATAGCCGTTGCAATGTTATAAATCATGTTAACTTTGATTGTTTTAATATCGTCTTTATTTAAAACAAATTTACGACGTCCCATGATAGTTCTTTTAAAGACCATCATGCTAAAATTACTAACAATTTTCCTCATCAAGTTTTTTTTTCTGGTTTGGTAGGTAGACTTTGAAGATGTGTTAAGATTTGTAATATTAGAAAACTTCTATAAAAGTAGTATTCCACTTTCTTTTGTTAAATTAGTCTTTTGACTCTTTACTTGTTTTATAAAAAGTATGTGAACGATAATAGTAAAGCTGGAAGTAAAGGAAAACTTAACGTTAGGTTTATAACCATCTTATCCATTCACTTCATTATAAAAACCATTATAAAGCGTAGTATACTATATTCTGCTCCTGTTATAAACCGTTAAGTTAACTATAATGATATCTACTTAAAATAGGTAACTCTATACGTAATATGATACATTTTCGGTAATGGTTCAGGTTATTATCTTTCACAAAATCACTTCATTAAAACATTTAGAAATTCCGTTACCTTTAGTGGTATATGACAAAGAAAATTTAAGGGTGAAAGTGTAATTAATAAACATATTTCTAACTAAATAGTTAACAAGCTTATTAATGCTGCCGAGGATTAAATAATTTATAGTATACCTAATACGTTTGATAATTTCGGCTAACATACAACAAAGGGCTTTTAGTTCTTTACTAGGAGATATAATAGTTGTATTACAAAACCTAAAGCTATATTTGACTTCAATAGTCCTCAGGTTACGGCGTTCGCTTCTTAGGCCAATAATTATTCCTAGAAAGCTATCAAGAATTCACTAAACCCTCTTTCTTTGGGTTTCGTATTGAAAGCTTGATCGCTATCTAGTATTTTTGAAAAGCTCATAAGGAGAAAAAATAAGGTTGAAACATTCCTCTTCCTATTTTTTCTTAGGACAGTTTAATAACAAAAGTAATTTCTCTAATAATTTCAGGTTATTGTTAGTAACCCTTATATACTAAAGGGAAACATCGAAAAACTTGGTAAAAACTATAGAAACAAGGTTATCATGAAACTATTACGTAACTTATATAATGGTATAGTTATTAGTTATAGTATTAACTATCTCTTTAGTTTATATGTTAACCAAAGATAAGTTTTTGACCCTATTACCTAAACTGTACAATTTTACTAGTCTGATTAGTTTTATAATAAATTCAAAGCGAAAAAACTTTTTATGGAAAGTTAGGGTATTATAATTGTAACCTTGATTAGACTTGACTCATATTTGATTTTTTCCTTACCTTATAGGTTAAATATCACTACTGTTATAATAGTATTACATGCAGTACAGTAGGTCAACTTTATCTACAGTAAAGTTGACCGTACTGCAAGTGTATTACTTTATGCGGACTTACCGCTTTGGGTGTAAATCGAGTGCAGTACGTTTCTCTTCACTCTAGAGTACGGGCCAAGCAATTGATCATACAAATTACAGTGCAGACCGGCTAGCGGTCTACCAAACCTAGAAAAATATATCCACCACTTGACCAATGCAATACTACTGTTACTTCGACCAATAGAATAGACAACATTTCAACGCCTAAGGTCTACCAACAACTATCTCTTATACATAATGCGAGGTAATTATAGTTTTATATATCAAAATGTTAAATCCATTTTTCGTCGTTGAAATCATGGCAAAATAAGCTTGAATAATCTTTAATAGAGTTTCAAAATTAAAGTTTGTCGATTTTAAAACAATATTATAATATGTAGGAATAATGGAAATAAATGAAACTTAACGTTAAATTTTGATGATTTAACACTAAAAGTAGGGCTTATATAACGATATTACCCGCTTTTAATTCGGCTTTTAATTATTAGTTTTTGCGTACTAACGTGAGAAGTGAAGACTCTGAAATTGAAAGTGAATATTTCAAAACAAGTATATCTGTATAAGATACGGCTTATAATTGGAAAAAAATCTCCAGTACAGAGTTGTGTATAGGGTTGTATATGATGAACTGGTTAAAATGAATATATAACTGCGTCGTTTTAAGCAATAGTATTATAAAGTTATAATGCTGTAAATGGCGGGTTTTTGTTACTTTACCATTGCCGACTGCAACAGCATTCACGTTTTCTTTATTTCTAATAACTTTACTAATATTGAAAGGTTTTCCATAATTAAAATGCCGTATTTTGGATGTAATACTTAATAAGCCTACATAAAGTATCTCATGAATAAACATATAAAACAATTCTTCTTAAATTAATTAATATAATAATTATAGATCAAAGGCTTATTTTTCGGTCTTTTTTTGAATGATCAAATTTGATGTTTTTTTCCCTCCTTGAAGCCGGTTCTCGTATTGAAAGTCCGACTATAATTCATATAGTGTTAAGGAAATGGGTTTCCTTAATTCAATTCGTATAAAAACTGTCCAAACTGGAAATTCGAGATTAATACAGGTCCAAAACTGAAAGGAATACTCAATATCCTTAACCTGATGACCTTGATAGATGAAGCTTCTTCTTATGTTCTCAAACGTTACCATAAAAGAATCTGGAAGAAAATAGTGTAAGGGCGGTAGGAAGCAAAATTTCTCAAGAAGTTTTTAATAGTGAATTGTTCCAGTACCTTGGAAAATACCAATCAACTTCAGAAGGTCCTTACGCGAGTCCTTAATACCCACGATAATGATTTAAAGGGTTAAAGTGATAGAAAAAAAGTAATTATCCGGTAAACACAGATACAAGTACGCATAGTTTTAGACGTCTTTGCCAAACTATAGTAGATAGGAGTAAATAAGTGAATGTAGTCTTTTTCTGTAAGAACTGTATTTATTTTAATCTTATAGATACTCTTCAAGATATCAAAGCAGTTATTATTGATAATATATCTTTTGATTATTGTTAGCCATATGTTGATATCTGTAAAGATCAACTCTTCAAAGTCTTTCGGTAATTGTAACTTAGGCTCTGATACTTACTTTCTGACCTTATCATTAAAAAATGGGTTCTTTATTTTTTACCATCCTCCTTTATCGGTGTAATCGTGCCTATCGATCTATGTAGTTCCGGCTTCGTTAACTGAGGACTCTTAAGGAGTTCCTTAAACTCAGTTGTTAGTCTATCGTATAAATCGATTACTAACTGAAGCCTTTTTTATTCTTTATAGTCTAAGGTACTGGTAACTCTAGCCTTTACCTCCTTATCAACAAAATTATTAGCATTAAGGGCTTGAAGCTCTTGCTTAACTCTAGCCTTAGGGGTATCACAAGCTACTTTTTATTCTTTCCTCAACATATTTTCAAGGTCTAAAGTTTCTGAAACAATAGGAGTAGCCCTAGAGTGTAGGAAACAAATGAATGGGGTAACAGGAGAAGCAGAAGAACCTGTAGGTTCTGAGAGGCCGGAAGCAATAACATTCCTTTTAGGGAAATGACTATTATCACTGGTACTACCGTAAGATATCCCTGGTGGCGGAAACAAACCACATTCTGGGGATGTTGAAGGGGCATCCTCAAAGGTAACAGAAGGTCCTGAAGAAGTAGATTTTTTTAATCTTTGCTTATGTAAAGTATATTGGACTAAATTGAGTAAAACAAAATAGTAGAGCACGATAGTACGAATAATGTGTTAAAGGTACTATACAAAAAGATATTATCTAGGTTTATAGATTGAAAAATTCTAGAATTTTCGTAGAGAAATTAATATATAATTGAGTGTATCCTTATGAAGATTTAGATCAAAGGTAGAGACTCTATACTAGTTAATACTAGTATATACCAGCAAATATTAGTTCCTCTGTGCTAGTAAGTACTAACACAGGCAGTATCTTTGTATTGATCCTCCGTACTAGTTAATATTAAAACTTGTACTAGTAAATACTAGTGCCACTTAGAGATATCTACATCTATGGTGAATTACTTATCCTTTAGTATCGAGAGGTTTAGTACTTGAAGTTTGCACCAAATACTGACTGGCCCTATTAGCTATGTTATTAAGTGTGTACTGAGTGGCTGTATATGTTCTATTTCAACACTATTACAACACTGGCCTTAATTATCGTTTAAAAAAAAAAAAATTTATAATCGGCTTTTCAACGATAGGAAAGCAACTTATCACCGAAAGTTTGGTCGAATTAAAGTATAACCGTTTTCAAAGCTTCAAGAAGTTTATTATCAACGAAAAAGTTTTATGTTAGGGTTATGTCTTCTTAATATTTCCCAAAAAATATAAAGATAAGACACGTAATGACGGTTGAATTCTAATATATTCGTTGGAGTATAACCTCAAAGATGGCGGAAATAACACCTTTAAATAACTTTTATATTGGTGAAAACAATATTTTCACATGTGGTAATTGCTCGCTAGTTCTAAAAGCAATATATGTTTCGAAATAACTTAAATCACTTATTTGTATTCTGTTAAAGGTTTATTGAAAATAACATTGTATTATTAATGGAAACTTATTTAGGCGTAAAAATGATATTGTTATTTATCTAAATTAATGATTGCGTAAATTATAAAGTATATAATTCATAGGTTAGTAACGTCGGCGTACCGAGTGGTATCATTAAATCATCGAAGTAAAATGGAAATATATGGTAATTATAATCGGTGGATCAATTACTAAGTCAATATATTATAATATTTATAGCATACATTGATCGAAATATTAGTAAATTAAATTAACTTACAAAAGTAATGTATTATCAGTAGGAAGTTATTCGTAAACTATGGGTACACTACTGGGTTAAATTAATGTTTTTTTTAGTTTCTATACCCAATTATATATAAAATTCATAATTTTCCTTCGAAAAATCGATGAAGTTGTTGGTGGTAATAAGGTAAATACCCATATTAACTTTGATGTTGAAGTTTTTTGGACTTTGGATGGTGTGGATATTATTATATATCCTTATAGTTAGTATACATAGGTCAAGAGGCAATGTACTACACTGAAAGTTGCACTCCTGCAGAGTGCACAATAACGTGTCACACTGCAGGCTGCACTCTTAAAGAGTGCATAATGCGTGGCGCGGTCTAGAAAGAGTGTTTCAAAGTGTATAACAAAGATGCCTCTGCCCAGATAAGAAGTTTAAAACCTTTTATCAGTGGCGTGCACTCTATAAATTTTTCTTCTTGACCTATTTATCTCCACTATTACAATATACCAATATTTGTAATTTATACTTTATTACGTTAACGTAATAGATACTTTATATATACTCATTAGCAGTCAATTAGGTCGATTACAGATAGCTAAGGAAAGAAAAGATAAACCGAAGTTAAAAACTTATAGCTGGATACTGTAGCAGTCCCAACTTTTTATACTTTACCATTACATCTTATAAGAACTATACGGGAGTATGGAATTACGTGCCGTTAAAACCTGAAGCGTAGAAAGACTATAAGATCCGAAGAAACTTTAAAAAGGATTACTTTAGTACAATATTATTAACTAGTTGGTGTCCTATTTACTAAAAGCCCCGTTAAGTTAACCGTTAATTTGTTTTGCCGCTTAAAACGTACCTAGGCACTTTTTGAAAATCGTTCTATTACATATTAGGCCACATAATCCAAAACCACTAAATTTCGGAACCCTTCGTTAGAACCTATCCGATCTAACGATAAGGAACGGCTAAAAGTTTATAAAAAAACCTCTTGTAAAACCTAAGAGCAGTTACAGACGTAACACTCAAACCGCTCATAACCAATAGGAACGGTTATAATACGATAATCTGAATTGCTTACCAAATACAACCCAAGCCTTATATACCGGATCATACCTATACACCTCCCCTTTCTCTCCCCTTTCTCTCTCCTTTCCTATTTTCCTTATTCGCCTCCCTTCGATCACCCTATACCACGTGTTTTAAGTTTAGCACTTACGACGTTTGAGTTTTTTCAGTCGTTTAATTAGTATAACGTTAAAAAGCGCTAACGGGAACTAATTTAAAACGCTTAACTAGCTTATAGTTACGCTTTATTAACGTAATATTTAAACTTTTTTATTATGATTTACTATCACTGATCAGTGCCTACTATATAGAAAGTATAGTGTGACCCTCGTTAATGTGAAAATACATACATATACCGATGGGAAGGCTCGCAACCTGAGGTTCTCACCTTATGCAACCACCATCTTATTCAGTTCCCCGTTTCTAATTTATACTATTTAACCTTGTTTAACAGACTACCATATTCCTTATATTACACGTAAAGAAATTGAAAGACGTATCCTCCACACCTGTAGCCAATTTCCGAACCATTGCGCTATATATACTATTGAATACCTGCTGAAGGAGTCTTATATCAACTATATAGGTCCTTGTTTCCTGAAGAAACCTTTCCCTCCAACGAATGTAGATCGTATTCGTAAAGAATTTGTCTAGATGATAATGTCGAAAGATTACACTCACCGCTAGGTGTATTAAATATTAGTTTTTAACTTTATACCGGTAACATAGAAAAAAAATGACTCCTGCCTATAAATCAAAATATCAAATAATACCTTTAACAAGAAACTAGACTTTAAGCTAGCTTTCCAATTAAGACCTTAAGGTATCCTATAGTTTAGAAATCCGTAAGGGCGTAAAAACTGTAACTTTAGTTGGATCATACTATATGGCTATCTTAGTCCCCGCTCGACGCTAACTCGCATTGAGGATCTAATGGCTCTAAAAGAATGAAGGGTATAAAATATATATATCTTAGTTAAAAGCCCGTAGCGGTATGGAAGACATACTTTGCAACTCGGTGAAAAACGTATTTTACAGCTCGGTAGAAAAATCACTATCCGAACCACCTTTTTGCCATGGACCGCAAGCCTAAGAAGTGTAAAAGAATTATTAAAGGGGTACACTACTAAGCGGGTGGTGTACCGTGAAAATTCTTTTATGGATAGCCAAAGGCATCCAAAGTATAGTCCAATACCCCGTTGAGCGGGCTGGATGCCAGTGTGGGTGGCGATAGCTCAAAAATAAAGGAATAAATAAAGAAATAAATAGATAAATAGATAAATAGAGCCGTCAAGTGCGAGCGCTTATAATAAAGGTCTCTCCTTAAGACTTTAAAACGCAAAAGTAATCAAACTTGCATTGCGATACAAGTTGAAGTCTAAAGGCACCGCTAAGTGAGCGGGACGCTAGTATAGGTGGCGACGGCTCAAAGATAAAGAAATTAATAAATAAATAGAGCCGTCAAGTGCGAGCGCTTGTAATAAAGGTCTTTCTTTGAGATCTTAAAGTGCAAAAGAAACCAAACTTACATTGCAGTTGCAGTGCAAGTTCAAGTCTGAAGGGGCATGTTGGTACAAGTAGTGAGGGATGGAATCGCTAGTTGTGGGGGCTGTTCTTTGGATATACCACTGCGCGGGCAGTGCGCCGGGCTGAAGACGATCTCTATCGTTAAAAAGGGGTCGCTGAAAAAGATTCAAGTGGTGATCAAGCCGATTGGTGATGTTATGGTGGAATAGAATAAATGTGAAGTGATGGTATTGAGAGCGGCTGAACCTGAAAATTTTTCTTGGAAGTAAACACTGTTAGGGTTTACAGTGTAGGCTCCCTACCCTCCTTAACAAGGTGGTCCGTTCAACCATGCCAAGAAAGTTGATGTAAGGTCGAAGATGATTTAAACTTTATTTTTATTGGTACTAAAAGCTTTACTTTAACCGTTTTGCTTACTTTATTTGCTTTGTATTTACGTATTTGTACGTTTTTTATTAGTTTTAGACCAAACTAATTTAAACCCCGAATGCATCCGAATTCTAACTATTACGCAAAACCAATAATTTGCGCCGCTTTAGCATCACAGGTACACGTAGGAATTACCCTTCTTAACCGCTTTATCCTACAGCTATAGCCCTACTAATAACAAACTTAGAAAAAGCGAACAAATATAAAGACTACCTATTTATAAACACTTCATTTTGTACTAGTATTTTAAAGTTTTAAACCTTAACCTATAGAATAATAAAATTAAAATACTAGTGAAGGATTTAGACACTTTTATGGTAACTATATATATTATTAATATAATCTTCAACTGTTGTAATAGCGACATTGAAGGGCACGAGTTATTGGAAGATTTTATGAAGGATTTTGTATACTAGATGCTAGATATGTAACGTATAGTCGATAATACTATTTCCAAAATATTAAAAGCACAATTACGGAGTAAAGGTATTAATACAACCGGTAATAATAATAGCCGTATTACAAAATCCCTATTAATAACAGCCTAACTTATACAAATACTAAAGTGAACGAATGATAAAGTGTTAGAAGTAAAGTTTATAAAAGGATACAGGTTGAAAAAACATTAAAATCGCTTATTTAAAATGACAAATCAGGAATGATAAAAGCCTCCACAAATAGAAAAAATGGCGTTTAGCAAGAATAAACGCCCGCCACGAAGTGGAAACAGACCTAGCGGCATCGACGAAAAGGGAGGTAATACCGCAAAAAATTATCTATAATATGGGTTAAAAATGAACCCTCCCTAAAACGCAGTTTTAAATAGAGACCAAAACGAAACCACGCTCAAAATATCATTAATAACCAGTTTAACCACGATAAAACAGTCTGGATAAAGAAAACACCCCGCTTAGAAATAATAAACAACGTAAAATGTTAATACATACCTTACGAACTAATATCTACTAACCACGACTTTTACTGTAACTTTTTAACACACCGTTTCTCCACTAATAAAAACGACCCTATAAAGCTTATCAACTTCACCAGGCTTTAGAATAAGGATGAAAACTATAACGGCGAGCTATACGACGTATTAGACAATAAAATACGTGTAATATTAAATACGTATAAAAGGCTGGATATTAAACCAGCTAGCAGTCTATCAAACCTAGAACAATACATCTACTACTCGACCATTACAATACTACTGTTGCTTCAACCAATCGAATCGATAATGTTACAACGTCTAAAGCCTTACTAACAGCAGTCCATATTATTTCAACGCTATTGGGAATTTAATCGAGGATTATATATAGAGGGATTAAGCTAGAACTATCATTTAGGATAGTCGAATACTATTTATAATCTTAGATGAAGAAGAAAAAGAGGCACTTACTAAGGAGTTACTATGAGGTTAGCGATAAAGATTGGCTTGATCATATGGTTAATTACGTGGTATGGACATACTTAGTAATAGCTTGAGAGCAATATAAGAGCATGTTAATCACCAAGGCTAGATCTCTAGTAATTACTAGATCAAGCACTAGCCTATAACAATTGTTACCGATTCATTGTATTATAAAACGCACTGACATCATAAAAAAAAGTCACTAGTGTTAGAATAACAGTTAATTGCAATGGCTGCAAGTTAATTGTTAACTACTTGTTCAACAAAAAGCAAAGGGCCAAACTTTGGCCTATATAAACTAGGATGCAAATGGGCTAGCGGTTTGCCTAACTTAGATCCGCCGACCATCGCTTAAATCTAAAATACCATTTATTACTTCGACTACAATTCGAATCGATAACTCTTTGCAACGTCTAAAAGCCTATAGGTAAGGCCTACCAATACTCAAGTTATTTTGAAGCACTTGAAGCAACGTTTGCGTAGCGAATGTAATAAAAAGTAGTGTTAGTTATACAAGTGTCTTCTGACTTGTCTACTCCGTGTCCCTTTTTTTGTTTGTTTGTTTGGCTCGCCTCTAGACAAATACACTACGTACATCCATCCATCTCGGTAAAGCCCCTAGCGTTTTATACTTAACATCCTCCCTAACTTGGCCAACAGCAGGATTTAAATCCTAATTACGAAGTTCAACACATCTTATCCCCAACCTTTGCATGCTAGGATAGCTTGTCATGAAACAAGATAATGATATCTTGGGTTGGAGGAGAACGGTGTAAGTAAATGCCCTGGGGAAAGCACCCAACGCAACGCCGTCCCAGTTGTACGCCATCCAGTCTTCAATCTTTTGCGCTGCGAACAGTGACGCAGGAATCACAGGATCTTGACAACGAAGAAGGAAATACAAAACCGGTAAGTCATGGAATCAAGGCACATGTCATGAAGCTGAGGGGTATTCCTTTTATGGTGATGATTTCCAGAAGTGAGACGAGTTTACATCGGAGGCAGGCAGGAAAGGAAAAGGAAATGCAGAGGGGATTAACGCAGGTCAGACGAAACGGTTGCTGCGTGGCGAAGTCTGGATGTCGGACATATCGTCGACGTGATTGCAGAGAGCAACGAACAAGTCGAAGAAGAGCTGGCTGCCGCCGTTAAACATCTCGAGTTGCATCGTGCCGCTGCGCTTGAAGGTAGCGCGGCTGCGGATGATGAGGGCGAGGTAGTGAGCGCGCAGCTTGGAGTCGGTGTCGGGCGTGTGCGAGTAGGCGTAGCGAGCAGAGGAGAGGATGGTGCTGCACTGGATGCCGGACTCTGTATGACAACATGGTCAGTACGCGGTTTGAATACGGGGAAGGAAGCGGGTGTGAAAGATGAGAGGCAACGTACGAAGTCCCTGTTTCCGCAAGGCCACCCGCTTCAACTCCTCCAGCCCATACTTCTCGGCGGCACAGTAGATGACGGTGTCCTTCAGCAGCGGGCCCTCGGCAGCCTGGTGATACACGGTCGACTCGCTCTTGGACCCACGCACATCCTCGATCGGCTCAATATCCCACGAGTTCCGCCGCTTGCTGTGCACCAGCCGGGGGTAGTAGTCGCCCTTGTAGAGGTACTCGAGAACGGAGGAGAAGATCTCGGGCGACTCATCGGGCAGGGCGATGCGCTTACTGGCGTCGAGGGCGTTGTACTTCAGAAGATCATGGAAGTAAGGTGCACGGGTGAGGACGTCTTGGTGGGCTGCAAATATTCGCTGTTGGCGGCCGACGACGAGGGTGATGATGGGGCTGATGCCGCTGGAGTGGCGACTTGTCAGCACAGCGTGACGTTTTGGATGGGATGCATGAGAAAAGCCATGTACTCACGTGGCGTTTGATGCTGCAGAATCCGCAGTGAATGCACTTGTCGCTGTGGTGGGTCTGCGTGGCCGGGGCTCGTGGCGACGCTTGGAGACGCCGGCATCTTTGGTGCCGTTGAACGAGGAGCTCGGCTTGCTATTTTTTGAGTTCTTGAAGAAGCTTTGATTCATCGAGTTTGCTCTGAACATTAGATCAGCGAAATCGTGGCGCTGGGGTCGGATCGCAGGTTTTGTGGAGTAGTTTATATGACGGGCGGCGTGGACGTCACGTCGGTCGTGACAAGGCGCGGAGTGAAATGGGATGAAAATAAGGAAATGGAAAATTGGCGCAGGAGAGGGAGGGCAGATTTTTATGAGGAGGATGCAGACCTACCTCAGGCAGTCATCGGAAAAGACAGGAGACGAAAAAGTGTGGAGCCGAGAACGAGGCGGGTGACTTGACACGGCCAGCGGAAGGCTACCTGCTGTGTTATAGGGTGCCCTGGAAATGGTGAGAAAACGCGTGGACGTTGGGACCGACCGCGGCGGGGAAGTCGGAAGACACCTTGGGGTACAGGCCTAGGCACCGCGCTCGTTTCGCCAACACTCGTGACGTTTTAGTGGGACGCGTCGATGCTGGTTGGTCGGGGGGCTCGGCCCAGCAGTCTTTGACTCATCCGTCGCACCTGTGCAGTACATGAGTAACAGGGCTGTGAACAAGGGAGTTGCAGGCTGAAGGAACAGTTTACAGGGGCTTCAAGTGCTACTGATAAGACCACCATAAGCCCTTGCGCCCATATTAGGAACCTGCAGCATGCCACCCGGCAGTCTTCGGCCAGTATACATAGTCCTAGTATGTCTCTCCGTGTCTCGCTAGTCAACCCAACACTCTTCCACCTGAAGCCGATGGGTACTCGATCTCGATCCTCGCCCCCCGAACCTTACTGTCAAACTACTCGAGAATCGCAATCCTCTCTCCAACGTTCGTCGCCCTGTCCAGAACCTACCTGGCTTTCCAGAATCGCAGCGCACATCGGCGAGTCGAGCCAGCGGTCCGGCTTGAACGCGTAGGGGTCGCCGAACACAGCCGGGTTGTGGTGCAGCGTGTGAATCTGCAGAGACACCAGCGTGCCCGCGGGAAGGAAGTAGGACTTTTTCTTCGTCACTCCGGCCTTCTGTTGGCTTGGGAAGGACAAGTCGGCTGAGGGTGTGTACCGCCACACCCGCCTTCTGGAACCATCCTCGGCAGCCTGGTCGGGCTCGCCATGCTCAGCCGGAGCGTTTCCTTCAGGCAGGCCCGCAGGTAGGTAGGGCAGCGCTGATGGAAGTGTACTCGATTTTGAATTTCGTGATCGAGGATCAACAACGTGATTTTGGAAGTATTTCCCAAAATATACCTCGGGATTATAACGTCAACGCGTCTACTCAAACATCACGCCTACCCTCCCTTGAAGAAGGGTAATGATGCATCCTCGAGGCGCCCAGTTAGTGATCAGGGTGCCGGATTCTGTTGTCGAAAGTGCTTGACATCCGGAGTCCGGACAAATCGGTGCTGCCGGGATCGGGCCCGGAACGGCCGGGGACTTTGATCCGGGACTATGTACCTGCCAAGCATCCGGCCCCCTCTCGGTATTTTCATGCTGCACAACGCGTTTTTGTCTCGACTGCACTGCACCCTCCCTCGTACGACTACCAGCAGCATGCATGCAGTTTCCCTTGTGGATCACGACGCGGTTCAGGAGTCAGCATGTGCTTTCCCAAAACATCTGGGACCCAAAACACCAAGTCAGTTGCGCAATGGTGGGTCAGATAGGTACGTAGATGGCACGACGACCAATTCAGGTGCCAACTTCTGGACCCGCACTCTATCCACCTATTCACATAGAGGGCCAGGCGTCGTTCCCTGATATGACTGGGAGAAGTCGGGCAGGACAGCAGAGTCCAAGTCCAGCCCCAAGAAGCCCGTAGAAACAAGGGACAGCAATTCGTGATGCTCACTGGCGCCGCTGGACGAGGACCCGTGGGACCGCGCAACACAGAGCGTCGGAGAGGTCGAGCCGGGCTGGAGACCCGCTTCCATGCAGGAGTCCAGCTCCTCGAGGATGCGCTTGTCCGCCGCCTGTCTGGCCCGGCGCAACAGAAGCAGGTCCCGGCCGGGTCGCGGGTCCGCGCCGGCCGGGCGCGCGCCGACCAGGCGCCGCACGACCCGCAGCCTGCGCCCGCGGTCGTCCGCGTACGGCGGCGCCGTCGACTCGAGCGCCGCGACCAGGGGGCTCTTGCCGTGCCGTGGGATGTTCGGGTCGGCGCCCGCGGCCAGCAGGAGGCGCACGGTCCTGGCGCGCCCGGTGGCGCAGGCGGTCCACAGCGCGGTCTGCTCGTAGGCGTCCTGGGCGTCGATGTCCAGGTCGTCGCTGTATGGCAGGGCGCTCGCGGCGGTGGTGGCGGTCGCTGCCGTGGCCGACGAGGACGAGGAGCCCTTGCGGCAACGCTGCATGCCGGCCGCCGCGTCGGTGCCGGTGCTGGTCCGGCGGAGGCGGGGCTGGAGCAGCTGCTCGACTGTCTGGTGGTTCTTCGCGATGTGTAGGACGGTCTGTCGTTCCTTGTCGCGGGCCTTGATGCTGGCACCGCCCTTGAGGAACAGCGTAATCGCGGCGCTGTTGGAACTTGCTGTAGCAACGAGCAATGGCGTCTCCTGGTCGCCGTTTTGGTTTTCCAGGTGATCCGAGTTCTCGATGACCTGCCGGAGTACTGTTTCGTCACGGCACCTCGCGGCGGCAAGATGCAATGGTGAAGATGTGCCGTCTTGGCCCATGATATCGAACCGGTACCTTCCTTGGTCCAGTCTGCACACCTCCGTCTTGATGTTGGCAAACCAGCTCACAGCTTCTCTGCATTCGGCGAGCGGTCGTCCTAAAGCGTTCTGAAACTCGGTCCTGAAGCCTTGTAGTTGCGTGATCTGCACTGCCCGGTCGGTTCCTTCGCAACTTTGAACACGGGACTCGTAGACCTGCACTAGTTGCTCCCCGACCGCGAGTATCTTGTTCAGGTTCCTCGGCGTTTCGCTTTCGTGGGCTTGAAACGCCGTCCTCAAATGGTCCTCAGCCAGTCCTAGTTGACACATGTCCTTGTAGACCTTTCCCAATTTCAGGTGGAGGCTATTGCATTTTGGATCCCGTTGCGCCAACAATTGCGGGTTTATTTCCATGTCGCCGGGAGATCTGGAAATGGACATCAGTCGACCTAGTTGATCCTGCTAGAGGCCCAGAGCTTCTCTATGGGACTCCTCTGCCTCGCACTGAAGGAGAATGTCGGCCAAAGCCTCCTGCATAGCGTCGTGTTCGTCGGTCTTCACCCACGACTCTTGATCCTGCCCAGCCATTAGCATCTTGATTTCCAACGCTCGACGTTGAATGCCGACTGCGCTCTCGTGTAAATTATATTTCTGGAGCTGTTCCAGCTCTATTCTGTTCTCAGACCATTCATGATCGAGTTGCGTTTTTGTCGGTACCACAGTAGGGTGTGGGGGGAGACGGCCTTGGTCGAGGACCATGGCCGGTGTTTTAGCCTTGCGTGATGGGATGGTCGGGTCCTTCATGATGATGCTCGTGGCCATGTCGCTGGCAACATCTCTGATTTTGACATTGATTCTGAGGGTCTCGATGGCCTCGCGGTCGCCCTCGGCCGCGGTGCTGTCGCTGTCGACAGCACGGTACTGTCGTGTGTCGTTGCGAAAGCTCTCGATCTCGCGCAAGGCTGCATCCACCCGGTCGGTTTTGAATCTGGAACATGTTAGCAGTTGCACACCCTACCACGGGCTGGCGGTTACACGCACATCTGTAGTACCTGTAGAATCAACCCCAGATTCTGCACACTGCCTTGGATCCGCTTGCTCGCTTGCTCGACATCGCGGTCTTGGATCCACATTCTGATGGCGGCGTCTATCCTCCGAGTGGAAGCACCAGCCACCGGTAGCGTCTCTTGGATGGTCCGCAGAGAATGGAGGCAACTTGTTGTCACGGTTCGGATGACGTCGTGAAGTTCGGACTCGATCTTCCCCGGTTGTGATTCGATGTACTGTCTGAGGATGGAAATAGGAACCTCGAGGCTGTTGACTCTGTCGAAGATATCTTGGATCCTTATTTTCACATCCTTGACTGCTACATAGGTGTCTCGTAGCTTGGTGATCCCTTTGGACAAGAACCCGATCAACTGCAGGATGCTTGCCGTAGCCCCAATGATTTCAGCCATATCGGAGTCTCGGATTGTAACGTTCAGGAGCTTGGATCAGTCATTCAATTCTATGATCGAAGTAGTTGTCGGCCAGCATGGATTTTGATAATGAGGCATAGCAGTCGGTGTTGGAGTAGGCAGGGCGAGGGCGAGGGGGAACCTAGATGTGGTAAGCTGACCTACAAAGTCACAAAGAATGGTGTTCCTTTCACCAGCGTAATGACAGTCAGTGACACTTGGAACGAAGATGGAAGATCGGTACAGTATCAGTTCGAGAGAGGTTGCCAACCGGACACGGACAAGCCAAGGAAGTCAGATCGGGACAAGGCCAGGCAGAGCCTCCTCCTTCGACGCGGCGGAGCCCGAAGAGTTGTATTCGTGATGCTTTCGTATGGAAGAGCCATATGAAAGAGCTCATGGACCCCACCTGGGTAGACCTGGAAGATCGTGGGGGTGGGGAGATGATCAAGACCGAGCGTGTGTGTGACAGCATATGAACTATTGAAATGAGACCTCTTGTCCAAGGAAGCTCACTCGCCTGTTTTCCTCCTGGCCTGTGGACTCGAAGTTATGTCTGCGGGGGGTAGGGTGAATCAGCTATATATTGTATCGTAAACCCTTATAAAACACATCCACGTGTAAAACAACAAAACTAATAGGTTCACTGTTGGAAAAGTATTACATGCAGTGCAGTAGGTCAACTTTACTTACAGTAAAGTTGACCGTACTGCAAGTGTATTGCTTTGTGCGGTAAGTCTGCGGACTTACCGCATTGGGTGTAAGTCGAGTGCAGTACGCTGCACTTCAATCTAAGGCACAGGCCAAGCACTTGGCCATACAAATTACAGTGCAGACCGGCTAGCGGTCTGCCAAACCTAGAACAATACATCCACCATCTGACTACGCAATACTACTGTTACTTCGAAGACCAATCGAATCGACAACGTTGCAACGTCTAAGGCCTACTAACACTGATTAGTGCTTGCCTGCCTATTAGGTTAAGTACAGATAAGCTAAGTAGAAGAAGAAGCTACTTTCCGGTTACGCTCTAAGTTATACGACCGCTGGGGTAGAGGAAAGATTCTTGCGAAGGGCCTCTACTGTTGCGTCGGTTTTTACGGCAGTAAGTAGAAAAGACTTCTAGGTTACGTCGGTTTTCATGGAAGCTTAGAGGTAGCGACGGTATCGTTATCGAAAACACTAAAAAATCTTCATTAATTCTTCTTGAAGAGCGTTGAAATTGACCGCTAAAAGTCTCAAAGTATATACAGCAAGTTGGTAAACGGCTAAGTCAATACTATTATGGGTGCTACTACCGCAAGAAAAACGACTAAGTCCCTACGCTATATAATAAACAACCTTCGTCCTCTACCACTACCCTACACCAATACCGACCTCCGACTTTACTCTCCATACCAAAACTTTGCCCTACTTTACTCTTTTTACTCCTATATTATAATCCACCTCAATCGTCAAGTTTGCTACTCTAAGCGAAAACACCAAGTCGCGCCAAAAACACCACGTTGCGCGACTTTACACCAAGTCAACAAATTACTAAGTTGTTAAGTCGTTAAGTCCCCATGCGACTTTACGCTAAAACACTAAGTCTCTACGCCCAAGATCACTAAGTCTCTCACCTTACACGATCTACATAAGCCCAACCATTAAGATAGCCCCAAGTAAAAAAAACATAAAGAAAGTTAAAGCCCTTGAATTAGTTTTCCTTAACTACTACGCGTAGCAACTCTGGATTAAGGATATTAATGAGACCTTAACTAAAGCTCACCTGATCAACTACATTGGCTAGTACATTATTAACGTGGACCTTGGTAGTGAATACAGTCGCGGTGCCTGCACTTTCTAAGACTTGCGCGAGTTTTTTAGCTATTGGACTTTTAATATGTGAAAGATAATCTAATATACGGTTAAAAAAAAGTTAAAAAATGAGGTTAAATATTGTAGTATTTACATTCCTAATAAAATACCGGTGGGAATAGTAAAAACCTTTTTAAAACTGACTTAATAGGAAGACTACTTTTAGGATCTTAATCCTTAAGACCTTTAGGGAAAAAGGGAAAGCTATTAAAGTACCTAAACGCCGTTATATACGATTAAAAGGACCTTTCTTTTACCCTTAGCTAAGTTAAGCCTTTTTATGCGTTAATGATAAGGAACCTGTTAACCTATTCGGCAGTTTAATACCACTACATAATAAAGTGGAGTACGTTTTAGCAGTAATGAGGTATGCGAAACAACGGTTGCCAACGCGGCTAAAGGAATTGATATTAATACCTTATACTAGTTAATTAAATAAGATCGTTAGGCTTTCCAAAACCTTTAAGTACCTATTGTTTCCTAACAAATACACTGCTAAAACCCTTTAAAAACCTTTTTCCTTTAAATACACCTACGCGCGTAAACCTACTATGTGTCTTACTATAAAACTTTATCCCTCGGGCTAGGCGACTGGCAATTACCCTTAATACAAGGCTTTAAAACCTTTAAGATTTAAGCTGCTAGGAAATATTAATTGAGCTTGAGATAATTATCGCGACCTTTCTTTAAAGCCTATTAAGATAATTAACATAAATTACAAGATAATAACGGATTTCACCAAGATTTGAGATAATATAGAAAAGTATAACGAAAAGCCTTATAACCCCCTCGATGCTAAGATAATACCTTTTTTAAACATTTATAAGTGGATAGAGGTTTTACCTTTTGGTTTTTACTTACTATTTCCTGAAATTCTTACAGATTACACCAAAGATTACTACCTAACCTTCCTGATGAACGCTACCACGTTTTGCGAGATCTACGATGATATAAAGTGTTAATTCGAGTACAAAGTTTACCTCGCGTAATATTATATAGATTAGGCTGCTATGTGGTAAATTATAATAGTGGCAAAGAAAAAAAAAAAAGAAATTACCAATAAATATTTTCAATCAAATGTTTAATAAAATGATGATGTATTAAAAGATAATGAGAAAGGTTTACGCTAATGAATCTATACTTCGCGAATAGGTACGGGTAATAGTTACGGGTATTAGTAAATTCGAATACGCTTTATAACGCTCAAATATCACTTATAAAAACTTTTTTTAGCCAGTTGTATTCCTTGTTTATCACCGTAATAATACGTATACTAAACTTGTTTGGTATATACCCCTAAATTAACAACTTTTTTAACATAGATAAAAAAGACCTTACGGTAATTAATTATGTCGACCGTAAATATGAACGCCTATAACGCTTAAGGTTTAGCTTATCGATTACAGCCTCAGCTCCGGATTAAAGGTAATACTTACATCAACATTAATAATATATAAACGAACCTATTAACCATTAGTACTATCGTCGTAATAGTAATAAAAGATATTAAATTTATGGTAAAACTAGTTACTGGTTAACTCGCCACCTTTCTGCCAAGCGAAATAATAAAAAGGTAATGTATTATATTTAGTACTTTACCACTTTTAAATAAAAATACTTAAATTAGGTTACAAACTTCGAAAGGGATAAACCTATTAATAGCAATACCCTTAAAATAATTAAGTAATACGAAGATATTGTTTTTAATACGGTAGCCTAGTAATTAGCCGACTATATTTTTTATACTGTTTGGGTAGTAAAAACCTTCACTTTTATTTTAATTATAACCTTAATTCCCTATACGCCTTTAACTTTTGTAATCGTTATACAGACTATGCGTTTTAGGGTATTATACCAAATATAGGGGTAGTAAAGTACTTTATAGGAGGCTATTCATAATATATAACACTACGGAAGAAAATTATTATAATTACTAAGATTGATCGTTACGATGTTAATAAGGCTAAAGTTAGCTTTAACCCAAACAAGTAACTATCGTTACTAGGAATAATGGTAATTTAAATTATTGTAAAAGTAATTACATTTTACATATTTAAGTCCCCTACCTCTTTTCTATTTTTCTTAAAGTATATAAATACCTTTAGCGTTAACTTGAACATTAATGTAAATGAATTAGTTAAAAACAGCTAAAGGTTTTTACTCGCCTTTAAGTAAAGAACTTATAATTTTATTTTTAAGGTTTAAAGATGATAATATTAAACTTAACGAATATTAAGATACGTTAATTATACCGTCGTTTTAACTATTTAGCTGTTAACAAACTATATAAAGTATCAAAGTCTACAGAGTAAAATGATGTAGAATACTTTGCTCTAAAATTTATTAAAAAGTTTTGTCATTACTATTAAACACATACCTAAGCTTTTTAGAAATTAAAATTTATATTAAAACACGATAAAAACTTCAATTATTAAATCTTTATTAATATATTTTACTTGGATAATAAGCCCATTTTCTATGTCGTTAACTTTGTAACCTCTTTTTACAAAGTTAAGTTTTTAAAGTTCTTTTCGATAAAGAATACTTCAGAAACGTTAAAAATGTTATAAATGAATACGTACCTAGGTTTACTTAACGTCGTCGTCCACGATACCGGTATTAACTTTACGGTGGCGTAGTTTTACAAAAATACTAAGATAATAGGTATTCAGTACAAATAGGTACCTATAAAAGCCTACTCGAATATTGGAAAGGTTAAAAAGGTATACGTTCTACTTCACCGAACGTATAGTATCTTTACGTTATAAATTGGAAGTTTTATGGATCCGAAGATACGCCTATAAATAACAGTAAAAGGCTTAAACGATATGGTGGTATCATGACCTAGATAATAGTTAGGTCAGGAAACAGGCCAGTAGGCAGCTGAGCCACTCAGAGCCAAGTGTCCAACATATCAGGCGAGGAATACACATCTCTTATGTCAGCAACCTAGGGATAGGGTTACGCCTAAGAAGAATCAGAACATAGTCAGCATAAGCAGGAGACCGCCTATACCGCTTAGCAATATAGGCAAGTGATCCAAGACTGAAGAGCTGGATATATAAGGAACATACTCTCTAGGAATTTCATAGATTCAGTATATAGCTCTTCAGTTGTCAATTTAAGTATTCAGTCTATACACCTGAATAGCCTAACGGCCAGTGATCATTCTATAGCACGAATACACATCTTCTTGATATTGCACCTTTATTACCTCTGCTACCTTACTGCTAACATAAACCCTCTGACACCTTCCATTTACTCACAGATATTTAGTGTGATCATTACAGGTGGATCCTGACGGCCTGGTACCAACGCTATTGGTTTTTGAAGCGTACCTACACCTAACGAGTGAATCTCCGCCTTTAGCAAATACTTAAAAACGTGTTACGGCTTATAGAAAAGCTTTAAGAGAATTGCGAAGGGAATCGACACGTCAACAAGTTAATAATACCTTTAATATAAAAAACGGGCCTATAATAATCGACGTATTTACTTTGTTACTATAAAGCAAAATCCTCGTATAGCGAAAGCCAGGTAAATAGAAAAGACCGTATAAGATATTAAGTATTACAAACTTTAAAGTAGTTATTAAAATTATTAACGGCTTTATATCTTTTCGGATTACTTAGGTTAAGCCCTACATTAGAGATATTAAAGATAAAGACCTTTAAACATCATAAATAAAACAACCAAGTTAACATAGCCTTCCTTTACCCATTATTAATAAACCAATAAAACGCTGCCAGTGCGAACGACTCCCGAAAAATAAGGAAAACACTAAAGAGGAGAAATACATACCGGGCCGTATTTATAATACTATTTGGGTAAATAGAAAGGAAAATGATAACGAAAACTTAGTAGTAAAGCTTAAGGTATAAAGGATTATTAAAAATTCTGGTAAACCTTTTTAAAAAAGCGATAAGGTTGAGATTAACGGTTTATTAACCTGAAGTATAGTATAATTTATAACGAAAGTTAACTTTAACCTTTAAAACCCAAACGTTATGATTTTTAAGTCGAAGATTATTTATGAGATTAAAGGTAAAACTACGGGGTAGCTTTATAAAAAGTTACGGCTAATTGTTTAAGGATACAGCGATAAAAACAAGAACTAGATCCTTATATAGTTGTTAACGATTTAGAAAATCAGTTAACGCTTAGTAATCGCTTTAATAATAAGTTTGTTAACTAAAACTAATAGCAAGTTTGCATTTAATAGCCGTGATATTACGTAAGTTTATATATGATTAATAACGGATTTATAGCAGATTATATTATTAGAATTGTTACAGGAACTCTATACTGTTTACTTACTAAAAAAGGTAATACGGTATATTAAACTATTATATAGATTAGCTAGGGCCGGCATTTACTGATTTTTAACCTATTAGTCCTACTTTAAGTCCCAACTAACGATAAAGTTTTTAATATACGATTCGTACTTATTGGTGAAGTAAAAAAAGGATTTTGGCATAGTGGGTATTTAAATTAACAATACTCTTTTTATTGGAACGGTTGGTTTTATAATACTAAAATAGTAAGCGATCGAAGATTTTAAGTTTTGGAATTACAAACCGGTAACGATATTAATAGAAAACAATTAACTTAACTTTAATAAATCGTCAATTCGCATATTTAATATTAATAACGGTTTAAGCTTTCGCTAAAAGGATCAGGACATTATTTTTACCATAATCGACAAAATTAATAAGGCCAAGATTTAACGGTATTTGGAATGACGCATATGGGGTAGCTATATTGCCACTTGATGCCAACCGAAAGTCTTATACGACTTATTTATTGCGGTACAAGTATAGACACTAATAAATAAAGACTTTAACCGATTAAATAAAAGGTTAAAATAGTAAATACAGAATTTGGACCGCAGGATTAATATAATAGCCATCGACTTTTTAAAGGTAAAACTAATAATTTTTACGGATAGGTTTTTTATAAATAACACCGACTTCTTTTCATTAATCGGCTTTTTGATAATCTTCGTTAACGAAGATGAATGTGAAAATTAATTTAATATTATTGGTAACCTAATTTACTAAACCTCCGTTAAGTATAAGAGGATTATACGAAACGTATTAGCTTCGGAGGTTTATGGTATAACGGTGGACTTTAACGTAGGTATAACGTTATAGGAAACCCTTAACCTTATTACTAGGCAGCTAAAGATTCCCTTTATCCCGGTAGTGATTTGTATCGACTTAAAGAGTCTTTTCGAGTACCTGTCAAAGCTTGGAACTACCAACGAAAAACGCCTGATAATTGACGTAATAGCACTTCGCAAAGCCTACGAAGGGAGGGAGATTAAAGAGTTCCGATAAATCGATGGCAAAGATAATCCTACAAATGCCATAACGAAGGCCACGCTAAATAAAGTACTAAAAAGGTTTGTGAATAGTAATAAATTGACCATACGTATCGAGGACTACGTGAATAGGCCGCCCGAAAAGCCCAAATCACGTGACGGCGGACAGGGATGTGTTGGCAGACTGGAAGATTACCAGGGGATTGATGGGGACTTGTTTAAGTGGCATAGTTGAAGTTGCGAAGGGTTATGGCGAAAGAAATTTTTATGGAAGCTAATGAACTTAGACCTCGGAGCGGGGGAGTAATTGAGGTTAAATTGGGTTAATTTGCATGCAATTGGGTATAATGCAGTATAGGAGTCAACTGGAATTGACAGGGGTCTGGCTAGTCGACGAGGAGGTAATTCAGTAGTAACCGGAAACGATTGGTCAGTCACACTAGCGTACTCACACAAACTAAAAAGCCGCCAGTGTTGGAATAGTATTACATACAATGCAGTAGGTCAACTTTACTTACAGTAAAGTTGACCGTACTGCAAGTGTATTGCTTTGTGCGGTAAGTCTGCGGACTTACCGCATTGGGTGTAAGTCGAGTGTAGTACGCTGCACTTCACTCTAAGGCACAGGCCAAGCACTTGGCCATACAAATTACAGTGCAGACCGGCTAGCGGTCTGCCAAACCTAGAACAATACATCCACCATCTGACCACGCAATACTACTGTTACTTCGAAGACCAATCGAATCGACAACGTTGCAACGTCTAAGGCCTACCAACATTCACCATATAAACTCTACAGAGCTAGACAACGACTACAACGACTACAACTACTACAAAATAATTACAAGGATACGATTCCGAGGAAATAGACTTTTGAATGTGTTGATTTTTGAATTGGTTTCGTTTTGCAAATTGAAAGCTTGAATTTTGTAATAAACGGGATTTCTCTAGTCACTTAATTCAGAGATTCGTTGTTCGCATTTTCACGTTTCATATGGTGTTTCCTTTGAAAAATTATATATAAAACAAACTCAAATCGTAGAAGAACAATTTTCAATAATATTCAGAATAACATATGTTGACTGATTTCTTCGATCCAAAATATGGGACAAAACAGCTGCAAGTTTAAATGTCAACAAATGTGCCTGTTATGTAGATAGTTCCAAACCTCGAAACAAAAGTTTTAATATTCGAACTTAACATTTGATTTTACTTTTTTTTTAAAAAAAAAACGAACAAACAATAACTGCAAAACAACATAGTTCACAAGCAATACAAGTTTATTTTGTAAATCACATAAATAAGCTTCATGTAAGGTTGTCGGGCATTTTGCTGGCTTGCAAGTGGGTGTGTTTTACAAGTGCTAACGGTACAGGACCGGTATAATGATTATGTGTTCTATCTGTTCTGTACAACCCATTGACAATTGTCACTGGATGTCATCTGAGAGGGGCCGAGAGCTCGACCAAATCCCATCAAGTCTACGTCGTGTATGTGGAGGTATGACCACTGATCACCTATATTTAGCTTATCCACGCCCTCTCTCGTCATCAAATGACGCTGCCCTGGCTGGAAATCCAGGAGGCAACCGGTTTAGGTTCTCTTGGAATAAGGCTTCAAGGCAGCCAAGCTGAAGGCCACGTCTTCCTGCATTTGCAAATCGCAATTGTCCGCGGCCCTTCCAAGAGTCCTCTTGAAGCACCTTTCATGTCCTTACTTGGTTTTCCGGCTCGTAGACGGCCGTCGATGTTTCTTAACGGCTGACATGGGTCAGTCTACAGCCCTTGAAGAACTGAAAGGCATCCGTACCCGAATAAGCAAGCAGGCATTTACTCTACCGAACGTGTCTCGGGGACCTGCAGCTCAGCCTTATTAGGACCCATGAACAGCTGAGTACTCATACCTGTCCGCCCTGCTTTTCTTCCTGTGTCATTGTCCACCAGTTTCGACCACTTGCTTCCCGAAGAGCTCGACATCAACTTGAACGAACATTGCATCTTTCATATCTCAAATATCCTCCCATCTTTGCAATGGTCCAGCCAACTTCTGGTCTGTTCGGCCAGGTGCTACAACGAAATTTCAATAACCAGGCCCGTGTAGAAGGCCCTCTAGGTGAGTACTGTACCACCGGAGTAAATTTAACACGAATCTCTGGAGACCACTACAGTGTTGATTCTTCTCAGCCCACCTAAACGACAAGGAACTCCAAGAGGATGTCAAGGAATTCTCAAGCCACCTTCCTGGCGTCGGCTACGAAAAGGTGCTTCGGGCAGCCCGCGTCGCCAAAAAAAGCGTCACATACAATGAGGTCGCAAGACGTGGAGGAAGTACCAGTGCCGCCCAGACAAACCTCTTGGTTACATTGGACGAACACGAGAAGAATGGCCTTGTCTCGGAGCAGGATGACCTTCGCAGACATTTGGGGCAGATTCTACCGGTCGTTTTGACCGTCGGATGCGCCGCCTTTCTGCAGGGCCATGTTCAAGCATCAATCAACTGCGCAAGCTTGTTCGCCAAGTCATTCTTCCATCCCTCGGATGCTGAATGGCTCTGGGAGTGGAAGCTCGGCGCGGTGAATGCCATGCCGTTCATCACAACCGCCGCCATTGGCGCTCCGTCTGCCCTCTTGCTCAACTACTGGATGGGCCGGCGCGGTGCAATCACCATAAGGTATGGGTATCAAAGCCGTCAGTGCCCCTATATTGGCAAGTGAAATCGCGTTTGAGAAGTGGAGGGGCTCGTCTGCCTTGATGTGGCAGTTATGGTAATGTCTCCTCTCATGACAAGTCTCCACCGTACGCGCACATGCAGCTGAAAACTGATATAGGGTTGCGTTCGGTATCGCGATCGGCTCCGTGTTCAACTTGGCAATTTCAAAGTGGAACAATGCGCTTGATGCCACAACATTGCCAGAACACCGAAAGCAGGCCATGCAGCAAATGCTAGGAGCACCGTTCGTTCCGGCCGTGATACTGCTGATTGCTCTCTGCTGGTGCATGGAGAGTCCTCGGTAGTACATGCAACCAGGAACGCCGCATCGTAATCCCATGCGTGCGTATGAGATCTTGCTCAGAGCCAGGCAGACGCAGGTAAGGGATCACTCATGCTTTGGTGGTGCGGCACCCACAAGACACGCTGGATGCTGACGCATCGCAGCTCCAAGCCCTCCGAGACTTGTACCTCCTTCACAAGTCCACAGAACTGGATGCCTACCACGTAAGAGAGACTGGGAACGGCATCGACATGCCTGAGATATCCGTCGCAGGAAGTCCAAGGCAGGTCGAGGGTGCGTCCCATATCGCCACAGGGCCTGAGCTGCCTCTCGCAATCGACGGCCTCACATATGCAAACATGCTGAAGTCTGGTCTTTTGCACTCGCTTCGCCAGTACCGTGATCTCCTCACCAAGCGAAAGCTGAAGAATGCTATGCTGAGTACCTGTGTGGTGGCTCTGGCACAGCAGCTATGTGGCAGTGAGCAACTCCAAGTAACTCCAACAGGCTTCTGGCAGTCTCTCCAGAACTCTGCTAATCTCTGAACTGTAGTCAACGTCTTTGCCTTTTATTCCAGTCAGGTTTAAAATCCATGCCGGGTGACTTGGCAGCTCTGCTGGGTGTCATCCCTAGGTAGCAGTGTACTAATGCGAGGCCCTAGACACTTTCTTCGCCAGCAACGGAAGTAATTATCGCCAGGCAATGGGCTATAGCGCCGGGTTTGGTGAGCTTCCCAAGTCCACGAGTCCTTAGATGCTAAGCAGCGCATATTCAACAACGTCTCATGGAAAAGCATACAGGCGCCGTGAACTTCGTCTTTGGGCTGCTGGCCATGCGGCGGATAGACACCTGGGGTCGGCGCAAGTTGATGCTCACCACCCTGCCGATGATGAGCATCTTGCTGGCCGCTGCCGCGTTGACTTTCATCCACGACTACTGGAAGTCCCATATCCCGGTGCTCGTCATATTGGTCTATGGTAGGTACCTCGACAAGTCACAACACATTGGAACCAGCTACGGCTCCATGCTGCTGACTCTCCCCTTTCTCGAGCCGCAGTCTTGGCAGTGTATTCTCCGAGCTTGGGTCCCATCCCATTCACACTGGCGTCTGAGAGCTTTCCCCTCGCCCAGCGGGATGCTGTGAGTTGCTCTACTTATTATTATTCTGTCTTGTGCAATCTCCTCTTGATCTTGGCTGGCTGCGCTTGACGGCGTTGGAGGCTCGGAGATGAACATGCAAGCTGATGTCCCCCCCAGGGCTGCTCCGTCGCCATTGCGGTCAACCTGTTCTTCGCCGGCATCCTGACCCTGTGTTATCCCGCCCTCGACCATGCGACCAGGAGCTGGGGCGGCCTCGCCCTCTTTTCCGGACTGAACCTCGTGGCATTTGTGCTGGTGCTCCTCCTTGTCGAGGAGACCAAAGGCTTCGAGTTGGAGGAGCTCAGCGTGGTGTTTGCCGTGCCGAAGCGTGACTTTGTTCTCTTCCAGCTGCGGCATATCCACTATCTGTGGCGCAGGCTTGCTCTTGGAAGGAAGGATAAGGAGCCTAAGCTTTACACCAAGGCGTCTCCTGAATATCCGAATGATGGGGAAGGGGATGACTCTGATGTGTCCGAGCTGTAAAAAGTATGGCTTGCGTTAAGCGGGTTAGTTTGAGACGGCTGTCACGAGAAGGAAGATATTGGTAGAGAACGAGCAGTCTACCCCATCTCATGCAACAGTCGGATGTAGGGTGGTGGGCGAATGTTATATGTTTGCAAACAAACGTCTAAGCGTTTTGCTTAACCCCCGGGATTTACATTGGTACGGCGCATGTCATGGGCCTGACCCCTGCCAATTGGCCCACTGATGATATGACGTAGTAGTGCACCTCCTTCCTCCTTGCCCCTTCCCCCTTCCTCCTTCCTCCTCTATCGTAGCTCTCTTCAGTCTCACGTCTTGTCTCCCTCCTGTCGGAAGAACCTTGTACGTACCTCCATTGCAAATGTCGTGTCTATAGTAGCATGACCCTGTGTCTTCGGTTTGTCAGAGAGGCCTCGACAGCACGCTTGACCACAGGCTCCCCTCACCATGCCCGGGCGAGCCTCCTCTGGACTTCATCTAGGCCCAGGACCTCCCACGGCTTTCTTCATCTGGGCTCTTGTAGCCACAGACATCTCCACGCCTTGGACTTCCTCCTTCCACCTGCGATCTTCACTGGTCTGCTCCTTGCGCTGTACACCTGGAAAAGCTTTGCCATGATTGCTTTGCAGAACAAGATCATCTACAATCCGTATATGCCACCATCCGCCCGCTTCGAGTAGGTACCTGTTGTTACTTCCGTGTTGCCGGCCCCTTCTCTCACACTACCGGCTTATACATGTGTTTATCCTCGACTTTTCCCCGAAGCTGACACGGCTTTACAGCAAGATATCGGATTATCAGCATCGCCATCACGGAATCGAATGGACGGAGCTTCATACGAGGTCCATCGACGGCACAGACCTGGCCTTGGCTGTTGCCACTGTCTCTGCAGAAGCAAGTCCTTCAAGCCAGCGTTACACCCCTCAGAGCCATGTCTACATCCTATTTCTTCAAGGTCTGTCTTGCTACCCACCCACCTTCACAGCCTCACGCTTGCTGATGGTCGGCAACAGGGAACGCTTCATCATTGCCCCCGAGACTGCAAGACCACTCATGGATCTTGAGAGAGGTCCGAAACAGCTTTCCCAAGAAGCACCCCGGGTATGGGAAGGTCCGCTTCACTCAGGTTGGCCTGAGCTATCGTGGCTACTGGACATCCGAAGGCAGTCCTTCGGAGATTGGCATCAACTACGATGCGGTGGCGGCTGTCAAATGGATATCGCAGCTACACGCCAATACCTACCAAACAGATGAGCATGGCGTCTACAAGACGAAGCCCATTTTCTTCATCTGGGGCCAGAGCATTGGGTCAGGCTTCGCCACCAACCTTGCTGCAGCAGGAGTAATCCCGGTTCATCTCGAACCTGCGGCCCTGGTACTTGAGACTCCGTTCCTGTCCGTCAAAGAGCTACTCAAGGAGCTGTACCCTCAGAAGTGGCTACCCTACAAATACCTCCATCCGTTCCTCCGAAACTTCCTCGACAGCCACCGCAATCTCAGCACGATTGCTACAGCCCGAAGGGAGAAAAGCGTCCCTCCGCCCAATGTCCTCATCGTCCAAGCTGGGAAAGACGAGATCGTGCCTAAACACCACACGGAAGAGCTCGAAAGGCGATGTGTCGAAGTCGGCATCCCGTTCGAGACGGCCCTCGTTGCCCAGGCACACCACAACGGTGCTTCTGCATATGGAAGGGGTCTAATTGCCAACTTCATCGTGGAGCAGACTGCCCATGCTATGGACAGCAAGTCGAGCCAAGAGGCGACTTAGATCAAGGGTGGAGGGCGCATGAGCCATCGTGCTGGCAGCTGCCTCGCTTTCGCTTCCTAGATCAGTCAAGGAGTGCTTACTCGCTCGCCCACGTCTCTTGTCCTTTCAGGGCAAATCCCGAGACCCAGGAAGTCCACATCGTCTGTTCCTGAATCCGCCCCAGCTTCGTATCAGGTCTTTAGTACTTTATTTCTCCCCCATAAATTTCATCGTCTTCATGAATTCCACCTGGGCTCGCTCAACCACCCGTATCCACTAGTCCGACCCTAGTTCTCGGCATGAGGGTGTGGCACATGGGCCTCATTCTGCGAGACGAGTTGCGAGACGAGCCCTTACGCCGCTACCACACTGCGCAACTCCTTCTGTCTCTGAAATTCTTCCATCCGAGGAGTCACGGCTTTGTGTCTATCTTTCAATATTCCCGTCCTCGACAAACCCGAGGATGTATGCCGGCTGGTGCTGGATGATCAACACTCCTGACGCTGCTACAGACAAGTCGGGATGCAGCTGCGTCGCCTGAATTTATCTTCGCTAGCAGGCACCCGTTACGCTGTGGGCTCACCATAGCGGCCCCAAGTAGAAATGAACCCAGCAGCCAGGCGGCCACGGCCCACGGGCATGGTTTGAGGCGGCGATCCTCCGGCCTTATGCAGGAGCCCAGGTGCCCGAGAGTATGGGCTAGCGAGAGGCATCACAAGGCATAGAGTTTCACACACGTCACTTGGTTGAATAGAGACAAAGAATTGGAGG
>JASMMZ010000002.1:11126106-11144988 GCA_038502455.1 Anisogramma anomala | reverse complement strand
TGATAAACCGGCCGAATAAGAATGCTTGTCCGCGGACGTTAAGACTGCAAACCCCGATCTTGTTCTTTGGTCTCCCAAGCTTCTATCTGACGTCCATCCCCGACCTGTTTTTGGTCTTAGCGAGTTTTCCAGCTCCCCCAAAACAAACACTTCAGCCCAAACTCCTCATATACGTCCGTCCCATACTCAACATCCCATCATCTCATGAATGAAAAACCCAAAAAAACGCATCCAAAACCTCCAGTAAACAAGCATCCCAGTGCCATAACCAATTTCCAACCATCCCATACATGAAAAACGAACTCGCATCCCAAACTCCGTCGTGTACGTCCCATCCCACGGTCTATCATTCCACGAACAATCCTCCATTCTCCCTTCGGGTACCTTCCGCCCATGTGTTTACTCGTAGTCGTTGCGGGTGCGCAACGTCTTGATAGTGTTGTTGGCCAGAGCAAGCTGACGCTTCAGCTCGTCGATCTGCATTTGAGCCCGTGACTGCTGCTCCTCCTAGGTGCAGTTCACAAGGGAGTCCACCATGTCCTTGTATGTCTGGAGCAGTCTCTCGAGGCCCACGTTCTCAAACCGGAGGCGTTTGTTTTCGCCAATGATGTCGTCGTCCGTGAGGATGGACGAGGGAGGCTCGGGACGGCTGGGCCTAGCCAGTGTGGCTGGATCAATAGATCGCGAGGCCACGGAAGAGGAGAAGGAAGAGGACGAAGAGGATGAAGAGGATCCAGCCTGCTCAGAGGTGGAGTATCCCCGTAGCAAACGTTGGTATGTGTCCTCTGAGGATGTGGATGAGTCGGCATGAGCATGGAAACGCTGACGCAGTTTCTCGCGCTCATTGGCCTTGAGAACTGCGGGCATGGTGGGCTGGACATGCAAGGGTGGCGAAATGTCGAACTTCGAAGGCATGTCTGCCTGGCCAAGAGCGATGTGCACTTGGCGACAGATGGGAGATGGAGAAGGTGTAGTCACATCTCTGACAGGACGGATAGCATGCTGTTTGTGCGCCGCCTGGTTGCAAGGAAGAACGACTGGGGACACGTCGAACTCCGAAGGCATATCTGCCTGGCCGCGAGTGTCGCGGGCTCGGCGACGGATGGGAGACGGAGAGGGTGGTGTCACGTCTCTGAAAGGACGGGTTGTACAATTGTTGTGCACCGCCTGGTTGCGAGTAGGAGCGTCCCGAGTGGTGATATTGCCGACTGGGAGCTTGCTGCGGTAAATGGTACGGATGGGCTGGGCGTGATTACGCTCAGGCTCCTCCGGAGACAGCTCTTGCTGCTTCAGGTAGCAGTTGAGTGCTAGGTCCATATGATCACGCTGAGCCTGAGTGAAGGCTTGGTGTTTGCTGGAGCCGTTCTTGAAGAGGGAGGGTTCTGCCTCTTCGGGGCTTGTGAGACCAGATTGTGTCAAATAGTCGATGGAGTCACTCTGCTAGGTGACGTCCTCGACTGCAGTTGCAAGGTGTGGATTGAGTATGTTGGTGGCAAAGAGGATTGCCGGAGCGCGTGTCGGAACCGGCCAGGGTTGGACAGCGGGCGCACGGGTGACAGCGTCCTGGGGAGACAGGCTGGACTGCTCAGCGGCGACGTGGTGGATGATGGACTGATTGGTCATGTCCTCGTTGGTGTGGTGGATGATGATAGACTCATTGGTCATGTCGTCATACCAGTCGGCATGCTGAGCAGCGGGTGGGTCAGGCTGATACATAGATGCCACAACGGAGTCTTTGTCGATCTCCTGCAGCCAGACAGCGATGTCGCCTTGAGCCTCAGCCTTGTTCTTGGGGTTCTAGTGAGACAGGTCAGCATATGGGCACACCGAAAGACCGAGATATGCAGCAAGAGGGGGTGTGACTTTGTCATGTCTGACACTCACGTTTGGGTAGAAGTGGTTGTAGCGACAGCCATTCTCTCTGAAGGAGTTGATGGAGCTGGCAGAAGCTGCCGAAGCAGTGTGGCATCGTGGGTCTCGGCGTTGAATTTTGGCGAGGACCTTGCCCAGAAGGTATTCTGAGATGTTGGTGGGATGCATTGTGAATGGGTTTGAAGTGATTCAAGTCGAAAAGCAGCGAGAAAGTGCAAGCACAATGTGTGACAAGAAGAAGACCAAGCAAAATGATGAAAGTGTAGGAATGCGGATGTGTGCCTTCCAACGTATGTGTCGGGAAGAAAGAAGAGGAGAAAGGACAGGCAGCACACCATGGTGACTCATCTTGCTGACTGCACGTGCGTGTACGGCGTGTACGGCGTGTACGGCGTGTACGTCTGCGTTCACGTCCGCACACACAGCTCGAGGATCGCCGCCTGCCCTTCCACATTTAGCGAAGATCAACACCACGCTCAGGTCCCCTCAAGGACGCGAGCTCCACATAACCTGTCTTTCACTCCCTGCAAGCCAGCAAATGCCAGGGATCCGATTCCCATCTCAAGATCAGCATGGCAAGAGTGTAGAGAAATGCCAGGCATCCGATTGTGGCGGTTCCAACTCCCGTCCAGCGGGAGCATAGTCCGTCTCTTTCTCAGAGCCGTTGATTGTGTGGAGGATGGGCGGAGGAAAGACACGGTTGGCTGTAGGTGACAGGTGGTCGGTGGGCCGCTGGAGGTCGGCACCGAGTTTCTCGAAGCATGCTTGCGTGATATCGTCTAAACCGGACATTAGTTGAAGGGGTTTGTAATTCGAGAAGGGTCGAGAATACCGTCTGTACTTGAAGGACCTCGAGACTGATGGGGATGCTTGAGATGAACAGAGCAAGTACTCAAGCTGGCTGGGTTGGAGTAGCCTGAGAGTCGTAAATTCACGTGATCCCATCAACGCTCCTTCTGCTCAAGGCCTCCAGCCACAACCGTGCACACCGTGCATACACACGAATCGCTCCCACGGCGAACTTCGAGGCCTCAAAACGCTCATGACTCGAAGACGCCGACTCTGCGATTTACAATCTCGAGCACAACGAAAGGGAGTCGATCGCAACCATGCCAGCGACGTCCTATGGTGCTGGAACAAGGACAGGGGTTAGATGCTGCGCTACTATCGGTGCGTAACATCAACGAAACAACGTGTTGCATACCATGCTGCAGTGATGAGCCGCACAACGAGATTCGTTCTTGTCTGCTCGTCCGAGATGTAACTCCACCCTCTCCGCTGCCGGTTTGTCGTCTAGCGCGCGTCTGTGTGGAAGGGCTTTGGGGGGGATGGGTACTTGTCAGAACATCATCAACACTATAACGCGCCCATGCTTGGATTTCATCATGCTTTCCCATTGCAATTCGCTGAAGAATGCGTTCCGCCCATATGCATGAAATTCGTAGTGTACATCTCCATCTCCGCCTTGTGGATGCCACTGGTCTGCCCAGATCCGGTGCCAGTTCCTGAACGCCTCACCCATCATGCACAACCTGTGGATATACGAAGATCTCCAACTGGTGTCGATATGCATGGAGGCCACCCACTAGGGGGAAAGCTTATGCAGCTGTCGCCAGTGCATACGGCGAATTTCTTGCCTCTCACGGACATCTGCATCTTGTGAGAGCACCTCTACTCCACCGCCTTGGTCCATGAATCACCGCTCTCCTGTCAGCCGACGGCCCTGCACCTCACCGAGGGCCTTCATTCCACTAAAAACCGAGGTCGCGCCCAAAACGGCCACAGGAAGGAGGATGTGGCCTAGTGACAGGCCGCGGTGGTAAAGGAAGTAAATGAACTCGATGCCGACGATCGAGCCGAAGAAGACGCTGTGGGACGTGGGGGCGGTGCCCAGTGCCTTGGGCAGGTGGGAGAAGTTGGCGCCGAGCCGGATGAACCACTGCAGCACACTGTGTCAGAAAGATGTGCGGCACTGTACAGTAGTAGAGAGCGGATCAAGGCTGGGAACATACCAGGTACGCGACAGCAGGCACGGTGAGCAACACGAGTCCGACGAAGAACAGCGGGAACACGGTGCTAGGGTAGTGGGCCTGCTCTCGGAAGATGTGGTGGATCTGGGGCTGCTTGCCATAGCGGACGGGCGCGGGCGCGGGCGGGAACTGCTTGTTGGCCTCAGGCTTGAGTTCGATGTCGAAGGCGTCGGCGATGAGGCCCTGGGAGGAGCCGAAGGAACCGATGACAACGGTCGCGTGGAGGGGTTTGGTGGAGGCGAAGAAGGGGATGGGAATGTCCTTCTGGGTCTATGGTGGTGCTTTCTGTTAGAATTGACTTGCTGGCAAGACGGCGCACAGCCGCGCCGTGCTGTCACCGTTGCTGTCGTGTAGGTGTGTGTGTGGGAGGGGGGGGCATGGCACGAACGATTTGCACCTTGCCCTTGCCTGTTTCCCTCACACTCAAAGGGAAAGGCGCCTCGAGACCGGTGTCCTGGTCCTTCAGCAGGACAAAAGCCTGGTGGGGCCGCTTGGCCTTGCCGTTGTCCTTCGCGGTCAGGAATACAGTGACAGTATCTCGTGTACCGAGGGAGACTGGGATGGTGAGGGGGTTGGAAGGTCCGAAGCTGGTAACAATTGGTTAGCGGAAGCCCAATCGGGATGATTGTTTGCTTGGTGGCAGCACTCACGTCTTCTTGTCGCTCTCACCATCCTTCTTGTTGGAAATGGACACTGCACCATCACTGAAGCTCCATGACGAGGCAGCTTGGACAGCACCAGCTGCCAGGACAAGGAGAGAAGAAACACTAGTAACACGCATGTTTCCGATGGGAACGGGAAATCGTAAATTGTCGGGGTCAGAGAAAGATTGGCGACCAGTTTGCACAATGTCAATATTTGAGGTTGTCCAGAAAAAGCTACAAGCTGTTCCAGAGTACGTGGAAGGTGTTGCGGAAGGCGTTGCGGCAGGGGCCGTTGAGTGCAAGGATAATGCCTCATCCATGATCCCTGTTCTGACTACATCAACATATATCATACATCATACTTTGTACATACATTGTACGTGTAGTGTACTCCATACAGTACATATTCGCTCAAAAAAGGCAACACGTCCAATCTAGGCCAATGTTCATCCAATGCCTTGCTCACCCCACCCCTACAATACTGCAACTTCGAGCATCAACATATCACGAAGCCTGCATTGCTGATGGCAGGAAGCCCTATCAACATCGTTCTAAGCCCTGCCTCGCACACGGGCGCGACACAGTCTTCGATCTCCTTTCATAAAATCGTGGCCAGTCCAGCCCACCATCCGCTTGTCACCGATGGCCCAAAGATCGAGTCCTGGGTCACCCATAATCGACAGCAACTCGAACAGAAAACGAGTTGCAGCCAGGGAAATTAGTCCACCGCCTATCAAGCGCTCTCGTGTGGCCAAGTCCTCGAGCTCGCCACCATCAGAACCCAGCTTGGCTTTCCCGAACGGCGCGCTTCGCATCACGCGTACTCCAGGCAGACAGACTCAGAAGAATTGCATCAACCTTGGCGATCTCATACACAAGGAACATCTTGTCTCGGCTTGCATCTACGCCTTCTACATTGCACGCGATGAGTTGTTCAGACATCTACCGCTGTCAGCATCTTCCAATAAAGTACCAGTAAGCGAATTGTTTTTCCTGATAGTAAGGGGGCTCATGCCCAATGCTTGTTCAACTGCACACATTCAAGTGCCGGTATCTCAAGTGCCGGTATCTGTCTGCTAAAGCCGTGGTCAATGGGGGGAGGGGGTGGGGGGCTCATATGCACAGGAGCTGCGCCAAGGTCAGCTTAATATCCCTGAGATCATATCATATCAAAGATGAACTGCAACTGATCCAACATCCACATGCTAATATCATACAGATTTACATCGGTCGAGACTCCAATCCAAATATGGACGAGGTAGTGAGCCAAGCTGCTGCCAAAGCAGGTATCACTATCGGCGAGAAGCTGACCAAGAAGCAATTGGAGAGTCTTGCCCCTACACTGCGGAAGATCTGTCACGATAGGTATGGCAAGAATTGCCACGCTTTCTATGCTTGGGCATCGGGGAGTTGTCATTCGAAGATTATCGTCCTTGTATATCCGACCTTCCTCAGGGTCGTCATTACGTCCTGCAACATGATGGACGTTGACACAGAGCTCAATGACAACCACTGGTACATCCACGACCTCCCAGAAATCCCTGCCCACAAAAGCCCAACGTCCAACTTCGAAGCCGGACTGTTAGCACACTTGCAGGCTCTTGGAACACCAAATGAATTCCTGGGCTCTATTCGTGGCAAGTATGACTATTCAAGTGTCAAAGTGAAGTTAGTCACTTCGATCCCTGGAGTGCACAATGGTGAAAAGGCAGAGGACCATGGCCTCTTGCGCCTCAGGCGCGTCGTGAAAGACCTCGATCTTGATCTGACACGGGCCAAGAGCAAGAAGGAGCTGCGTCTCGAGGTCTGCGCCGCCAGTATTGGCAACCTCAACACCAAGTGGCTGAATGGGTTCTTCGACTGCGTCATGGGCAGGAACTTTGTCGGAATCCCCGAGGTAGATTGCGACGTGCCGGAAGCGCTTAAAATCTTCTATCCAACCACCGACGACGTCCGAGATGCGAATGGAGAGCCGCAGCCTGGCTCTGTAAATATCGGGTGCCACACGCGGCCATGGACCTCAGCACCAACGCCCGTGCGGAATCTCTTCCACCACTACCACTCCAAAGACGCCGGGCGCATCTTCCACCAGAAGCTCATCGTGGCGTACAACCCTGTCAAGGCCTCCGCGCTGCCACATTACGTCTACGTGGGATCCGCCAACCTGTCCCAGTCAGCCTGGGGCACGCTGGAGCAGGACAAGAAGGGCAACGAAGCAACGTGCGGCTTGAAGCTGACCAAGAGCAGTAACTACGAGTGTGGAATAGTGGTCGCGGGGGACCTGCTGGAGGCTCTCCTCGAGCCTGGGACGAAGAGCTGGCAAGATGGCATCGTGCCTTATGTGCAGACGGCGCAAAAGTACGACCTGAGTCGTGACAAGCCTTGGAATGACCCTCTGTGGGTCAAGGGTTTCAAAGACGACTGGAAGCAGCGTGGTAAGCCTTGTAGGTTCATGCAGCTGTAGCAGTCCTTTGCTCGGCATTTCTTGTCACCGGAAGGGTGGACTTCGTTATTTTACCTGCCAGAAAAATCACTCAAGCCGTATATGGTTCGTCAATGCTGCGTATCAAGGTAAGCACATCGCAGGGGTGAACCACACTTACTGTACATATTTGTGGTGTTATGTTCATGCCACCGTGTGCCAGTCTACTTCGTTGGACCTTGCCTAATTTTACAGATTCGGCACGGTGAAGAGTAGCGAAATCCCAATTCACCTTGCCATTGACCCGCACATCAAGCAGATGCCCATGCTGGAGCCGTAAGTGCCGAACCTGTTATTATAGAGGCGTGTCACCTCCGCGCGAAGCACCTGCTGCCTTCAGGGGCTCGGCTGATGGGGCGCACGTAAGCTTCACGAGCAGCTGGACGAAGCTGAGCCTGCTACTTCGGTCAGGGGCTCCATTGTGGGGAAGGGAGATGAGGCTGATAGTGGGGATAAGGAGGGCCACAGGTTCCGAGTTCCAGGTTCCTGTTTTTTGATGCTGTGGTAACATGCCTCGGCGATGACGATGTCTTCCAAGGTCCAGACTCATGATCAGGAGACTTTCCAGATCAAGGCCAACCTCAGGCAATCTGCAAGGCTGTGCAAGTGGCGGACAGAGCAGTAGTATTCGCTAGTGGCGGATGACTGTTAATAAGTATGGATCATAACGATCCTTTCCAAGGGTTAGGGTAGGGTTGTTACTTTGCACTTTCATGCAGATCGCGACTCAAGGCAGCGTGTGTCATGTTTTGGCGGCACCGGCCAGTACACTGCTCCATCGTCATTCACCATGGAAGCCCGACGAAACCTTGAGCCGAACTCGAGCCGACCTCGAGTCGACCCACCTGTGCAATAGCACTGTCCGACTGCCCGTCCGAGCACGCAACATGGCCCGCCTGCCGTCCCTGTCGTTCCTCCTTCTCGCCGTGCTGCTGAGCCCCGTCTTGGCGTACACGGAGCTCAGCGACGACCAGCTCCGGCGCGTCCCCTCCCCCGGCGCCGACTTCGATATACACAATGCCGCAGGCCTCCTTGCGCCCATCCTGATCCCGCGTGTCCCTGATACGCCCGGCTCCGAAACAGCCCAGCAGCACTTTGTGAACTTCTTCGCGACCCACCTGCCCCTCTGGACCATTTCCTTCCACAACTCCACTGCCACCACGCCCGCCACGGGCTCCAAGCTCGTCAACTTCCGCAACCTGATCCTCCGCCGTGACCCCCCCGGCTCCGTGGACGGTGACGTCGCGCGCCTGACACTCGCCGCCCACTACGACACCCTCTACCGCCCGGAGGGCTTCATCGGCGCCATGGATAGCGCCGCCTCCTGCGCCATGCTCCTCCACGTCGCGAGGAGCGTGGACGAAGCCCTGACAAAGCTGTGGACCGACGCCGACGACGGGCTGGACGAGGCCCAAGGCCTGCAGATACTGCTGTTCGACGGCGAGGAGGCCTGGGTCCGCTGGGAGGGCGACGACAACACGTACGGGTCGCGCGCCCTCGCCGCGCACTGGGCGTCCGCGGCCCACCCGCCCGCGGCGGCCTTCCAGCACCCGATCGCCAGCATCAGCCTGTTCGTGCTGCTGGACCTGCTCGGCGCGCCGGACCCGCGCGTGCCCTCGTGGTTCCAGGAGACGCACTGGGCATACAAGCAGCTGGCGGCCATCGAGGCGCGCATGCGCGGCTTGGGGCTGCTGGAGACGAAGCCCGAGAAGCCGTGGTTGCCGGACTCGGACCGGTCTAGCTTCCACGCCGGCTATGTCTCGGACGACCATGTGCCGTTCATGGCGCGGGGCGCCGAGATCTTGCACCTGATCCCGGCGCCGTTCCCGTGGTTCTGGCATAGGATGGAGGACGATGCGGAGCATCTCGATGATCCTACCATGCAGGATTGGGCGAAGCTCATCACGGCCTTTGTGACTGAGTGGATGGACATCGGGGCGCATATGCCTGCCTTGGAGCAGAAAGCTGCTGCAGATCCCTACGAAAAGACGGAGCTTTAGTCGAGATCGTCTTGACACTGCAATAGAGAACACAGACTGCCAGGCGACCAATTTTCACTCGCCTTCCTGGAGCCTGCGTGAGCAGTGCAAGCTAGTGGCTAGCCCTCGCATCGAGTCATGTCGAGTTGCCAAGCCCAATGCGATGCATGAGCCGTTGAATTTTACAACAAGATCAAGGCGCAACTGCCACGGTCGACTCCGTTCATGGCACGGAGAACTGCTGGGACAAGCTGTACGGACCTAGGCCGCACGGACCATGTGACCGTACCACTCTGACTGCGCAGCACATAACAGTCTCCTGTCTCGTCGTCAGCTACATGTAAACGGTACAAAGCAAAGTGGACGCTGGGAGCACCGTCGTGTCTAGCAAGTGCCTCGCCTCCGAGGTAATAGCCAATCTGGGAGGTGGGCAGGTGGTCGGTCGGGCTAGTAAAAGTCCCGACTCAGACAGCCGTCTCGTAGTGACCGGGCTATCCAACCTCGTCCAGCTCATCAGGAAGCCTTGTGCCTTCAGCCTTGCCCAGGGTTCAGCCTCGCCTCCACTTATTTCTCACAAGCGAGAACCGAGGCTTCCTCTGATGGGCCTCCTCTCCTTCCAATAGCTACATGTAACATATCGCGAGGATGGATGGATCCTCGGCTGGGTGAGACGAGACCGTCGGATCGCAGTTGGATTGCCCTGGGTCTCGTCCGTAGCTGGTGCTGGCATTTCAAATTCTTCCAGGGTACGAATACTGGACATGAGTATCAGTGTGTTGCACGAGCATCCCCGCCAGAACTAGACCCGTCCCCATGCTGTAACCAATATATGCATCACCAAGGCAAAAAAAAACAGAACCCGGCCTCTCCAGTCTTGTTCGACTTGTCCACAGTATTCACAGCAGGACATCCGTTGAACATCCCGCCGGCTGCAATCGCCGATAGATTCCCGCTGTCGACCGCCGGCGTAGGCAAGGCTTGGCCGTAGGTATCGACGTGTGTATATATGTACGTACAACTTCAGTGCATTGGCTGCCAGAATCTAATTCCCATGTCTTCGATTTCGGAGCCTATGTACCCACTTCCTCCATTGGTAGCCTATCATTGGTCCCGTCAAAATGTCCATCTCCCAGGCCTACTGAACATTGCAGTGCTTGGACTGATACTACCTTCTGGTTAGTTGGAAACACATCGAATTCGTTCCAATCTCTAGCTCAACATTGGAAACAAGGGGACTGGATGGCAAGACCCATGTCCTGCTGGAGTGAGTGTGTGGAGCGAGCACCTCATGATTGACCCTAGTCTCCCTGGCGCTCGAAATGGGTACTGTACAAGACCGGAAGCTTTTCTTCCACTTGTTAGTTTCCTATTTGTGGACTAGCAGTCTGGTTGACCACCCACCTCCAGGCAAGCGGGTGTGTCCACGTAATAATGGGGGACAAACGGGTGCTCCACGGGCCACCCATATACACGTGCAAGCTGAAGCTCCTTGGAATCATCCTGGTCGTACTCAGCGCATCATCTCGGCGAGTATCCGCCTCTCTGGCCCTGATGCAGCCATCCATGCCTTCGGTTGCTGTCTCACGGTAACGGTACAAAAATTCTCTCCCCGGGCCCCATTGTCTGGCTTGGAGCCGCGGACTTGCTGGCCGTCATGCTCTCCCTCCTCCCACCCGCCGGTCCCGGACCTCATCTCCCTGTTGCTGCTTCTTCTTCTTCTGCTGCTGCTGCTGCTTAGTTATAGCTGGCACCTCTCTCTCTCTCTATTGATGCTCGATTTCAGCAAGAACTGGTGGTATATCTCAGCTTGTGGGGTTGTTTGTGGCATGGCTGGCCGGGACGACTCTTATACCAGGCAGACAGACAGGCCCTTTGGTCCGAGCCTTGGTCCCGTCTCCACCAATGGAAAGCTTCGCAAAATCCAGTCCAATTTGGTAAAGCCAGGGCGATGCCACGAACGGAGCGAGGTGGTTGCCAAAGGAGGCTGAATTCAAAGTAGCCATGGCGCACGGGCCACAATGTAGCCTGTGCACGCACCGTTGGCCGCACAAATTCACTGTGAGACGAGAACTCCTACCCAGAATGGGGAGCTAGAAGATCGGGAGGAAACGACCTAAATTCTAAAGTTGTTAGTGGTCGATCAAGCCAGGAGATGTTGAGACAGGCTACACTAGAAGCTTGAAACCAACCCCCCCCCCCCCCCCGGCAACCATCAAGTTCCGAATGCTTTCATTGCAGTCCTTTTCTACTGTATCAATCAATCTAGGGTGAGAAGCAGACCACTCTACAAACTCAAGTTGCTCAAACAGCCTCCTCCAGGCCAGCGAATATCGTCCGTTAGTAATGCTAAGTAAGTATCCAATCCCACTGGAAACTCACAATTCGGAGCTTATCCGGATGGCGCTAGCGGTCTACCATATATCGCCTGGGTGTAGACCACCGAGTCATGGGCGAGCACGAGGCACAACTGGGTGGTGTTCCATCGTGGGTCCTGCGCTGGTTTCTACTTCTCATCTCTCCAAGCCCGAGAAATCAGGGGACTGGTGATGATAAGTGTGCGTCTACGGGTCTGTCGCCGGAAGCTGTGAGCGTAGTGCCGATGCTAGGCTGGGACCTCCTGTGTGCAGCCCGGGAGGACGACGAGGTCAGGGCAAGAAGGAACGAAGGAGCAGTGAAGGTACCATTCCAATGACCTTTCAGCGATCATCTCTTGCCACCAAACTGGAATGTTGACTGCCGAAGTGACTGGTGCTGCGCTGGGTGTTCACTGTCTCAAGGGGGGCCGTGGTTTTCAATCAGAGGTCCAGATGCAGTTACCATCCCCACGGGGCCCACCGGTAGTAACATCTGTGTTCCGTTGCTCGTTCTCATGCTGTGTCTGCTGTATGGTAAGCTTCATAGCCATCGCTGTGTTCCTGCAAATTCACCCTATCCTGGTGAGAGGCTACAGCCAGGAGCCAACTCCAAGACGACACCCAGGGCCTCGACCAAAGATGGCAACACACAGGCTTGCAGGGATCAAAGGGAGACTCACAGAGGGCATAGATCATGGAGTGAACATGGTTGAAATTGTGGCTCAGGAAGCTGGACCATAGTTGACTACACTCTCCTCGCCACAAGGCTGGCTTATGAGGCGAGCCTCGTCGTCCATGAGGGAATATTGGACGATGTGGTCTAGATGTGTCGATCCATGCACAAGTTGCCGCCAGGTAAATTGAGAGCCGAGTTAAAAGAGTATCGAATTGTGAAGCAGTATACATACATATATATATGGCTTTGCCTGAACTCCGTCCCCATGCATTGTGCCAATAAAGTATGCAGGAATATCCACAGTCTCTTGGTCCAGCCCAATTCTATACCTCCCAATAGATCGCTTGCTCCCAGTTCAGATCACCGCAGCCATGCCGATACTGAGCGAGTCGCATCGCTGCCCATGCACGTTTTGGCAAAGTATGACTTCGTCGTTGTCTAACGACCTAGAGGCTTTTCGGTGCCCAGTTCGAAAGGTCGGAAGCATGTGCTAGAGGTCCTTGTTCCCGTTCGCACGCGCGCCGTTCGCCTGGACCGCACCCTTCTTCGCCCGCTTTTCCGCGGCTTCTCTCTTCTGGTTCTCCACCGTCTTCTCCCAGGGTATTGTGAGCGCGTTGATGCCGAGATAGTCGCAAATGGCGCCCGTCACCAAGAATGCCCATCTGAAATATACAATCATGGCAAAGACGAAGTACGCGTAGAGATACGTCAACTCGACCTCTGCGCTCACAGCCGGAAATCCAAAGCGTGGGAGGTTGCCAAGCGCCGCGCCACCAACCAGCGGGAACAGCATGACGGTCCAGTAAGGAAACGGCTGACGCGTCAAATGGGCCAAGATCATCTTGGTGGTCATGCGGCCAAAGACGAAGCTCATGGTCAGGCAGAAAAGCACCAAGTGGTTCTCAGCTCGCAGAGTCGAGTAGGGCGAGTATAGCCACAGGCCGATGGAGAAGACGTAGACTGCGAAAGGTGTCCACTCCAGAAAGACCGGGGCAATTGGCTGGTTCCGGCTGCGGCGCGCTTCGATAACGTGCTTGATGCACCCAGGTATGTGGATGAACAGGGCGCAAACGATGGTCAGGGGCCACATGTCGCGCACCGTGGAGTCGCCCAGCTGCTCAGCGAACCCAAAGGTGTATTTGTCGCCCAAAACCTGGACAACAGGGGTGGTCCAGATCTGGGGGCCAAAGATGCCGCTGAGCGCCATGATGCTCGATGCGATCAACAGCCCCTCGGTCGGTCCATTGAAGTAGCCCAGATACAGTGTATGGCTGTGGTAGGTCTCCCAGGTGGAGAAGAACATGGGAATACACGGGCACAGGGCGGTGAAGACACCGGTTTTGGAGGTGCCGAGGCCCATGGCGGCGGTTTCGAGGAGGGAGGCGAGGGTGCAGTTGAGCGAGTCGATGCCGTGGTCGAAAAGTTCGCCGAGTCCACTAGACGTGCCGGTGCGCCGCGCCTGCTTCCCATCGATATTGTCCATGGTCTGGTACATGAAGAGACCGAAGGCGAAGCTCAAGTATAGCCATGACGGTCCCTGTAGTGCGCGCAAAGAGGCGCTCGGTTAGCAGGGAAAGCGGTCCATGTCCGGAGAGGGAGAGGACTGCGTGGTCAACCAGGCAATGCGCTCTAGGGGTGGGACGAGCGTACCGGTCCGACGAGGTCTGGCACAAGCAAGGCACATAAGCCAACGTTGGCCAGGATGAAGAAGAAGCCGATCAGGGTCACCATGTTGGGAGCCAGCCATACTGGCAGTAAGCTTGCGGCCAAGTTCCACTGTTCTCCCGACTCCTGTGATCAGCCGGCCGAAGGCGACAAGAGCTTCGAATGGTAGACTTTCGACTCGGAATGGTTCGTGGGAGTGGCACGTACGTATGGTCGGAGGATGTAGTAGGAAATGGGCGACTTGTCGATGGCGGAGTATCGATACGACTTGAGATGGATGAGGGCGTCTTCCGTGACGCACTCGGCCGCAGCTTCTCCTGTAGCACATAAGGGCTCTGGTCAGCATTTTAAATGTGACAGAAGCCCACGCACATCATCAAGAGAGGCCTGATGAAGCTCTACGTCGAGCATAGTGAGCACAGCGGGGTTGAGGGAAACGTGGAGAGGAGGGCCACACACTGGTAGTGGGAGCCATGATGTTGAGCTTCGAAGCATCCCACGACTACAGAACAACGGCAGAAAAAGGAACAGAACGAAGGGACTTGTTGTATGCTGTGTGCAGCATGGTAGGCTCCAGCAAGAGGCCGAGGTGGTGCGAAGGAGCAGGAGCAACTCAATGTTGAGAAGTTGGCCCAAGACCCAAGACCCGGTGTGAAGTTGAAATAATAGCTGAGACCCGGGATCAGCGGGGCGCTACAAGTGGCCGATTGAGGGCCTTTGCATGGGGGCAGGTGTTAGGTCGCGCTAAACTAAAGTCGGCCCTACCCCTAACCCTGTCTTTGCACATCATGTTTCCAACATTATTAGCCCCGTGTTTACGGAAAAGCTGGCCTATGCAATTATCGATCGCCGAGAGTACAAAGTACAAATCATTCACTTTCAACACAGTCAAACATCGAAATGACATAGTCAACGCCCCCACGGTATTTTCAAACAGAGAACTCCACTGTGACGAAAGTTATCTCAAAACAGTGGAACAGTGAGTCTGATGCATGTCAGGATCACATCGATTGACTCGCAGGCGACAGTGTGAAGTGAAGGAAATGGGACCAGCCCGATCTTGATGTTGTTGACAAGAAGGTCAACAGCTGTTCCGAATGGGCCGAAACTGATCCAAGACCCGGCATTGGCCTTCGTCCTCCTGGACCGCGCCACCTACCGGGTGCCGAACACGGACGTCGGCGCACATAACTCGGCCCTTGCAGGCAAGCCCGTCCGCGAAAGCAGCGGGTACTGCTTCGCCCAGGCAGCTGGGTTTGATGGGACCAAGACTGTCGAGATCGGAGCGATGGCATTCGGGTAGCTGGGAGTCTGCAATGCACGATTCCACCATCGATTTCTGCGCATTGGTCAGGCCTAGTGGCGGGACTCGCGTTTCAATCTCCGGGATATTCTCGGCACCCACAGCGTCTCTGCGCTTCTTGGAGCCATTCACAGACAATGAGGTCGATCAGCGAGATATACGGAACATCAAGATTAGAACATGGCGGCCTATTGCGGGGCATTTGCCTCCATGTCGGGACCTGTGGGCATTGGAGAGCAGTGGACCAAGGCCGTCTGCCGAGTCTTGCCTCTGCCTCTGTCATCTTCCTTCGCACCAAACGATGACCAACGAACGCCTCGCCGTGCTGTCTGCATGTTCAGATATAGCAACAACTGCATGCGAATCATCGGTCGAAAAGCTGCAAAAAAAAAAAAAAAAAAAAAAAAAAAAAGGGCTCTTCCGAATGCCTTGGTTTCTTCCATTGCGCAGACGCTCAATGCTGCAGGATCTCCTGTGTTCTATGTGTTGCAGGGTACAGGGTACTAGCATCTTGCAGGGACAGACACTGGCACTAGCCTACTTCTGTGGTCTTACGGCTGAGCTCCCTACTCAAGTTTCTCTTCCTTACAACCAACAGTACTACTACGGTTTGATCAGACAGCACTATGGGGCCACTGTTTGCTCAAGGCTCATGGAGTGCCGACCATCATCGATGCCTTGTGATGTGTGGAATCAGGAGCCCGCATACCGGCAATGGGAAGGTGTGGCCCATTGCGAAGATTGGGCAAGTACTTACGAGCAACGCCGAGAATGGGGTTGGGCAAAGCAGCAGTCCTCGCTCCGTGCCGAGACTGTGGAGTCAAAACACAAGGGAACCCCCCGGGTCGGTGTCTTCCACTTGGCGGAGAAAGACTGGTCAAACTGAAGCTGCTGCTCGGCACAGGCGGCAGGACCTAGTCCCGTTCGTGGCCAATAGGAAAGACAAGGCTGGGGAGGTCCCAGAGATTGGGCCAGCCAAACCTACCGGGACATCACGTCGCCACCGTGTTGTAAGTCGTGCATGAGAGCGCAGTATACCTGGCGGGTGTTGTTGCTAATGAAAGGCACAGGCTGTGTCTCACAACTCAGGAATACGAAGACAACACACCCGTTGGTCTCCAAGTCCCCATCCATTCGTTCATTACCACCTGACCCGTAACAGGAACGCCAGAACGCCTCTCCATGCCTGCAAGTAACCAACCAACACACAACTCCCGATGCTGTGCTGAATGAATGAATGAATGCCTGTGGTGGGTCCGAACGCCGACAGTTTCATGCAATGATGCCACAAATACAGATATTAGTTGGACCGCACCCGAGCACTATGCCGTCTCCCCATCTTCGGTTGTCTCTTCCGGTCGGACAGGCGTCAGGAATGCATGTCGTCGCATCGCCATGAGGTCGAGACGCGTGGCGTGAGACAACGATCCGGACATCCGCCAGCTCCCACGAGCCACCGCCCCACCGGTGCGGTCACCAGCATCCCTGGCTACTCCACATCGACGTCGAGGAATCCCTGTGCCCAGTGGCACTTTTCACAACAGGTACATGAATCCCATGCCAAACAAGCCCAGGGTAGCAATGGTGGCGTACAGTCTGGCGAGCTCAAAAACAGGGGGCCCGGCAGCGCTCGCGCCGTTGCCGCTGCCCAGTCCGCCGCTGAAGACCGTAGACCCATCGCCGGACGCGGACGCGGACGAGGTCGCGATGGCGACCGACGCACTTGCGGTGGCTTTGTACTTCTTGGGGTCCGTTGCGCCGCATGGGTGGTCCTGCTGGCATGCGCTCTGGCAGCTGCTCTGGCTCCCACAGGCCGCCACACACTGGGTGACCCACTCGGTGCAAGTGAAGTAAGGCAGAGTAAGCGAGTATTCGGAGGTGTTGGGATGAGTGCCATCGTTGCAAACGCAACTGTACGCGAGCGTTGTCTGGGTTTTGGGGGGGTGCGTAAGCTTGGTAGCATTCCTTTTGCGGCCTGGAGAATGGGACGTACGGCATTGCATGTGTTCGTTTTTGCGCCGCTGGAGCCCATGTCTCGACAGATGTAAGGGCATGTGGAGATCTCACTCTGGCACCAAGCCTCTGTCCGAGCCTGTAAGTATCTCGCCTGCTATCAGGGGCCCGCCTGCATGACATCCAACTCACTTCTGGTGTTGATGTCCACACTGTTGGGGTTGATGGTGTAGTCTGCACAGACAGTCGCAACGAAAGCTGTGGCCACGACCCGGATGGCGGTCTTGACAGAGAACATGGCGGAGGACTGGGGATGGATTGAAATGTGCGGATGGTCCGGAGTAATTCGAGAGTAACTTTGAGGTGACGATAAAAGCTGGTGCTTGGCGAAATGGAATCAGTCAGCTCCAAATGAGTCGGTGATGCTTGAGAAGTAAGGGGAGGTAAGGGGAAGTAAGGGGAAGTAAGGGGGAAGCGAAAGCAAGATATAGGTCAACATCTATACTATAGTAAATGCCACCTACTCGTTACATCTGCGCCTGAAGGAAGAAACCACTCACATATCAATCCTGGACTTTGGGAAAGAAGGATGCAAGAGAATCGTGTACACAGAAGCAACTGTCCAAGCGAAGCGGACGTTTTCTGAAATGGAGGTCTGGGAGAGGCAGAGGAGCAAGCGCCTTGCACCGCGAGTTTTGAACTGAAGGGATTGATTGCTTTTGGAAACGCAACCAACGGCCCACAGGAGTAGATGCATGTCCAGCTGAACGAGGAGCCCCCATTTTATCTATCGACGAGGACCGGCCGGGTCTCACAAACGCCATGTGAGATATCGACAGGAAGCTCAGAAAGGTTAGACCGACATTCACCTCGCCGCAAAGTGGATGCAGCATCGCAGGGGGGGGCAGCTACCCCACAAGAACCCCGGTCTTTGGCTGGTCACGACCCAATGACATGTGTCAATTGGCACAACTTGGTCGTGGACCGGAACTTGTCGAGAGTCGGGTGCAGCTGCAGGCTTGGCGTCTGTGGCTGTGGGGGGGGGGAAGACGAGGTGGCAATGTATCGTGAGTCTGATCTTGAGAATGTCGTCGTCGTTGTCGCTCCACTACCGATAGTCTCCCAGGCCGAGCCCTCAACCTCATCCACTCTTGCGGGATATTGGAGTCGAAGACGACGACGGATGGTATCGAAGGATCGATCAATGCGCAATCTTCCAACCTCGTTCGGTGTGATGGAGAGTCAATAAGTGGCGCTTGACATGGCTGGCTACAGCGCACGGGCACAGCGAAGCAGTCGGTGCAGTCGGAGCTGTCGTATCACCCAAAAGCTGAAGGATGCAGTCTTATCTCAAGCTTCCATCCTTGACCGACAAAACGACGTCGTACCGAACATGCCACAGTTGCGCCATGGAACTTGTGCTAGGTCGGAACCCGTCGCGTTCGGTAGTCTCACTGATTACGAACTCGCCCTCGGAGCTTGCAAAAGACAAAGGACGGACGACAAGCCCCAGGTCGTGTTGGGTTTACTGTCTAAGTCCAGACCAGGACGGGCACGGACTGATGGTGCATGCCGCACTCTGTTCGTATTCCAGAGTCATGACAGCCCAGCCCGGCCAGCCAACGAAAGGAAGTCTTCATCAGTCTCGGGTTGCGGCGCTGGAGATCGTCGAGCCACAGGCGAGACGGGACAATGAATCTCCAGCCCCTTCCATTCCTCATCGTCAGTTTGTGGCAAGTGAATACACAGGACAGGCGCTGTTCCGATTGAGGGAGAGGATAGTCGAAATAACTTGAGTCCTGTCCAAGCAGTGCTAGCTGATTCACACTGGATGAGATGTTTTGTCGAGAGGGCCGAGGGGGCCGAGAGGAAACGCTCAGAAGGTCTGAAGGCAATTGGCGAGGGCGAGCGGGCCTCATCCCAG